>JANVCC010000033.1:11169326-11222550 GCA_025345505.1 Todiramphus chloris collaris | reverse complement strand
AAAAAAAAAAAAAAAGAAACCCTCTGCAGTCCAAACTGTTTTGGTCACTGGATAATTTTGTAATACAAGGGTCGTCGTGTTACTCATGCTTTTGCTTTATGTTTTTTCTCTCCAAATGTAGGCACTGTTTGGCACAATGCTTCTGATTGTCTGTTTACTGAATCTTAATACTAAAGCTGTTACAAATTGTCTTTCACAGATGGTGGGAGCTTCTCAGATCAGGAGAGGCAGGGAATTTATTACTCGATATTTCTGTATTACTGATTGGGATGTGAGAAGCATAAGCAATCTGTCCTACTGCAGGGCTTGAGCACTCCCTTCTCCTTCCCCCACCCCAAAAATTATGGCTAGCTGGAGAAGGTTTGTTTTTTCGCATTTTGTGTAGATAGCAGCAGCTGTGCAATTTCAAGCAGAATGTTTGCTTTGATCCTCCTTTCTTTAATTGAAATCCACAATTATGAGATTTGTTTCTTTTATGTTTGCTAGTTTATTGGTTTAATCTACAAAATGTGCTGTCTTGCTGTCTTGCACAGTTAAAGGCAACAGCACAGTTGGGATTTAAATGGCAAACTTGGAGGGGGGCTGCAGCCTCTCAGGTATTGGGTGGGGATAAAACTTCTTTCATCTGATTTTAGATCATCATATGTACAGGGTAGCAACAAGAACACAAACAATATGTCAACTAACTGTAAAGAATATCCCTAGGTAGTCACTTTATATAAACTAACCACATGAAAGGAAATTTTAACAGGAGGTAAAAAAATCCTGCTCTGATATCTTATTTGGGGATTTCCTCTATTTAGAAGTCTCTGTAGTAACAGTTTACATTATACAATGTTTTGCTGGTCTCTCCAATACTAACTCCTACTTACATGAGTTTAGCAAAACGTTTCAGAACAGGCTGGGTATTTATAGTTTGAAGTAGATATTGCCAAACTGGCAGATGCAGAAGATGGGATTATATGGTGGAGTAATCACCTATAAACTAGAGGGGGAGAGTAGGTGGACTCAGATATAAAAAGGTTTTTTACTTGTTACATCTAATTGGGGTGAAAAAAATGGCAAGACTGAGTCCACGTATGGATTTTTTTTTCTTTTTCTTTTTTTTTTTTTTTTCTTTTTTTTTTTTTCTTTTTAGGTTACATATGTCAGCAAATTTCTCATAAAAAGTCCTCAGAAAGAAAAAACCAAAATCCTTTCCCTTAGTGTCTTTGCCAAGAATTATTTCATGAGAAGAATTGTGTCCAGAAAAAGAACTAGTAAATAAATCTTGAAAAATACTGTGTGTTATAAAGTGTGTGCATCTGTGATAACTTCTTTTTCTTGTGAGACAGATGCCTCAGAATACAGTGCTAGCTCTATAATTACCATATAACACCAAAAAAAGAGAGGACTTCTGGGAAGTTCAGTTCAATTGAGTCTATTTTGCTAACTACTTTTTTTCAGAATTCTCCTAGAGGTATTCTCAAATTAATATAGATTGCTAAAAATTGTTAAGAACTTGATCTTAAATGCACAAAGAAAACAAAATAAAGCTATTAATGAAACTGTATTGCAAGTCTGGAGCTTTCCTAGTTTACATCAGCTAATAAACTTTCCTCAGTTTAAAAGAACCCTTTTGCTCATCTGTAGAGATTTTTTTCCTGATAACCTCAAATGGAAATTCTTACATAATTAATGTTGAGTAGAGCTACATAAAACCTGGAGCTGACTGGCACCCTGTCCTAAGGCTTAGTATGGATCTCATTGAATTCAATAAAGAAAGACTCATAGCAGCTTTAGATCAATTTACGTTAAGCTGTAAAGATCCAAATCTATGAAATCAGGAGGCTAAATCATATGAATATAGCCACTCCATTGGCTTGTGGCTCTGATAATGAGCAGGATTGCCAAGATAGCTTCTCCTTCAGTTGTGAAAATCTCATAATGCTTTGCAAGAATCAATAATAATAATAATAATGAGGATGAGTCTTTTCTTGCTCACTCACAGTGAGTTTGCAAGGCCTCAGCTCTGAAGGTTGCTAAGATTAGTATTTCTGAACTTGTATTGACCTACCTATTGCACTATATGGGTTTAGTGTATCTATAACAACAAATTTTCTTCTGCATTTCTTTTCTTCAAATTTTCATGGTACAACCACAGTACTATACAGATAGTAGTAATAAGTAGCTCAGGAAATAAAGGGCTAGTTTGTTTAATGGCTACTGTGTAGTTTGGTGCACAGAAGGTAAATTGTAAATTTGTGACACTGAGAAGAATTAGATGATAAACATCCTGTGGACTGAAGAAGGATCAGGAATGACATAATGTCTGCCCTTCCAGGTCTGATCACAAAGAAGCCCTGTCACAGGCCTCTGCCTCTGATGCTTTGCAGAGCTCTGTTACAGACATTTTCTGCCATACTGGGTGTGTGTCATTGACTGGCACAAAAAGTATTGGGAAAAAAATATCATTTTCTGTTCACTGCTGTATTTTACCATGTTTGTCATAGTCTTATCATCATTAGAACTCTTTTTCACTAGAAACATAGTTATGTCATCTTGATACCTTTCTGTAGAAATCATTACTAGCTTCTGTAAATTAATGAATATTATGAGTATATGAAATAGACTATAGATATTTTACTATAAAATACCGGTGTCATTTCAACAGTTGTAATATAAAGCAAAAAATGTCTGAATATCTAAATAAAACTGTCACAGTAATTCAACCTGACAGCTTTGAGGGTATCATATCAGAAGTCCAACATCAGTGTCAGCAAAGAATCAAACATTAAATCACTTAACTGGTTGGTATGAACCACACATCTCTTCATACAAATATGTAGAGCTGAGCAACAGCAATTTAGATTTGCTGGATTAAAGACTTTGTCTAAGTACTAAAAAATGAATGTCAGTTAAACATCTAGATAGAAATCCAAGGATTGTGTAGGATTCAGTGTTAGACATAACATATATGTATTCAATTTTTCATTTATTCATATAATCATAGAATGACTCAAGTTGGAAAAGACCTTTAAGATCACCAAGCCCAGTTGCAAGCCCAACACTGCCAAGTCCACCACTAAACCATGTCCCTAACTGTCACATCTACATGTGTTTTAAATACAAATTTAGAATTACAGATTTTGTTACAGAATTTGTCTGACAAAAGATTTACATTCTTGTGATCTGTTTCTCTCTCTCAGCCTTAATGGTCTGATGCTGATTGTGCACTCCTCATGATTTTCTCTGAAACTCTTCCATGTATTGCACTGCACTATTGTTTTATATTGGTATTCTAGGGGAGTGAGACTAAAACTATGTCACTCTACCATATAGATTCTAATGACAGTGCTTGCTGCAGTCCGTTCTGACATAAGTTACAGCAGTTCAGGTTAACTATGATTTTAGTATGTTAAAGTGTAGCAAAGCATACTCTGAGTATGTTTACTTTTATTAAACTCTACTCTGAAAGTACTGTGCAAAAAGTCGTAATCTGAATCAGAGAGAAAATGAATAGCTGATACTAAGAAGCACTCACTATATTATCACCCTCCAGGGTAGCTTTTTATGAAATGATGCAATGCAGTTTTCTGATATGAGGAAGGTAATGTATGCAGGTACTGAAGGTATATGTATCAACTTCTAGCTCAAGTGTAAATGAAATTCACTGTAATGGGTAAGGAAAGGAAATATTTCCATTTCAAAATGCAACATCATCTATCCATTTTTTCTTTACATCATTAAAGAAAGGACTTCAGGACTAATCCACAGGCAAAATCTGACTCAGATTAAAACAGTTATTATATCAGACATGTTAGGGGAGAAAGGAGTCAAAGCACAAACTTTTTAATCCCACTAAATATCCCATATTGAAATTTGTGAAAACTACTTCACATGAGGGCAAATTTTAAAGTCAGTAGGAGTTAAATATAAAACTATCAATGGGTTTGTGAACATCAATTGTACTTCAAAAACAGATAGGTAAATCTCCTAGCATTTCTGTGGACATTTTAGGGACAAGAAAGAAATACTGTACTGATGCCATTTAGAGTTGTTTATGAACAGCTAAATAGTGCATTCAGGCAATCAGATAAGTGGAATCAAAAAGGTTCCTGTATGGAACTCCTTTCCTATTATATTCCTCTAAGTATTCCAAATTTTTGAAGAGACGTGGCAGAGATATTTCATGGAAAAGTGGAACAGCAGTAAAAAAGGCTGTTGGTCCATGTAGTAAAAAAATGTTTTTAAAAGCAAAGACAAATATTGAGAATAAGAATGCCTCACTTATGATAATTAAGTTAATTTATATAAACTTAATTTGCAATCTTGAATTCACTGATCTGAATATATATATTGGTTACTCATTGATATCAGAAGCATCCTAATCTCTCAAATTACTTCTGGGCAATTTGAATATTTCTTAGATTTTGGTGACTTTCAGCTAATCCTTCTTCCTTTGATCCCACAGTTAGTCTTGAAAAATATATGACATTCCCTTGTATTTGAAGAGTGGCATATCCAGATGTAAGAAAGTGAAATCAAGATAACAAAGTATAAGTGGCCAAACTATTGCTTGAAACCATCAAAATGTATTTCCTCTCCAGACTTTTTATGAATATGTAGTACAAATCTAAAAGATAAGAATGGGGAACAATTTGTCTTTGAAGTAGAGAAAAGTTGCTTTTTGCCACTGAATAAAAGTAGGTTTTTATATGGAGAGGAAAGAGATATCTCCTGTAGAAACTAGCGTTTTGACATAAATCTTTGAATACAAAGTCTGTGTCTCTAAAGAAAAAAAAGAGTTACAAAGTGTGGTACATATATAGGTTAGTTTCAGGAAAAAGCAAAGGGCATGAAAGAGAAAAAGTTTGGGTAACACATGAATTTACTTAGCATTTTCAGAATCTCTGGCATGAGTAAAAGAGGGGAGAAATATCAAACCAACAAAGACCTGTGTTTTTTTACATAAAATTCCATCTTCATCTTACTGTCCATTTCTGTTACTTACATCTCTGTTTTCATACTGCATTTAAATCAAAACAGAACAGGCCCGATTCTTTCATCATGTAAATAAAAAATGTGACCAGCATATCTGAGTTTATTATTTCCTTAATGGCTAATAATGAAGGCCAACCTCCATCAACAATAACAGCAAAGCCAGAAAAGAATGAAAAGAAAACGAACAGTCTTCTAAATGAGAAAATACTTTCCTTTTTGATCTGCTTAGAATATGTCCTGCTCTGTTCTCCTACTATCCCTCAGTGTCATGACAACCAACTTACTTGTTTTTCATTTAAATAAAATCTCACTTATTCATATTCAAATTAAATCTCATTAAATTTAATTTAAACAGTGACTGAGATGGATTCACAGGACAAAAACTTGCATAGCAGATGATTGTTGACCTTGTTATTGCCCCTATACCATGTTTGCTAATATTTATCCACAGATCTTCCCTCAAAGAAATGTCAGAACAATGTTTCTGCTTACAAAAATATCAAATGATGAAGTCACGAGGACATTACCTATTAGAGAATGTTACTAAAAGGTTCATAGAATCAGAATAACCTGTAAATAAGACTAAACAGACACAATTAGTTGTTTTAGCTGTACTTCAAATTAAAAAAATTAATCCATTTATATACCTATGTACATATATCTATAAGCCATACATATCTATCTGTCTTTGTGTTAGTATGCCGCCATATTCAATGAAATTATCTATGTCTAGGTCATTAATGAAGACATTAAACAACACTGGTCCCAGTACGGGCCCTTGAGGGACACCACTTGTCACATTTCACCATCTAGACATCGAGCCATTGACCACTACTCTCTCGATGTGACCACCCAGCTAATTTCTTATCCACTGAACAGTCCACCCATTGAACCCATATTTCTCCAACTTAGAAAGGAGGATGTTTTGGGGACAGTGTCAAAGGCCTTGGTGAAGTCAAGATAGATGACATCCACAGCTCTTCCCTTGTCCACTGACGCGCTTACTTGCAGTTACTTTCATTACTTGCAGTTACTTTCATTACTTGCAGTTGCTTACACTGATGCAATATGATGAGAGCTAAATGTGTACATACATCTTTTTAATATTAATATCCTTTTGAGTCCTTTGACTATCGTTTAATATCAAAACATTTCACACCTGAATACAACTTAATTCTTTAGTCAAGATAGGTAAGTTTTGCAGAACATAACATGGGTCACTTAAAAGTTTTCATAAAGGTCAGGAACAGACAAAAGTGTAAAATAATAAAATAAAAATCCCTTTCTCAATATTAATAAAACATGTTAATTTTAAGTATCATAAATGCCTACTGCACTACACAATATTTATTCTATATATTGTGTTTCCCACTAGTAACTCTTACAAGTTACTGACAAAATTGTGGATATTGCGGAGATTAATCAAGTGTGAATGGTAAACTCCAGCATTTTGTGTCCTGTTATCATACCTCTTTCATATATTTCTAAATGCTTATTTACATGTGGTTTCACTCTGGTAGTGAAATGAATGTATTTAGCATCATTTGCATTATCAGCAAACTTGACTTGAAAATTTCAGATGTAACTGAGAAGAATCTTTACTTACTGTAAAAATAACTCAGATTTACTAAGAAATCAATAAAGAAAACATCCTGCCACTGAATACATCCTTCACACCCACTTCTAGAATTCTGTGTGCAGTTCAGAGCTCTCTGTCTCAAAGGAAAAGATAGAGGAGAAAAAAATATATACAGAAGATGGATAAAGATAATCAAAGTTTCTGCGTAAGAGATATTGAAACAGCAATTTTCAGTATAGAAAAAAAAAAAAAAGGATGAGTAAGGAAAGAATATGGTAGAGTTTTATAGAGTAATAAGTGGCATAGAGACACTGAATGTGGATTTACTGTTTGTTATGTCCTCCCAGTACAAGGACATGGGGAAATGCACAAAATTGAAGTTGAGAGTGAAGGTCCAAACCAGTCTGTCATTGTACAGGAATAAAGAAGCTGTAGTACACCTTATTGCATTTAGAAGGTGACTGGACAAATTTGTGAAAGAAGAATACTTCTATGACTGGAACCTACACAGGCTGTAATTGGATCTTATTATCTTCATGGTATCAGGTTGGCAGTTAATTATTCTAAAATATAACATGATGATAAACATTGCTAATTGATAACGGTCAAAACATTTTAAACCTTGGAAGAATACACATTGCAGTTCTGTAGTATTTGAGTTATTATATTCTCTGATATCTTTCAAGAATTGTCCAGCTTAATATTTCTTCTGAATTCCTACTAGCAGCATGAAAAACAGTGGCAAACGCCAAAATGGTTTAATGCATTCTGTCAGGGACAACACTATAGTAAAGGTATGTTAGGTGGAATGCTGCTGTATTTAATCAAAAAGCCTGAACAGCCCACAATAACAAAAGACTATGAACTGGTGCACCCATACAGTCCAAAGAAAAGCCTCCAGTATGCAGTATCAATTTTCAGATGTTCTATGAAGACTTCAGCATAATTATATTTAATCATCCTTGTACTTCATGCTCACTGCAGTTTGGTCCAAATGTGTTTCTCAAAGAGTCTTTCAAACAATAGTTTTTTAAAACTCTACATCAAATAACAACCACAGACTCCACAAAGGAGGAAAAGGCAGATGCGTGGTCTTTAGATTTACTGCATAATTAATACAGACAAAAATACAAGAAAAGGAATGCATCAATTACATTTCTAATTTCTCACACACTTTACTATGAATTTAGCCATTAAAAATTGCTGTTTTACTAAACAAAAATTAAAAGCAAACCAGAGAACATTGCTATGATGGAATTCAATAATCATTCCTATAAAAGTTCGTCTCTTTTCTGATGACAGAAACACCATGAATGTGTAACACAGAATATGTAGATGTTCAAGAAGCTTTAGAGCTATAAATGTCAAATAATTATATTTCATAAAATACAAATAATTTTGAGAAGTATCAGGTTTTATTTTCAAAATTGTTATGGACTACATAGGTCAGAGTTAAAACTGCAATTATTTTTCCCTCGCATTATTCACACTACAAAGGAATGCTTATTATTTGTCAACAACTTTAAAGTGAAAAGTGACTTTTCTTGTTTTTTTTCTTTTTCTGTTTTATGTGGGCTGAGACTATTTGATTATCCTCCATTTGTCTTGTGCTAAGTGCCAATAAAATCTCTTTTATATGGCTTTCATGAATGCTAGTTGCATTTGATTAGTTCTGGGATCCTAGCAACAGTCCACTTAGCAATGTGCAATACCTTTTTTAAAGGTTTAATTGGAGAAAAGTATGTAGAAATTGATGTCATTTTGATTAGAAATCAAATGTTTACTGAACCAGATAAATACATTTTTCTTTGGTAGCTACTTGATGCTCTTCTTCTGAACTTTTTTAGTCATAGTGCCTAGAGTGAAGGTTCAACTTGTCCCTCTGTTAATTTGCAGGAGAGGCAAATATTTCAAAACAATATGCAACCTGTTTTTCAGTCTAAATTATTGGAAAGGTTTGATAGTTGATACAATACAGCTAGAACACTTGGTAGTTGCTGGAGAATTTACATAAGCATCAAAATGGCATATTGTATGGCAGTATCTTAAACTCAAGAAGTAGTTAACTCTAGTGGGACACACATGAATTACAGTAGTTAGGCAACTAACTGAAGAACAAAAATTCTATTCTGTCCTGAGGTGAATTTTTGACGTGCATCTTGGGCATAAGCTTCAATCATGATCAAAAAAGCATTTCCTTTTTAAATATTTAGTGAAATCTTGCTGTACTTTTACTGAATTTTTAGTAGATACTTTTTATGTTTTTCATGCATCTCATGCATGAGTAATGGGATTCTTTGCATGCTTAGATTTTAGTTTCCTATTTAATTACACATTATAGTCAAACTAATTTAAGAACCTCTTAGAAGATCAATCTTCTGCTGATGTGACATGCCCATAAATATCAGTGAAGATAACATGGTATTTATTACTTACACGTGTTATTTCACAATGCAGAGGTTTTTCTACTTCTGTCTTGTGTAACGTATTATAGGACATTCTTAAACCTTATGTCTGGAGATATCCACCTTCATGTCTGCCTGTGTTCTTCATAAAATATTTGGTAAGACTCTTTTATTTGAAATCTTGGACTGTAAAATATCATAGCAATACAATTTTGTCACATGTCGTCCACCAGTGCCAACATAAATAAAAAGAAAGCAAAACAATAAGTGAGTATAGATTACCATTATGAATCTGTATAGTTAATATCCATGTCCATATATCGATTATTAAAGCTATTTCTAGAATAAGGTGTTTCAAAGTCTGTAGGAAAATTAATCTGATTTAAACCCAAGCTTGCAGTTCTCTTTCCCCTAAAGTTGCAGTCTGATTCATCTGACTGCCTGGATGAGCGTTCCTTATTCCCCCTGAGCAAGTGACCTGTATCTAATAGCAATGTTATTAGCCACAGAACCAGCTTGATACAAAGACTGCTATGTGTTCTACTTTTTTTAGTCTGAATCTTTGCATTTTTTATCCTCTGCCATGCTTCCTTGGTCAAGCAGAAAAAGTTTAGAGCACTGTAATATGCAGGGACTTTTTGCACATGCCAGAAACTGGGAAAGGTGAACATCTTTCAATCTGTTGCAGACCAAAAGGACCCTACTTATCCTACTTGGAGAGCATGGCAGAAGTAATTAATAACAATGAACATTAAATAGAATAGAGCTGAAGCACCTGGAAAAATATCAAAGATTATAATACTCTGAGGTTATAGGGGAATGTGGCTAAACAAAGTAGATGGTTTAAAGGAAAGGCTGTTTTGAAATCAGTGGCCCCTGACATAATGACAATTTAAAGAGTCCTGTGTTCTAGAGTGATATTTCCATTTCTATGACTTGGTGCATTTAGACACATGGGATGATAATTCTCCATTGTGTTTAAAGAACCTCTTAACCTAGGCATAGAAAATAGACCACTTTCAGATCATCATACTTACTTCTGTGTTAGCACAACTTGATACACAGTGCAACATACCTAAACCACTTCTGCTAAGTGTGTCATCATTTCTGCTCTCTTCCTTTTACACTATAATTTATTTAGACTACTTTTCTGAGCAGACGGAAAGGTCTTACAGAAAGTTTTCCTGACATCCCTGAACTTGACATTGGGCAAATTTCTGTTGGTTTTGCCCAACACATTATTCAGTGTTCTAAACAAGAACTGAAAATGGCAGTTTCATTTTACTACAAAATGATTAACAACCAATAACATATTTTGGGTTCTGCAAGCAAAAGACATACAAATTATTTTACTATTTCTTTGAAAAGTCTGTCTAATGTAGTTATACAAATAATGAATAAAAAGAAACAAGTGATAGATGTCATTTTTTCTCATGTGAAATAAAAATATCAAATAATTATCAAAATCAAAAACAACCCTCCAATTTTTAAACCTGTGCATTGCTCAGTATTTCATGAAAACTGTGCCTAACTTCATGCTTGTTGATATACAGTGTGTGTCTGCAAGTTTTCCCTCTTGTCATTTGTATGCACAACAACCCAAATTTCATGCACAGTCGCAATATGTGCAAGTATAAGCCAGGCATGCTTTTTCACATTAAGTTGTATGTTAAAAGCTTTTTTAATATTTATAATTTCTATCCTTTTCTACAATATTAGCCTATGGAATATGATTTCTTTTTAACATTTTTGAAATAAATACATATTTGATGCTACATTAGCAGACTATGTAATATGAAGAAGATCTGAAGTTTTCAAGAATTTTCATGTACTGTAGTTTTCACAATGATCTATACATTTAGTATCAAACTGGGAGTCCAGATTAGTTGTATAATTTGTTATCTTCATTTTCAGACAAACAGGGCAAAATCTGAGTGTGTACTTAAAGAACCGATACTTAAATATCTTCTCTGGCAATTAATTTTTCAAAGTGAACTGTTATTGAGAATTCAATCTCTCTTCTCAAAGAAAAACAAAATTAGATTCTACAGTATACAAATGTTTTGTTTCACCAAATTAATATTACAGGGGACTGAAGAGGAATCTGTCAGTCCTGAGAGTTAAGTTGAAACCTGAAAGATTTGAACCTGACATTATCACAATGCTCTACATAAAGAAGAAAGTTTTATGAAAGGCTATTATACATCTAATATGTCTATAATATGTCTAGGCAGATATTATTATATCTATAAATCTTTATTGCAATACACATCTTTCTTTCATCTGTGTAACTTACTGTCATACTCTTAATGTCTTATAAGACCTTGTAAATTCTTTTCCTTGGGAGAAAAAGAAATCAGAAAGAACTTCACTGTATATGAAGTTTACATGTTTTGGATAACATCTACGACAATATCCTGGCTGCCATATTCAAATTTCCCTTTAGTCAGCATAGAATATGTATAAATGCATTATTTCAGAGGATACTAGAGAAAACAGTGCTCTTTCACTGGGATTAATTTCCCTTTTTAAACATCTACTTACATAATTCACATTTAGAAAGAGTTCCTCACTTCTGAGCAGTCTGTACTTCATCTCAGTTCACTGAAACAGAAAGCTCCCAATACCTGCTTAGCCCTTAGTCAGGCAAAATAATGTTAACGTTTAGGAGAACTTTGAGAATACTTCAGGAACTGCCTCAATAGTATTGGAAGCTAATCCAGGAGAAGGTAGTTCACCCTTCCTATTTTTATGTCCCCATCCTCTGTAGTCCCTATGGATATAGTTTAAATAAAAGCAGAAAAGAACAACTAAATGTTTCAATTTTAGCAGTAATTGTAATGTGGTTTTTATGTTTCTATTTTTTTTAAAACACGATATTTTTTATTTGCTGTTGTCTGAGAATCTTGCCAAGAGTACATTTATAAGAAACACAGCAGTCATTAATCTAGATATACGTAGCTGCAGAAACTTTAATCTATTTGTGTATTTGCGTGTCACTCCTGTCACCTTGCAAATGGCTGAATCATTGATTCAGGCCTTTAAACTGACAAATGATAAAAACTAGGCAGAAAGTGCAAATCAAATTTAGAGCAGGTATAAAATGCATGTAGAAATGTTTCTCTTTCAAGCCTTTCATGTAAGGCTTTCTGGAATCAATGGATTTTACATTCATGAAATTTGTATCAAGCAAGTTTTAAAAACAACTGATCTCTTGTAGCATCCACAAAACTGTTTGGAATCAGAATCCAAAATACAGTCTGTAATATTATGAAAACAGAAAAGGCTTTGAAGAGTGTTGAGTGTAGAAATTTTTCCCCTGTAAAAAGGTTCAGTCAGTTTCTAGGCAACGTAGCTCTCCTAAATCCCTTTCCTGCTCTTTGAAGTATCCCATATAGTGACCCTGCTAGAAGAGACTAGTTAGAGCAGCCATGGGCATCGTAATGATTTCTGCTTGCCAGGCTTGTTTGTTTTTCAAGGTTTTTGCAGGATGCCTGCTGTATAACCTGACAAACACCCATAGGAGTCAATATCTAAGTTGATTCCCCTGGCAGCCAATCTCTTCGCTATGACCAAATAAATTGACTTACTGGCAAATGTGTTGCCTCTCTTCTTCTTTCACATCACTGCTTGTATTTTCATGGACATACATACACCATGACAGAGTCCAGACAGCCTGATTCATGAGGTCTTGTCTTTGAACCCCTTCCTTCAGTGTTTAATGCTGGTTTATTGTCTTTACCAGGGGTGTCAGCTGATAGTGGTGTCTGGGTATAGCTGTAGGGTAGGATGTCTAATCTACAAAGATAAAGAAATTCTGCTTTAATTCATTTCTTATTACAATTCACCAGGCCTGCTGACACCTGTGAAAATTGCTTTGGCCACTGTAATGTCTCTTCAAAAATGGTGTTACATTATAAAATCAATCTGTTTCACAACTGAAAACTTGATTTATGGCATGCAACAATCCTACTTAATGGCCTTACATAGTATATTGTACATCCTTGGCAAGTAATTAGATGTTTATGAAGACACTTGTTGCTTATAATTATAATCCTGCTAATTTCCTCATTCCCAAAAGTAACATTAGTGTTTGTTAATGAACTGCAGATTAATTTGCTTTGAATTTGTCTCTACACCCACTCTGCCCCCATGCATACTAGGTGTCACTAATTTTCCTTTGGGGACCTTGAAAAGATTTGTTGCTATGAGAGTAGATTCAAATGGCCGGCGGTGTTATTATTATTTAAGAATTTGATTTACCTTAATTTGAGTTAAATTATTCCCTAATGTTCTGAGAGATAGTGTGTTAAAAAAGAAATCTAGACAAACTATACAGATCAATACAAATATATTGCATGGGTGATATAGTAAGAGCAGAACAAATTGTTGCCATTTTCTCTGGGGCATCTAATGGCATAAAGCTCGTAAACAGGAGCAAGCTTGGTGGTCTGAGTTCAGTTCATAATGGTTTAATGGCAATAACATATGAACACCAAACACAATGTAACATCTTCTCACATAAGGCAAATGCTGTAACTGCTGATTCTATGTAGCTCCCACAACTTCTCTTTAATACAAAATGTTAACAGTGATCCTCCTGTTGAGTTGACCATAAAGAACCTACTTATCTTTTTCCCTTTTTGTCTAAATCTGTGTAATATCTGACCATATTATACATGACTAGGATTCACTATCTAGGTTGATAGAAACAACTCTCAGAAACCATCATTTAAAAAGAACAGATTCATGCTTCCAAACTTTACATCAGCTGCAACCTCACAATATTATCTTTGATTCACACTGCATGAAAGCTTTTATTCTCTGCCAGCAGCTGCTTGCTGAGCTATTCCTGCCCTCCTCTTCTTTCCTTGGCAGATGATGTGTTTAAAAAGTGCTAACTGGGATATGTAGCAGCTGCAGGTGTACCAAATAGGACAAGCAGACACTCAGAGGAACAAGAGAGGCCAGAGTTCTTCATCCTATGTGGGGTTACTTTTCAATACCATAATGAAGGCAATGTACATATTGCTTTGATGAAAGCACTAAGTATGTTTCCACCACCTGCCCTCATTTGTTACTGGTTGTTTCTAAAATCAGATATGATTTGTTTGGTTCAGTTGCATTAATCAAAGATAGGTGGATTAAATGTGGCAAAAAAAATAATCCAAATACATAAATATTGAGTGAGCCTATTGTAATCTTGAGAGAGTTCTCATGTATTCTACTCAGTGAAAAGAAATAAATAAAAGCATTGGTCTTAGTGATTCCTCATTATGATTCTACTATGGCAAACTTCTCAAAACTCAAGTCACAGCATGGCTAGGGCTTTTTCTTGAGTGATTATTAGGCAAACAGTTCGAGCCTTTGGCCCACAAGGGCCACATTTTCAAAACAATTCAGATCTCGCTTATGAGTCCAATGAAGAGGCCAGATTTTCAAGTACTCAGTTTTCAGTGGAATGATAAGTACTGATCTCTGACAGAGACTTCAAAAAGTGTATTGAAAATTAAAGGGGCAGAAGACTGTTATTCTCTTTGTTATACATCAAGCCTCATGTGTTAATTTTGATGGTTTAGTTATTTGTAAATCATAAAATTGAATGCTTTCATAATATTCAAGTTAGCCAAGAGAAAAAAGGAAAATATATTTAAAGTTCTAAGTATTCTAATGTTTTAAAACAAGCTTCAATACTGAAGCATTTCATTTAGATTATTTTGAACTTTGAATTAAACAAATTTGTGTGTGAAAAGTTTGCTTAGAATATCATAAGATTTAATGAATTGTTCTCTGAAATCATTTCAATGCACTTTTCTGCTCTGCCTCTGAAACAATCCAGGCATTATTTGCTTATATTTTTTAATAGAAAAGAAAATATCTTCTTATATGCAGGTCTGAAATTAAGGTAAACCAAACTACACCTATCATGACAGAGTTAAATTCTTTGAACATAAGCTTCTATCTGAAATGACCTCTTACATGGAAACAAAAGGTTGTTACAGACAGAAGTTGTATTGTCACATATCTAGGTTTACACAAAAACAGGTATACAATAGTATTTATAATGACATATTTCATGAAGCAAAATTCAATAACATCATTAAACATTCAAAACAGTCTGTGAAGATATCATTATGGTGAATTTCTTAAGCTTTTTGAAATTCACACTATTTTTTTTCTTTTAAATACAGTCATTTTAGTCAATTAAAATGAGTTTTGAATAAGCAAAGATCTGGTTGAATGGAAGCATAATGTAATGTCCAGGTAAAGTCAGAAGTCTGCATTAACACTTTTATCTGTATTGGAGACATACAAAAGGCTACAATTGGGCATCTCTGGTATCTGCACTTTTCAGTTTTTCAGTTCTTATAACTGATGTATATTTTAACTTTCTGAAAATACATAGTAAAAATCAATAATTTTTGAAGTTTTCAATTTTGTTGTGGACCATAAAATATCAAAGTGTTGGAGAAATAGCTCCTAACCTAATCACACAAATTCATGTAAATATTCAAAACTTATATAATATTACTGTGATGGTGGGTTATTTTATGAAAACAGGGAAAAATAAAATAAATGAAAAATTGGATCTGTGTAGGAGCCTTACCTTTCTCTGTAATAACACATAGAAATGCTACTGACATCTTAGAATAATGTGTGAGGCATCTTATATGTAAGCTGAGCTATCTATCTTTGCAGTGTACGCTTCTGATGGGGTTTCTTTATCCTCAGTGAGTTACTTTTAAGTAGTTTTGCCTTCAGGGATCATAGCCACCCTCGCTGTGCAGGAGGTGAAGATTTTTACTATGTGCCTGAAATTTGAAAGTGGTGAGTCATCACCCTTCACAGGTTTTTATAGCATAATTGCTCAGTGTCAAGTGTATGGAAAGAGCCCAAAGAATAGTGTGGAATTGATACAGATTTTCTGGATGTGCACACAAGAAAATAAGGAAATAATTTTTTTTTCAAGTTACTTGCATTAATTTGAAGGGGAAAGTTCAGAAGAAACTGCTGAATAAATTCAGACAGTCAATTCATAGAATCCTCAGTACTTAACCGATGAGGATGATGTTATCTTGATTACACAAAATTCTTCTCAAACTTTGCTAGAAATATTTTTCTTTCATGAGATTCATGGTGCTGGACACTGCCTATGAAGAAGTCTTACTTGTATTTGCTTTCAAGTTTCTAAATAAAAACAGGTTTCTAACTGGTATTTACACTGGTACCAATTTACACTGAAAACATAGCTATTAATTCAACTTTCCATTTCATGGATGTGAAGAAAGTTTCCTCTATCTATAGGTGAATATTAACTGGTTTCCTATTGCACCCATTGTAACTTAAGGATCTGAACTATTCTTGGACTAAGAATTACTGTATTTACTCTGAAAGAAAAAGCATGTTCTGGTTTTACGATCAATGAGTTGTACTTATTTGTTGTATTCACTGCTACTAATTTTGATGTTATTCCTTAGCTTCTAGTTACGGCTATTCTTGTTCCAAACATCCTGTTTGGAGGTCTCCTTAAGTATATCATGTTTAAAGAAAATAAGCAGCAAATGAGCAAAGGAATCAATTGAATTTTTGAAGCTACTCTGTATCTCACTTTTCAAGGAATAGTCACATCAAAAAAGAGGTTTCACCAATGCACAATGGACAGCAGAAACATAAATTAGTAGTTTCTTCAAATTCTATGTAGATTTACCAGCCAGGGTTTACAAATATAGTGAATATCATGGTCTTGCTCAAAAGAGGCAGAGATTCTCTTATTTTGTTTAGGGACAAGAGGAGGAAATTATACCCATGTGACACCATTATAAGCATCTTTAAAAGGGCTTTCTAGTGTTTCTGGCTATGGATTTCTCTTGGGAAGAACCAAGTTTGATGTCATTACCACAACAATTAGACTTGATGAAATGTAGCAATAACAAAATAGATTTAAAATCCATGGGTTATAATTAGTCAGTTGTGACTCATAACACTAAAGTGTAGTTACTAAATACATCAAATGACTCAGGCATTAGAGTAGCTTGGGTTTAGATATCCTAACACTCAACAGTGTCTGCTGCCCCAAAGGAGAATTTCAGGTTTCTCCATACAATATACAGAAAACTTATAGAAGCCAAAAATCTGAATGCAGAATTATCTAAGCTGGTCTTCAAGGACTTAGACCTTGGTCCTCTTAGAAACTCAGAAGGTTCACTTTGACTGGTCATACTTCTTACATGTGAAGAAGTTCCTTAAGCACTGATACACAATTAGGACAGAACAATAAAAATAACTTCTTAGAATTGTTTATTTACCCAACATCCAGTGGCTATAGTGACAACTTGAAAGGTGAGACAACTCATTTTAAAATCCCTCATCTACTTCGTGTTTGGAAAAGAGGTTCTAACACATAAGTTCTACACCTTAAATAAAAGTTCTAAGTACTAAATTGCTTTTATTTTCTTTGAATTTGTCAGCATTTCATACAACAATAAACACTGTTAAACAGACGCAGCTGAGAGTCTTGCCCTACAGAATACCACTTTATGAAGTTTCCAGTACAAGACAGGAAAGCTGAATTCCTTCTTCAGATCATAGCAATAAAACATGCCATTGCTTTCCTACAGGAAATTTCTTATATTAAATGAATGAGTAGGAAGGCATCCTTCTCTCCACTTTAACTTTCTGCACTCTGTGAGGCAGATCACAACTTTAAAGAAAGGAAGATTTACAAGCAATATATTTTCTTGTCATCCAAAGAAACCTGTTAGAACTAGAATGGTAATACTCATTGTGAGAAACACTTAATATAGATATTTGGAGATTTTTAACAGTAAAAATATATGCTCCAGCTACCAGATGTGAGGTTCTGTTGACTTTCGTGTCAGTCAGAAACTGAACTAGAAGGCAAAACTAAATCCCCAAGTCCTCCCAAGCCACACAAAAGAGATGATTTAACAGAATTTAACACTTCTATTTTACACATAGAATGTTATTAGACGATACAGTTTTCTTGCTATGGAAAAAGTTTTTAGATCTTTTCAGGAAGATAAGAGAAAATAGGAAAGCAAGAGTGATACACAGTCTTGTTCATTACCATTCTTTTGTATATATTTATTCCTAATATAAGCAAGGCATAATCTCCACTTTTGAAAGTGTCAACAATAAAGTATTTGTGTCAGTTCTCACAGCAGGTTCTGTGCTTTTTACTGGATTTTGAGTAAAGAAGATAATTTAAGTCTTTATTACGTATTTCCAAGTAAAATATGGATTTTATAGGGATTATATATAATTTTTTTTTGTTTGGTTTCAGATTTCTAGAGCTGCTTGAAGATTAATTTAAAAATTAATTTAGTTAAAGAAATGGAAAATGATTAATTACAAAAAATCTGTCAAGTAATGAATTCTTTAATGAGATACAAAAGATAGATTTAGGAATAAATATTTAGTCTATTTTACAGATTCTTTAAAATTATAACAAGGAAGATTAATGTTCAGGGATAGGGTAAAACAAAATAAGACTCTAGTTTTAACAGATACTGTACAGGAAATTAATATCTAAGCAAAAGTTTTATGCCTCAGACTGAAGCATATCTTGTTTTCAGGATGGTAGCCATCTGCAAATCCTTGTCTTCCTAAAGCAGGATATATAGCAGTAGGAGTACAATTAAATTCAAAGTTTTAAGAACACATGTAATTGAATTATCAAGCCATCTAATGAGTATTATTCATAAGACAGTGTTCTAGGGCATAATTAAACCAGAATCTAGGTACTGTAGGGAAGTCACTGCTTTATTCAAGTAGTTGGCTTATTTTCTTATCTGGTAAGAAATTTCCATTTTTTAACACTTTGAAATCCAAGGTACTCATTCTAAAGAAAACTGTTAAAACATAAATGCTAAATTTCCATTAATATTTCAGTCATAGTAATAAGTAGCCTTCTAGAGCAACAGTTCTGATAAGCCATCTTTTCTTCCTAGTAACTGTTAGTTTAGGCCTAACCTAAGTCTGTAGGAGGTAAAACTATTCAGATTGTAGCTACACTTTTTCCCCATGTGGGATTGTATAACATTTGTTACCATGTTTACAGATAATGATTACTTTTATAAAAATGTTACGTATTAGGATGTGTCTTCTGCCTCTATCTGTTAAAATTCACATATATACAAAGGCCAGGCAAGACTCTTCTGACTAATTTTTCTGTTACTGTTTTAAAGAAGGGAAATACTAAAATCTTCATTTTCTAGTACAAGTAAATCCATTTTAACCAAACTTTCATTGATAGCTAAACTTCTGACCTATCTTAACTTCCTATTTAAAATGAAAAAAAAAAAAAAATTCAAAATCAAAGAAAAAATTCAAAATATAAATAGCTCATAATGAAGGAAAATCTACTTTTCTCAAAGAGTATGCAATTAATAATCTGTATAAAGTCTTCCAGATGGGAAATAGAACATCACAGAACACAGCTTTTTGTTAGGTAACTCAACTTGAATTGAGAAAATAGAAAGAAAAAGCTTTAATCTTTCTTTGTGTAGCTGAGCTAATTATCTAACCCACTTACTATATTTCTTTTTAAACTTTATGAGCACCTTCTGTTAAAAAGACCAAATACCCCACCAGAATCCCATCTTCACATCACTTTGTCTCATTTATTCAGATTCAAACCTACATGTAAATAAACACCAAGTCATTGCTATGACATCAGCTTTTGTTCAAAGCCCATATAGAAGCTCAGCTCCCAAGAGGCACTGCTCCCTGGGTCAGGGAGCTGGGAGTTTCAGGGAATCCTCATGGGGGACAGCAGGGCATTGCCTCACCCAGAAACTCCAGGCAGAGAGAGGGGCAGGTTGGAGATCCACCAGGGCAGCCAGGAATCCAGTTTGCCAGTCAAGCATATAGCATTGAGATGCCTCCAGTGTTAATTAGGGATGTCTAGTCAGGATCAGATATAAATAACACTAAGTTCTATGTCCAGTGCAAGTACATACTAATGAGACAGATCTGGGATGGAGGCAGTCTGTGGAACTGGGACAATGTAAGGGCATACTTGACCAGCATTGGTATGGCTACAACACTGCTGCAGTACAGACTTAGTTGGCGGCCAAATGTGAGAGCTCATCTCAAAAAGAGTATTACACACAAAAATTTGTTAATGAGCAAGGGAGGCATATCACACACTCACACACACACACATATGCAAAGCCAAGGATTTATTACTAATGTCATGAAAATCTTAATCTCTTTCAAAGGTCATCACTACTGTAGACCTAATTTTACAAATGAAACAAACATTAAAGAAAAACAAAGAACAAGAATGCATTTAGAGTACTTGTAAACAATATTAGTTGTATTCCTGCTATTGATGTAACATGCACGCTTAGTTTCTATCCCTTTTCATGTTACACTCATCTTTCTGTCACTCCTCTGGATCCTAATATTGGTGTTTTCACTCTGATCACAGTTCAGGGGGGTGGAGAGCTATTATGGCAGGCTGTCAGTATTTGGAAGAATATGGTAGTCAAGATGATTTCTTTCCTTTTTTTCCACTTATTACATACACACACACAATTTATGAACATGTATTTACATCTTTCTCTTTTCATTGGTCTGTCTCGACATACTAAATCCAGAGTTACTATATATATATTTAATGCTCTTTGTGTAAATTAGATACTATTTATTTGATAATTTTTCCTTTACTACTAGTTTACTAACCAGTTTTTAAGATCTCCAGGTCTATTTTTTTTTTTAACTGACCATTAGTGAGCAGTTTATAGTCATGAGTTCTCCCATACCAAGCCTGTTCCCCCTCTCATATCATCACGTGTCTGTACTTCTCAACACCACATCCCATGTCTCCATTTTTCAAGGCCACTGATACAATACCTGGCCTTATCTCATTCTGCCTGGAAGTGTTTGTTACTGCTCTCTGTACGAAACTATAGTTATACCACATGAAGACAAAAAAAGGTAAAATAAATGAGACAGACACATGATTGGAGAAATTACGGTCATAGATAAACCAAGTAAAACAAAGTTACAGGTCAAGCTACAGGTTAAGACAAAGCAGGTCTGACAAGTCTCAGCCCAGAGGCCTTGCAAATTCACACAAAGCTTATTGCCTGTTACTAGCAATAACAGTGCAAAGTTGCAGAAGCTCCCAGATGAAGAGGGACATTCTTTTAGAGTACAGCCAGTGACCTTCATCTGAGGCCCAGCAGGTAGATTAGCAGGATGGGAAGGAAGGGGGTGTGTTCAGGGTCCTGAAACAGATGGGTTCATTTCTGATTTCAGGTGATCCAGATCTCATAGGAATGTTTGTTCTTAAGATTTCAGCCAATGGTAAAAAATGAGAATGCAGAATTATTTACTAATCAGCCCATTTTGGAAAGAGTAGGAGAAAGGAAAATCTCTTCAAACAAACAGTTAAACAATCAACTTCTGGGTATCTAGGAGATTATATTGAAACATACATAAAACCCAACATTAATTCAATCAAGAATGGTGCTTGTAACAAGCCTAATTTTCTATTACTGTTGAGGTTATTTCTCTGGTAGCAGGCTTGTATGTGTGATATATATTTTTTCAAAAAATGTTTTGTATAGTATTGTATAACATTCATATAAGCAAAATAAAGGAAAATGGTGGAGATGAAACTATGATTGTATGAGACCTTAGCTGAATGAAAAGGAGAGAATATTAAAGTGAAATCTATTGTACTGCTTCCTGGGTTTGAATCTTAAAACATAGGTAATGAGCTAGATACTTAATAAATCATACATATGACACTAATAGTAGAGGCAGTGAGTTCTTTTAGGATGGATCACATTCTAAATAGGGAATATGTTCTATCTGATAAAACAGTAACTGTTAAATTTGGAAAATTAAAATGACACAAGAAGTTAGGAAACAATGTGAATATTTAAATTGGTTCACACAAAAAGATAAGAATACTTCTGAAACGAGGTCATAAAGATTTAGGAAATTGTTAGTTCATTCTATTTAGCATCAGCAGCTCTCAGGTGCAATATTTTGGGATGTGACATTTTCAGAAGAATTCATACTACTGAAGGAAGTCAAAAGGAGAACAACGGAGAGGAAGACATTTGGAAAACATGAACAATAAGACAATAACATGCAAATTTTAGTAAGCAAATATAAGATTCATAGTAATAAAAAATCTATGGTGGGCTTCAGTTCTTTAAACATTGATAGCTAGAGTCAATTTAAACCGCCCATGCATCCTGCCTGGCTTCCAGCAGCATTCTCAAAAGGATATGAGTCTCCTGTAGGTCCAGTGTCATATCTCTTAATCTTGTAAGGAAATACTAAACTCTTTAGAGGATCTGAAATGACACAGATGTCTGTAATTTGGACACCTGAATGTCTCTACAGTTGTTAAAAAAAAAATCCAAAACATGAAGAGAAAATTGGAAATAGTTTGCAACCACACAGATTTCAAAGTCAAAGCGATAAAAACATGGAACCAGCTTAGAGTCAGTGCTTCTGGGATTCCAACAGATTAGTTTGTTGGATTGGGGGTTTGTGTGTGTGTGTGTGTTTTGGCTTTTGCTGTTTTTGTTTGTTTGTTTAAAAATGCCTTTAAACAAACTCCTTTTAGTAGTCAGAGTACTCTTTCAGTTGTCCAGGTACCCTTAATCTTACCCAGAATAGAACAACGAATTCATTAACTTACTGCAGGTTTTCTATTCATGTCAGACTGTGAATTCCATCTGGAAGTTAACCTCGTGTAACTGAGTGATTAAATTAAAGTTTAATATTATTTTCATAGACATCTCATGACAATGACTGTTGAGCTTCCATCAGTTCTAGCTTTGAAGTATTTCTTCCAAAAACGTCTTTTGAAACAAAGTAGGAAATAGTATGAAGTACACAACTGACAAGCATCATACATAAAAATGCTATCCTGCTGAGGAAAAAACAATTCATACTTTAAAATATTTACTGCTGATTGTTTAACAAGATTAGGATTTAAGTAGTAAGCTCTAAGTGTAAGCCTTCTTACATGTATGTCCAATTATGCTGATAATAGAAGTGAATCAGGTGTTCCATAAATAAATACACTTAAAGAGAGATGAATACAAAGCAGGGAGGGAGGGAAGTACAGGAAAATAAACGGCAGTTCCTGTTGTTTCAGGTAATCGTTCTTATTCCAGTTCTTTCCCTGATTCTTACCAGGGAGAACAGCCCCAAATCTTGCTGCAACAGCTTTTGTTCAGGTGGTAATTTACTCTTCATTTCAAATTAATGGTATCTGACTGCAATAACTCTTCAGGTGTTTTCCTGAAATATCTTTTATAGCAGCTGCCTTAGTATTACTTGAAACAAAATTGTAGCATAGAGAGTATGGCATTCATGTGTTTGTAAATTAAGATAAAATTAAATTTTAATTTCAATAATTTCACAGAATATGAAAGTGCCCTAGCAGCTGAAGAGAGCTATATCAGGGGAAAATCTGATTTAAATATCTCAGTTGTTTTGTTTAGTAGCCACATGTACAGTCTGCATTATCTATGGATTAGGGAATACCGAGATAAATCTATCTGTAGCAAAGTGTTGACTGAATTTAATGTGTGCTCTCTCCAGAGGCCTTCTGTGTAAATGAGCACAGTACTAATACGTGAAGAGAGTTTTCGTGGGGTTTTTTTTTTTTTAACCTACTCTATCATAAAGAGTTATTCTACAATATATAGGAAAATGCTCTGTCATGGATGCATGTATTGCACACGTAATAACTCTGTGAAACTGTCTTGTTAATATACCAAGTTATTAAGAGGTCTTCAGGAAATCCCATGTGTGTGCTCTAGGGAACATAGTTTTGATTCCCTTCTCAACAAACTAGGTGAGGGTTTTACCCAGCAAACAAAATTTTATAGAGAGAAGTCCAAATACCTTGTAGAGACTGACTTCAGAAAACAGATAATAAGTGTGGAGCTTGCTTACACTTTTTATAACTTATTTACTCATTCTGGAATCTAGAATCACTGGGAAATTGAATTATGTGAAACAAGGGATGTATGTGGAAAAAATGCTTCCCAGAATCTGGTCTTCAACCGGTCTCAGCTTCAGAATTTAACTTGTCCTCAGAAACAAAATTTCAAAGATCAGACACTAAATCAAACATGACTATAACTGAACAAAATATGCAAATAGGTCAATCAATATAAAAATGGAAATTACTGACATGCAATTAAACAATCATGACACAACAGAATAAGATTGCATAAAAAAATGTGCTAACATTCTAAACTTCATAATCACCAAGAAAATTTCTCAAAAAAAACCCTTAGTCACTTCACCTCTTTCATCTCAGTATTCATTCTTAAGAAAAACCTAAAAAAAAACCCAAACCACCAAACAAGACAAAGACACATAGCAAACAAACAAAACCAACAACAACAACTACAAAAAAAAAAAAACAAACCACAAAAAACCTCACACACACATACAAAAAAAACCCCCAACAAATAAAAAAACACCCAAACCAACACAAACAATCAACAACAAAGATCAGAAGATTAGGCTGGAAAATAGAATAATATTGTCAGTGGTCCCAAATCATAAACTCTAGAGAGATTAGTTTAATGGATTATGGTAATTCATGTCATCTTTCTCCTTTAATAGAATTTTGGTATCAACTCTTTTATTTCAGAAAGCCTGATTAATGTATCTTGTTACATTCACAGCATTTGTTCTAAAACTTGTACTTAGCTCTGAAGACTGCTTCTTCAGTTTCTGATAGCAGAAGAGTTTATGGATCTAAAGGCTTGCTTTTGCTCTGTATATATACACCAATATACTATACCAATTGATATAAAAAAAAACATACTATATCTTCCTGCAAGCTTTACCTTATTTGTATCCTTACACTGTCACAGCTGCAATCAATATAATTGAACTTAATGCCTAAGTTATGGTAACATTAAGGGAATGATCATGTCTTTTTAATGCCCTTAATTAAAGTTTAAACATTCTTTGTTTTTCTGAATATATCTGCCTCCAGTAGTTATAAGACACCTATTGCAGTTATTACCTATATTAGTCAACACTTTTATATATTAATCTTCCCAAAATTTTTTTCAGATATCAAAGTACTAATTTTATTTGGTTAAATCAATGATATACAAAAGATTTCAGTGATTTTCTCAAGTTTACTTAAAAAGCTTCTGTGGACAAAAGCACAATGAGGGTCCTAAATCTTATTCTTCTAAACTGTAGAAATATCCTTTTGCTCATATATAATTGTAATTTTATGTCCAAGAAATGTGTTTTTGTAGTGTAGTAGGTATTCTGTCTCAAACTTACAGCTCATTTTAAATTGTAAATTATATCTATATCTCACTTTAGGTTAAAATTATGTGGTACAATTGAATTACATTGCAGCAGTTCCTCAAGGATACTCAATTCTTCTAGTAAAAATATCTAAATCAGATCAAGGATTCCTTTTTGCTCACATAAGTTCATTTGCTTTGGCTGACTTTGTGACATATTTGGGAAGCAAGGCATATGCAGATGGATCAACTTTGCTCCGATATACAAATGTGAAGTTCCTTACAAGTTCACATTTCTCATCCAGAATTGAAAATCTTTTGAAATCTAAAACTATACCAAAGAGTTTTCCTTTTTTTTTTTTTAATATAAATGAACAACACTTATCTATAACAAGTTTACCTATCAAGTAATCACAGCAAGGCCTAAAAAATTAGAAAAACAATTAAATTAAATAAGGAAAATAAAACAAAAAATATTGCATTTGCCAAATTGATATTTCAAGCAATGTTTCTGCAAAGAATGTGTATCAGAGATAACAACTACTCCAGAATGAACAATTCTTTGACAGGATTACCATGGCCTTTTTTTAATTCCTACACTCTAAGCTCCTTACTGTTTCATAAATCTTAGTGAGGCTTGTAAATGTTCTCATATTTTCCTTACCTGTGTCTGTATTTACAGCAAAATTATCAGTCATGGCCAGCAGATGACTATGCAATAACTCAGTGTAAGAATGGTGCAAACAAGAAGTCAAAATAAAACCAAGTTTCTGTAGGACCTATCTCTGTAGAGCTCTGCTCTTCAAAACAGCCCTTTGAAAGTGTCAGTTTTAAATAATAATTAATAGTAAAATCCCATTCACAGCTCTTAAGTGGATAAAAATTATGAATCTGATTTTTTTCACTGATGTAGTCAGGTAATGAAACAAAGATGAAGATCTGCAATTTATTTCTTAGGTCAAGCCATAAAATTGCCTGAATTATTTGTCTGAATGAGAAATAATAGACATCTGAGTTGCTGATTGACTTTTTTTTATACATGATACATTACTTATCACTTTCTATTTTAGAAAGTTTTATAGTTAAGGAGTTGATGCTTTGCATCAAACAAATAAGGATACTATTAACAGTTTTATAACCGTGGTCATTAAGTAATGCTGCTGAAAGATGGAAGTTTTAAAAAAACAACCCAGAAAAATCACAAAAATTGATTCAATAGTTGTAGTGGGTCTGGCTGAGCTGCTTTTCCCCATCCAGACCTCATGCTGCAGTACTGGGAGCTGGAGGGTGTTGATAACACACCCGTGTTATGACTGCCAGTGCTCACACGGCACCAGAGGCTGGGGGGGGGGCAAGATGGGGGAGAGGATACAGCTGACCTAAGCTGACCAGTGGGATATTCCATACCATATGACGTCAGTTCAACTATAAAGGGAGCGGGCAGGAGGAGGATGGGGGGGGGGGCATTCTACTTTGTCCTCCAGGTGGCTGCTACGTGTTCTTGGAGCCCTGCTTCCTGGACTTGGCCCAACATTGCCTGCGGACGGGAAGTAGAGAATAACATCTTATCTATCATAAACCACACCCCTTTGCTTTGCATCTTATTCTCTCCCTGTGTGCCGTGCTGAAGGGGGTCGGGGGGAGTCATAGAAGGGCTTGGTGGGTACCTGGTGCTGTGACAAGGTCAACCCACCACAATAGTTCTTCCTTTCCTCCCTGCATACCTCAGAACCCATTGCTGAAATCCTCTGGGCAGCTCCTTACCACTTCCCTAAAAAGAAACAAAGTCACCAGACTAAAGGCATACGTTTTTTCTGCTTCAACATTTCTGAAATACAAAATTATCCAATGACCATTAGTCAGAGAAATTCTCCTTCATATAAAGCATAGCTTAAGGGGATAAAGAATCAAGTCTTAGTAGAAAGGATTTCTGTCTGCAACTTGAAAGTGTTTATACTCCATTTTCAGTGAAGTTCTGATTCTTTATTCCAGATGGTCAGTTAAAGAACTTAATTTACAAAACCAGTTACATTGCCATGTTAATTAAGCATAGGAAGGCAGTCTTTAAAAGAGCATTTTGTGCTGTATTTCCCCCTATCCTACAGTTTTGAGCCCTATGTAGAGTGGTTTAAAGAAATAAAAAATTAAGCCATTGAAATTGTTTCCATTGCAATCAGTGAGTTTTTGAACCAGGGCCACTTATGCAAATGCAACAAAACTGAGTGAGCCATTTGCAATGCATAATTTAGCTAAAAATGTTAACCTCTCCTTCTGTTCAAGGCTTATCCATAAGCAGATCACACATTCCTTGAATTTATTTCTATTTAGACAAGCTTTCTGGGAAAAAAAATAATTACTCTATTTGCTTTATAATCACAATTATTCATGAGTATATGGTAATATTTATTTATAGTTGTTTCTGATAGTAAGTACAGATTTATTTATTATTTCTATTTTAAATTAAAATTGTGGGGTTGAAAATATTTGCAGATAAAATTCTGTAACATTTTCTTTAAAGAGCAAGTAGGATCTGATTGTCATTTTCTTAATATTTTTGGAACAAGATTACAGGTAGTTGCTCATACTTCAAGAGCTTCTAGGAAGAGGATTTTTCAAACTGCCTGTACTTTAAGCCTTCTTTTTCACACAACAGTTGGAACATATGATCTAATTGTATTTAAAATGGTATGCCTGGTTTACCTTTGTGAGAGGTCGTAAAGACAGAATTATACACACATTGTTATCTATGGGCCTTTTGCATGCAGAGATGACCTCAAACTTGCTGACCTCACTGGGAGCCCTGTGATCATGCTAGCACACTGTAAATGTTAATAGCATAGAGCTCATCTCTCACCTTTGATTTCTATTGGACTGGGCAGCACAGTGATGCAGCCTCCTGTTGTTTGGTTTGTAAGACTTGGTGAGCTTGCATCTGTTCATGAAGAACGTGTAGGCCATCTGCAAAAAAGGCTCTGGATGTACTTGCTAGAAGCCCAGCTTCTAATACGGGAGACTATTGTTTGGATAACAAGATATGGGAGCAGCATTTTCTTAGTTTTCTTCCATAAATACAGGAAATGGCAACTCAGTAGGTGGGACTTTGGCTTATTAGAAGAGTAGTGCTTTCCTATCATAATAATAGCTGCAGAAGACTAAAGGGAAACAGTTATTCTTAGTAAATTATAAACATATTGTGCCTTATAATGTTTGTAATAAGCTGATATCATGTGATTTCGAATAAGCAATGTCTTAAACTTATGAGTATTTAACTGCAAGGAAGAAATGTAGATATTCTAGTATGTTTATTGTCATGAAAATTGCAGTGCTAATAAAGCTAACGGTTTATAAAAGAAATAAACCAACAGAATAACAGAAACACCAATCATTACAAGATAATTATGTAGATTGTTCTCAACATAATTATTAAACAGTGTAAGACATTGATTGGCTGTTACCCATAAGCAATAAAAATTATCATATGAAGTTTTAAATAGAAAAAATTGAACTACATTATAAGCACCCATTTTACAGTTAGCTCCTACAAGGGCAGAATTTTTCCACTGAAACTTACTTAGCATCCTGTTTCCCAGCTTGTATTCCTTTGGGTTCCAGTCTTTATCACACCAATAAGGATTAAATTAGTGAGGATGTGAATATGTTAAAATCAAAAAGATCCCAAATGAAGCTTGTTTTGTATTTGTTCGACTAAGTCTTTTGGTTCGTCTATATTCCATTAAAATATTTTTAAATCTCCAAAATGTATTATATATTCCTCCAAAATGGAATTAACCATCTTACTGAGACCAATATCAGTCATTATCAAATGATTTTATTTTTTAGTAATTGATCAGTTTATCTACAGAAGCATGTTCGCCTGCTGCCTAAGACAGGAACAGCAAAGTTTCTTAATAGATATCACACACTCTTTATCATCAAAGGGAACAAAAATTTTATCTTACCTTTGTTCCTGAACTACAGCACAGGTTCTAATTGCACATACATTGAAATGCCACAAGTTATAAAGATTTTAAGCATTACTTCTGCTTTTCTCATAGTTTTATATATTATCTCTGAAAATTCAATATACTTATATATGTATTTATACAGTCTTTCTTCCTGTAAGGAATAATACCTATATAATAATTTCCTATCTCTAGGAAGCTAAAGGAGTTCTACTAGGCAAACCACAGCAGTGTCTTCCCTTAAAAAGAATCTAGCTTGCATCTCTAAGAAAGCATGTATGATCAGTTGATTCTTACAGGTTCAGGACTGCAGAACATAATCTGAGCAAAAATGAAAAGAAGTAGGGGGGGAAGCAGGGAGGTGTCCTGTACATGTAGCATTTTCAAGGAAAAAAAAAACCTCTCATTTGACCTGAGGACTGAATGTTAAGTGAATTTGGATTTTTATATTAAGGCAAATTTAGTAGATTACTCCTACTGGGGATAAGGAACTGAACAACCTAATTCAGTTCCTGTGGTAAGACTCATAAAAAATGACTGCATCCTGTATTAAGTTAATGATTTGATTGCTGAATGTATTAATTCAATGGTCTGTGATTTAATTCAGTCCCACATCTGAGCTTGATTTTCTAATTATAATATCTAATTTCTTGGATTAATAATTGATGGTGATTTAGATTTATGGTGACTGCCTTGCTTTTATTTGTTTGCTTTATAGTTTTTTATGAAACCTGCAAAGATATGTAAAAGTGGATTAAATGAGAAATTAGTAACTTCAACTGTCAGTCTTAAAAAGTTTTGCCAGGTTATCTGGGACTCTAGGCTGCAAGTTTGCTTGCACCCATTCTATGATACCATTTCCCATGGTACTATTGAATTTTGAAATAAGAATATCCTATGCACATATGAACTTGAGCACAGTGGTCATAAAGGATGTGAAAACTGAGACCTTCGTTACCACAAACAGAAAAAAAAAAAAAAAAAAATTAAAAAAATATTTTTAGGCACAATAACATCATGTAGATTACATGGAACATCACATAGTAGAAATAATCTATTAATTAGTATTTTTAATTTATTTGCCTGTTGCAACTTGCATGAAAATAATGTAAAAAGGAGAAACAAAATTATGCAAGTCTTCTACTTGACTCTGATAGAATACTTTAATAACATTCAAATAACTTACTAGTTTGCCTTCAGGTTTTTCCAGAAAGTTTTCTTTCTTTGGTATAAAATCTTGTATGACAAAAGATATGTCAGAGCTAAAAACGTAGTTAAGAGCTTCATACTTGAATTGACTATTTATTCTTTTGTGCAGAGATTGGATGAAAGGGTCCATACTTTTTGTCAGTGATGTTGACGAAACTGACATATAAATGAAACAACATACAGCTGATGTTCTGTGTGCATTTGACAAGCTATAATGGAATTGTTTGCAAAGTTTTATTGAAATCTCTGCTTCCATTTATCTTTGTTAGCACAGCTACAGAAATCTGTGATATAATATTCCTGTATAAATTGACTATAACAAAATTAGACAAGGAAAGGAAAATAGAACAGCATTTTTTTTCCTAAAGAAAAGTTTGTATGAAAATACTTCTTTTTTTTTTTACTTTTATAAAAATGGATATTTTTAACTTTATAACAATGTATTATGTGTTAGGCATTCTTTCAGAATACCTAAACCTTTCATAATCTATAATCTGAGATCTTTGAGAATTTCCTTTCTCTGTTTTGTCAGGAAGGGAATTTCTGTACAGTTTAACCCAAACACTTCTTAAAAAGTGACAGGATATATTATCATTCCTAAGTGCTTTGTCCTCTTTTGCTGTTTGATGCATGATGAAAATGTTCAGAACAGTCTAAATTGTGTTTGCTAAACAAGGGACTAAGGTAAACATGCTACAGGCTTCCAAAGTCCATTGAAATAAAATGTTTCTATACATATGTCCTCACTAAAAAAGCTACCTGGAAAATATCAGGAAAAAATGTCTTTAAATCAATTGTATTTTCTTGTGTATATTTTATATTGGCTTTCATAAGACTCTGAAAGTTCCTGGGATCTCGCAGTTACTGACCAACTTCAAAAATACCATAAAACAGATATGTCATGACAAGAATGATACACATGTGTAAGTATAGCAGAAACAGATGAAGGGAAAAAAATTTAAAAGTTTATACAAGTTTTCTGAGAAATGGGAAACAAATTTTTTCTACTCATTTGAAATCTAACTGCATGAATATTAATATACCTGCCTTTCATGATGATGCAAACTAAATGATACAGGAAATCAAAATATCCAAAATGTGGCAGTACATATTAAACTATTCCATGACTCAGATGAAGTTCCTAATGGACCTGAAGTTTAAGATGAGTATAGAATACATCGCAGCAGTGAACTGAACATCCTTTTCAAGAGAGAACAGCCTGAGCCAGTTAGCCTTTCATAACCTATTACTGCCTGCTGTCCATTTTCTTACACCACATTCTCCCCACATGTCAACTTCTGCACTCCTGAAGAAAATGGCCTTTTCTCCAGATATAAGGAAAAAAAAAAAGGAATAAATTATTTAATTTTCTGAAATTGGCTCATTTAAAATCCATTTAATATTTTAATTGTTTCCTTATTTTTCAGAAAATTGAGATCTGTGTGCTTATATGAAAATCATGCTTAGGTGTGGTATATTCATCACAAAGGATCGTGGTATGTATAAGACACTACCTAAATGGCAAAAAAGCCATAAGAAAATGAGCAAAACATAATCACTGTTGCAGAAAAAACACCTACAATTTCTCAAGATGAAAGTTTTGATGATCCATTTTACCCTGCTAGTGTCAAACTAGATTAAAAATATCTATGTTAAAGAAAATCAAAATGTATATAGTTGGGTTTTTTTAGGAACAGTCAAACATTTTTTTAAAGCTCTATTTATGTTAACTAACCAATTTGCTAAACACATTTGATTGTTTTGTAATACAGAAGAACAAATTATATTTCATTGTTTAACTTTCAATCCATTTAACACAATTACTTTTAGAAGTCAGTGTTAATAAAAAGCATTTGCCAAATACTAAATCCTTTGTGGCTAGCTGACTGCATGGTGAATATTTTCCCTTAAGCATTTTCTAGTTCTGTTTCTATCCAGTCCTATCTCACAAGGTTGTGCTTCATGAAAAACTTCTATGTAAACACCTTAGACAGAGGAGGTTACAGCATTCTGAGCTGTTCATCTGAGTTTGGGTGAAAGGCTTCCATTGGTTGAGGAAGGCATAATTTTTCCTTTTTTTTTTTTTTTTTTTTTTTTAATGCATTTGAAAATTATTTTCTTAAATGGTTTTGGACAAATAGAAGAAAAAGGAAAATACAGAAGCCTGAAAAACAAAGTCAAAATTTCAGGGTTTTTTTATAAACACAAAACAAATAAAAGCAAACAAAAAAAAAGGGTATTAAAAAGCATTTAAGCATTTCTCCAATTTCATTCAGTCCTGTAGTCTGTGTTGGCTATATCACTGGTAACACAGAGAAGCATTTAAAGGAAGGAAGCACCTGTGTTTATCCTTTTATCTCACATTAAATATATCAGAAGCAAAAATATATTTTCCGTCTCTATGCTTTGATTTGCACAACAGCTACTGTTTGAAAAAAATTGATTGATATGAAATCATCGCTGAAAGACACCTGTACCTGAAAGACTTACTCTCCCTTAATCTCTGTACTGACCTGTCAGGTGCTGGAACAATCATGGTTAGTGGAAACCCAGTTCTTTGTAATCAACGGGAGTTTTCCCACAGGCTTTGACAAGGCCAAGTTTTCACCTTATATATTAAGTCAAATATTTATTTAATGGTTTAGAAATTTCAACTCTTCCATGTGCTTTTGTGATCCTGAAAAGTTCCAAAACATGCACAGCAGGAATACGGTTCTCTATATTAGAAGGAACCTGTATGTGTCTATTTTTACAAAATGACAGATACACCAGAATTTTCCTTTATATATTTGCTGCTTCTGACTGCTACTGTTTCTTGTTGTGTTATGTTTTGCTTCAGTAGACACTTACTAGCGAATAACTTAAATATTTGAATATCAGCTTGATATGATTGTTATATTTTTAAGACATGCTTCTATAATATTTATAAGTGTGTTCATCAAGACAGCAGTGCTTCATTGCAGGGGATCACTTATTATTATGCTCACAAACTAATGCTGAAGAAATGTATAAAAGATTTATCCCAGGGTTGATACATCCAGTTGGGAGTCCAGAGAAAATTTCTCCTGCTGTGAGACATAAAGCAGGGCAAGTTAGATACTGTATGTGATTTGAAATGCCTTCTTGTGCTGGTTGTCCACCCAGCTTGCCTGAATCTTTTGACTGATTGTGCTGCTGTGGGTGCATTTCCTACATTCACAGATGATTCAGAAGCAGGAAAAGAAAAAATATGTCAGACTTTTCTGTAGTGATAGGCTCGATTCTTTAAATTATACGCTTCCTCATACCACTTTGCCCCCAGTTACCATTCTAGTCTATCTCAGACTGCAGCAAACAGCACACTTTCTAACTAGGCCATCACCTTAAGGTTTGTTCACATTTAAAAGCACGTATGAAAATTATTTTAAATGATTTTCAGATTTCCCTCAGTATCTGTATCAAATGACCACTAACACATACCAGATCCTTACTTTCCCTTCAAATTATTCTATTCAACAAAATACAATGTAAAGTAATGTAAAAGCAGGAATTGTTAATGACATAAAAATTATGCTTCTGAAGAGGATACCTGTGTGTCATCTAACCCAAACATCACTGTTAAATTTAGAACTCATATTTCAGCTCTGTCCAAATGTCTATTATTATGTAGGAAAATGTAGATCCAACTTAGTAACACTTAGTTGAACTTTTTTCTACCTCCTTCAGCAGAAACATGATTTTCATTCATTATTCTTTTTGACAAATCCAGGTAGAATTTTCAAAAGCTGCATTACAACACAATAATTCTTTGTCCTTAAGGTTCACTTAGAAATTGACTTGCTGATGTATATATTAATTACATTGGAATTTTCATTTTAAGTACAATACTTGTTAATAAACTAAATACAGATTTTAATAGGTTTGTCATTCAAAGCTAAATTAAACTTTTAGAAAGACTGTTTCCATGGCAGTTGGTGTCACTGATAACAAACCAAAAAGCAACTTTGAGCAAAATGATCCTAGTTTTCATCTAAAACTGAGTTCATGTTCAACATATTTCTGAAGATATTATCTGCAGTTATTTAAAATCTAGGCTTCTGAATTTATGACATAATATTCAACAAACTTTTCCTTAAACTTTACTTTTACCCACTACCAATTGCAATATTGAGTCTTTTTTTTCTGTTCTTTCCTACAGGATTTTAGCTAACTAATGGAGTTACAGAATAACACCACCCTCAATTTTGACAATGCAGTAGGGAATCTAGTCTAACTGAGTAGAGATTTATCTTTTAAGCCCTGTGGTTCCTATTATCTTGTTTTCATTGACATTAGGCAAAAGGTGCTCCTGGGTAAAACTAATTCAAGCAGTAGAGAATTGAATTTTTGTCAGTATTCTGTTTCAGTTTGCATTCACTGATATAAGATATTATACTAGAGATCTTCTCCAAAACCTTTGGTTAGGTCATCATCACCTTTATTAACACTGGAAGCTAAATTATAAAATGTAATGCAAGAAAGATTAAAATAATTTTGCAGGACAATTTGTGGTGTTGTCTGAAATATGAATACTTTAACAAAAAATGAGTAATGTATTTATCAGTGGGGGGGAAAATCCTGCTATTTTATCTCTCCTTTTGGGCATTATTCTTGAAATTCCCATTAACCTTAACAATGCCATCAGACAATTTTTTGATTGGATGAAATATTTGTCTAACAGAAAAGACTAGATTTGGAAATGATGAATCCCATGAGAAGTGTTAGCAGGCTAGAAATGTGTGACACAACTAATAAATCAACAGATTCAGTACAGAAGTAAGAGTGTCTGACTGGCATACAAAATTCAGGGAGACCTTTGTCATCATTATATCCTTCTCCCAACATCTTCTTTTAGGTTAACGTTTTCTTGTGTCTCCAAAAATAGCTCAAGATTCCTGCATAAACCCACTATAAAACCAAAATATACCAAAATTCCTAAGAAAAACTGCTAAAATCAGGCTTTGCTGCGATGTAAAGCAGAAATCTTGAGGAGTACTGGGCAAGAAAGTTTCCAGAACTTCATCTACAAAATTTTGAATGAATATTTAGAGGATGAGGTACTTTCTGATTTTGTTTATTGTTCTTATCCTTTGACAAGTTGTTTCTCTGTATATTGGCTGCTAGTTATATTATTATTCTGAGACTGCACAGATGTTACAGGTGCTGTAATTGGGTTGCATTTCTGTGACATTGTGACCACACATTGAATTTCTTATAATAATCATGAAGGGAAGCCACCATCAACATAGAATTAGCTCTTACAGAAACAAGCAAATTATTTTCTTAGTTGTCATAAATAAAATGGAATGACAGTAGAAAAGGCAAGGTTGGGCACTTGGGAAGCAGAAAGACAGCAGTCTCCTCTAACTGTTCAGAAATGGTGGGAACAATTTATAAAAAAAACCCCACATGTCAGTCTGTCTGCAATGTGAATTGAACTCCAGGTTAGTAGATTGAACTGGTACCTTAGGAGGAGCAGCCTGGTCTCATGCAAAGTGTCCCTGCCCATGGCAGGGAGGGGTTGGAATTAGATAATCTTTAAGGTCCCTTCCAACCCAAATCATTCTATGATTCTATGAATTTTGGAGGTTGGATCAAAGGTGAAATTATTTCCTGGAGAAAAAAAGAAAAAAGGATTTAATTAGGAATTAAAATCCTTCTTTTGAATGTCATAGAACATAATTAAATACTTGAGGCTTTACGTTTAATTGTTCTAATTGTAAAAGCCTGTCAAGGCAAGTGATACATCAGTGGAGAATTAAGATATTTCTTTTCAAAGAGTAAACAACTGACCACACTAAGCCATATTGTCTTAAAGATATATTTCTTCACTTTAAATTCAAGGTTTTTTTCCAGAGAAATTTTCAGTGTTAAAAACAGGCATGTAGGTTCTCTGATCTGCATTATCTCTGAAATGACATTGAAGCTGCTCTCAGGTTTGGGTTTTTCTTAATCCCAGACAGTGATAATTATAATTCCATTGTAACTTCCATATATACCCTTTTAATCAAACTATTTTTAAAGACTGGAAAAAAAAACATTTGAAAGCAAGCATCAGAAATAATGGAAAAAAGTTTTTTTCAAATGTGGATCCTCTGTACTCTTGTGAGAGGAGTGTGAAGAAAAATAAAAAAGTTAACCTAATTATAACTTTTTCATAAATTATCAGTGAAGAAGGGCTTCCTAAGAGATGAGAATATTAAAACATAGAGCTCATTTTCAAGTTAGCTTTTATTTCTGTTTTTTTCTCCTAATGTCTACAACATGTCCTATTCATTACAATGGCACTTGAAACTAAACAAGGGTGATTTTCTACAGCTTTTATGCCACAGTAACAAAATAGCATGCATATCCCTTCTGATTAATTTGGTGTTTTGCATATGAACATTAAAGTTTGTTACTGTTTTGTCAAGCATAGAGGTACTGAATAGTAGGAATATTTCAATTTTAAGTTATGTTTAATCATGCATCTGCCTTAACTAGATCTTCAGCCATTGCACAATTGCTTACAGTGTCAGTCAAGATGGCAAAGACATAGAATGTTAATAACTTCATAGTGCAAAAAAGAAGGGCAAGGATCCCTACTGAGGCTCTTATTATACCTTTATCAAAAAAAAGAAATATCAAAACAAAATCTATGCCACTCAAATGGAGCTGAAAATTGGGGAAAAAAAAAAAAAAAAGCCATTTTATGAAGTTTATTTCTAAACTTTTTTCCCTACTACTTTGCCTATCATTATATTGCAATGTTTTCAGCTGTGACCTCATTTACTTTCTTAGAGATCAAAAATCATGTACACGAATGAATTCAGATGCAAAAGATTATGAAATTTAACCAGGTCCAATTGGTTTAAAAATGGGATACAGGAATGGGTGTGATAAAAACTTCCATAAGCAAACTTTCATACTGAATTTCAAGCACAGCTTCTCTGTTCTGGCCTTTTTCATAACTTTCTTTCATAAAGTAGTTCTAGTCTGTCCCTATATTGAAAGTAATGGACAAGTGAAGCTTATTGTAGGTTAGTGTGAGGGTCTTTCAGTCTGCTATGGGGCATATTCTGATGTGTCAAGGGCATAACTAAAGGCAGAAATTGGGCTCATTTTATGTTCCAGTTCCATGAAAAAATCAAAGTTGTTCAGTAGCAAATATCTTTTCTACCCAAATATCCTATTAATTAAAGAACTGTGCTCTTCTCTTTTCCTTCAGGACCTCGAACCTCATAAATTTTGGTTCTTTGGGAAAATTAGAGTGGGTTCAAAGTGATCTCAAATTCATTTCTCCCTAATCGGTTAGCTCATTAAGCAACTTTAACCACCTTATGTAACAGCTTTTATGTTAAATAAATTATAATAAGGAATCAATAGTAAAACTAGCCTGATCAGGGAGAGGATCAAAGCTTTATACACAGATTATTGGCTGAATGTCCTTGGAGTGTGATCCTATGAAATTAAGGGCAGATACTTAATAGTCTACAAAGTAATTTTTATATTACAAGTACACAGATACGTGACCAGTCTTGTATGCGTATGAACTTTCAAACAGATACAAGCGCAGGTCAAGCTAATTAAATCCTACTGCTTGGCATATTGAATTTTTTAATTTATAAAAAATAGCATAAACAAAACACTTCTAAACTGTTTTTTTCTTAAATAACTCTCTTTTTTGATGTTATGTAACCTTTCATATAGTCTTTATTTCACCATTTACATCCTCTCACATATGATTAAATAATATCAAGTAAAGTTTCTAATTTTCGAGCAGGTTTCTGGGACATTAAACAATGTTGAGATTGGTACTTAATATTTAATGGATGTTATAAATATGCCAATTCACCACTTACTGTGTGCAAGAAGGGGAAAAATAGGAATAAAAAAAAATAGAAGTCCTTTTGCAGAAAAAAGTTACCCAGAACATGAACAAACTTTGCTTAAAGTTCTACTTTACTCTAGAGTGCAGATTTCTAAAATATCATTATGAGGTTCATTTTTTGTTGTCTCAGTGATCTGCAGATAGTATCAGTTTTGTGTACATGTGTAAGGCCTGTTAATTCTAACTGCCAGCCTAGCTCAACTTATGACCTAAAAGCCAAGAAGGTTTGGGTTGGGTATGTTTTATTTTGTTTGGTTTTTTTAATCCTGACTCAGGTATCACCAATAATAAAGTTTCTGTAACTGGAATTTGGTTTCTAAATTGGTTGATGTCATGGGAAGCGGAATCGAATAAGCCAGTCTTTCTTCCATAGTCTTCTTAAAGCGAATAATTTTATTAAAAGCTTTCTTACTAAAAGCAACAGATTCTAAATGCCTAGGAGTAAGTGTCTTCAGAAAGGAAAAGACCTTATAGGGTTCCAAGAAATATTAAGCCCTCACAACTCCCAGCTTTTGTCACCCTTGCTTCCTTGCACCACTTTGTATTATTCCTTTCTATTCTCAAAATGAGAAAATAGCTCGTGGGAATTGTTGGGTTTTTTTTGGCGTACCCAAGTAATCAAGCTTCAGAAACAAATGAAAGCAACAGAACAAGTGGAAACAGAACAGCTCGCTTCCTCTGTAAGTTTATATTTTTTTGCTCTTTCACAACAAACTTTTGTCTCATCACCTGCTATTTTCAATCATCTAGTGAGGAAAGGTCACTTCCCCTTCAGACAGTCCAGTATGCACAGGGACTAGGGTATAATGGTTACTCTGCTTTCCTGCTGTTACAAAAGATGGTTCACCCTTAGTAAGGCTTATATGGAAATATTCTCACTGCTTGCAATTGTTTTCCATTTTTTACTGATTCAAACCCATATTATGAAATCATCATGCTTAGTCATTCTTTCATGTGGTTCACAAGTTGTCAGTTTTAACATTTAATACCAAAGATTAAGTAATGCTCTCTTAATTGCACACTGTGACTAGCCACCTTGATTTTTATATTCTGCACCTTCTGTGTTTCCGTAAGTTGTTGGCCATTATTTAGTTACTGAGAAGTGGAAGTTATGTTCACATATCTTTTCTGTTCAAATCCTCTCTCCAAAGGGTTGACATTACTAACATATATGCAAAAAGCCTTTGCTGCATGCGTGATGGCAGGAAATCAGGCAAGAGATTTTCAAATATTATGATAAAGATGAAGCTTTTTAATAGACGTGAAAACATGATTTCCAAGTGAGTAATCTAGCATGTCCAGATCAGTGCTATTCAACTGTTAAATTATCATCTATGCCATAATAATAGTCATCCCTGAGGCTGATCTGCAATCTTAATTAAACAGTTGTGAAGTCAGTTCACAATAAAGAATTAATTATCTGTGGTAGTGCCCCTAAATTTCAGAGGAGATCCACTCCACAACTGTCAAGGACTGAGCAGATATATATAGATGGATATCATGGCTGAGCTGACAGCTAAATAATTTTTTATGCTGCATGTAACCAAGTCAGGCCCAGTTGCTGCACTCTAAATCCAATCATGCAAAAATGCTTTTATTGTCTCACTGAACTGAGTTTATGAAGTTGCTGACCGCGGATGTTAATGGATCTTTAAAACCTTATTAACAATGTCTGCCTTGTCCAGAAGTTTCCCATTGGAACTAAACAAATTTTTGGACCTTCTACATACCTTTACAAAGCACGCAGGTATGCATGTTAAGGTTGGAGACTTTGGAAATTATTTCTGTTTTGTTTCTTAGAGTTTTATTGTACTGGCTAAATTTGGGTAATAGAAAAATTATGTCTAAGTATAATGCATACTACTGTGCAAATACACAGTTTCTGTAGAGAAATGGGCAACAGCTACAAAACTATCTTCTCACACATATAACTCAGAAAGAAATAAAACTTTTTCAGTTGCTGTTAGTTAGAAATGTAGATCATAACAATATTTCCCAAATACTGCCACCAGCCTAATGGGTTATTTATCAACAATTCTCTCTTCATTTTTATAGCTTCTTCTTACACTTATCTTCAGTTGCATATGTTGTTGCACAAGGACTTACACATTTTTGTAAGGGAAATAGAAAGAATAAATACTGCAATTCCTTTTGTCCTGGTCTGAGTTTGATTATCCTTCTCCTAGACAGATGGCAAATCAAGTTCTGTGTACATGTGAGGTAACACCTTCCCTTACAGTGCAGTTCTACTCTGTGGTTTATATCCTTGTCACTAGCAAGTTCTGCTGTGCCATTGTATGCAGCCTGAGGTTTCTTTCATGTACCTTGTCCTAGACCAGGATGGCCTGGGATCTCTCTTTCACTCAGCCTGTTTGGATTATGAGTGCCACACTGATCCACATCGTGAATTACATGTGTAGTCTTCATTTTATTCTTTTCAGTTTCTTTGCCTCAGTGACAACATTTTGTGAGGAACTATATGCTTTTATTTACTTCAAGCCTTCTACCATTTAATTATCTTTTTGTTCTTACATCATAGAACTTGGTTAGGAAATGTGGTTTTGTTTTTTCATCCATGCTCTTTTGTTCGTTCCTTATTTTACAAACATTTTTGTTTTCTCTTTTTTCCTTTCAGAAAAAAAAAGAAAATCCTGGGGTTTTTTTCCATGACCTTATTTCTTTGCCCTAGAGCATTCTTATTTTCTCTGAATTCCCTGTATACTTCCCTTTATTTATTTGTTACAGTGATTAGCAAATTCATTCTGTATTTTACAAATTATTTACAAATATTTGGCAGCCTCTTTATTCCCAACTGAAAAGTTTCTTCAATTTATTTTTATTTTAATGTACTGAGTAGATTATTTTTCTGAAATTGCATAACTGATTTATTAATCATTTATATTTGGATATTTCTCATTATAGTTCTTGTAAAACTGCCATCAAACAGCTGAAGAGCAGATCTCCTGTGTGAATAGATAAAATGTGAATAGATCAAATACATCCTATGAATAATATTACAGCCAAATGGTAACTTTCAGTGGGATAGATTACTCAGAGACTGAGGCATTTTTTTAAATAAAACTCTGTGACCTAAGTAATTTAAAAGTTTATCAAAACTAAGATTTTTAAATTCTTAGATTATAAGAAAGAATAAATCTCTTCAGCAACTTATTACAATACATTTAGTAGTAGTACAAAGTCAGTGTGAATGATTTCAAGGTGGAGTGAAAGGAACACATTGAACAGAAAATTAGATGCTTATATTAGACTTCCTAATGCTTGTTGGCTATCAAGTCCAGGGAGAGGCGATTTAAAAAATTACATGGGCATTTCCAGGGATTTTAGAAAATGCCTAAAAAGGTATCTAATGTCTTTCAAGTTCAAAGTGATACCTAAATCAATTAACCATCTTCAGAAATTTTACCCTTGAAAGAATGGCCTTTTATGCAAAGATGCAGCTCCTTCTACTGAAATGGAAACCATGGGTTTAGGATTGTAATTTTAAGCAGTAATTCAAAAGACAGAATATTAAGCATTGAATAATTCAATCGGCTTTAGCCCCCAAATAACCTTTCCTACTTCTTTCCTTCTCCTTTTTGTTCCTCTAGCATTTCTCCATAAAACTGTAAGTCTCTTCAAAAAAAATGAAATGGGGTAGTAGATGTTCAGAGGTATTATTAATGTTCCTGTCACAGTAGTTTCTTGTCCACTGGGATATTCTTCATTTATGGTGAATCAGACCTCAACTATAGATGGAGTTTGCAAGCTAAAAATATTTCCCTTCTCAATAATAAAGAAAGGGCTTTGAAATAGTACATTAAAAATGTCATTGAGGGCACAGAAGATGACTAATGAGTGACTTGGAAAGAATGAGTGCAATGTTTAGTCTTATAAGATTATTTATTGACTGGGCTTTTAACATATCTATTTTTGATTCACCTTTCTGAAATATAAGAATTATTATGTGTCTGTCACAATACTTTTGAGGTTTTGGTGCTAGTAATAATAGCTAAAGAAAGTAGATATACCACTAAAGATCTGTTCTCTTTTCTTATTATTTTTTAAAGGAAAAATAAGTCACTATTACCAGTACTATGTTAATGACTCTATAGACTATAGACTCAGAGATACTTTCAGGTTTCACTCTTGCTTGTTTTATCACAAACTTCGTATCTGTGGATTTGTTTTTAAACAGAAAACCTGATAATTTCTATGAAGATTGTCTTGTGCTTAAAATTTCTATTTTTGTCATTGTCTTGGTTAAATTTCTAGGCTAATTTTAGTTAGACCACAATTATGATTTATTTAGGTAAACAATTCATAATAAACTCTTCAATAGAAAAATGAAATGATTAGTTAGAGATGACATGAACATTTGAGAGGTAATGTAAAAAAAAAACCCCACAACTTTGTTTCCTCTTGAGAGAAACAAGGAAAGACAGTTTCAATTTTTATTATAATATCTGGGGAATAAAACATATTTGATAGATCAGCAGCACGCAAAAATTTTATGTATAAATGAGAATGCATGACACTGAGCAGGAATTGGTATGATTATGTCTTTCTGATGAATGATAACTAATAAAACAGTATGATGCTCATGAAGCAAAACTGATGACGACAGTAAGAATGCAAATGACAAGACCAAAAAGACAATGGAGGAGAATATGCATCTATATGAATACGTGTTTTACTGAAAGGAAAAAAAACCAAACAAAAAACCAAAACAAAACCAACCAAAACAATGCAACAAAACAAAAACAACCAAACACAAAACATTTTTAAAAGAGCTTATTGTAATGTTTTTGCATAAGAAAATGTCTCTGATAACTTATTGGACCTATCTGCTTACTGTGCATCAAATTCTAGGAGGAACCTAGTGAGAACAAGTAAATTAAGATATTTTCAGATCTAATGTTGAGGGGAAAAAAAACCTCAGGTAAAATAAGTTACATTTTACAGACTTTGAGATGGTAAAAAGGTAGAAATAAAGTACATATTTTTTCTGTGATATTATCCACAGAGATTAGACTTTAATGTACCAATCACCTCCTTGAATTCTGTGCAGCTTTTCATTTTTTGTTTAGATTAGTGTTTTTCACATGTCTATAAGTAACAGTTAGTTTCCTTCTTCCCTTCCCTCTGTCTTTCTCTCTTCCTTGCCATTTTCATCTCCACTCCTTCCCCATCTCCTCTCCTGTCACTGTGTGGGCTTCTGCTCTTGCAAAATTGGGATAATTTGCTTTAGTCACATCTTCAATGGCAGAGAATTCACATGAACAGAGTGTCTCACCTGACATGCAGTAGCTGATTAACCTTCAGCAACTTTTTTGTGTATTTGAGTCTTTATATTTCTAAGCTTTTTTCATATATTTTAGACATCTAGTGGAATTCATATATTGTATTCCTTCTCTTGTTGGAGGTACTTAACCACACACCTATGTTTATTCTGCAGTACTCTCACTGAAACCGTCAGGACAGTTTACACACCAGAGTTTCAAAAAGAAGTTTATAAACCTGATTTCTCAGAAGGGCACAGATAACAGGATCATCTACTTTGTAGTCTCACAACTGCCTTTCAGCAACCACGTTGCTCTCTGTCTGCCTCAGTTTCCATGCTGTCTTATTTGTCTTCCTTTCTTAGGGGACATCTACAAGGCTACATAGCTAACATAACTACTGTTAGCCCTTGAAACACTCAAAATGTGATTCACAGAGTAGGCAACTCTTTTCCCTCTTGGCAGAAGTGTTGAGTTCCATTTGTCTGCTCAGAACATAGCTGAACTATGCAGGTGCCTGCATGCCACTGTGAGCCACATGGAACTTCTATGTGTGAGATCAGCATCCAATGCTTACACAGCAAGAGGAATTTGAGCCTTGGTCTCCCATATGCTTACTCGTCTTCTAAGGTTAAGTAAGGTGAGACAGATCTGTACTTATTGCATAAAAGAATATCAGTATGCAAGAAAGGAGGAAAAAATATTATCTCTATAGGTTGGTCTTCAAGGCACTTGTCAGGGATATGCAACATAGGGATCCATAGAGATTCTAGTCCCAGGATATGTGGAATAGTTATATAGAAGTGATACACTTTTCAGTAGAGTCACTGAAAAAGCCATATCTCAGGATGCCACATGATATCTGGGTTTTTGCACTTACATGTGGAAATGAAATTCAAGTTTTGGCTCCAAATCTCTTCCACGTGACAAGTAAATTTCCTTGTGAGTGATGCATTTGGGATTGTTCTTATTTTTCATGGAGAGAGGGAGACTATGAAAATGTCTTAATGTAGGAAAATTCAAACCTTAAAGGGAGGGATTTTTGTGGCAGGGAGGAAGGTACCTGCCTCTGCTTAGAAGAGAAGTTAATGAACCTGATTTGGACTCTTTTATTTTCTGTTTTATACCCAGAACACCTGTGAATCTTTACACAAAATTCTAGCTCTTGCCATGAGATCTTCTGTGTGAGGTTTGCCAGATGTCCCTTTCAATTAGGATATGCAGTGCTGATTTTACCCTGCCTTAGTATTTTTTTTTTTTTTTTAATAATCCAAGGAATCATAGTTATTATGTCAAATTAACACAGCCTGAGGTACTGTACATTGGAAAAACTACTAACCTGTTCACCTATGCTGTTCCAGTACTCAGTAAATGCAATGTAGTTAAACTTGGCTATATTGGTAAGTAATCTGATTTTGGCCAAAAGGCACTCTAGGGGACTGTTACCATGGCTGAGCTGATACACAGTAATTAAGCTGTAAGAACTTCATTGTATGCAAATCCTTAAAATGCTTCCTAAATCTCTCAGAAAGATCCTGGAAGAATTACATGTGTCATTACCACTATTCTACTTTCCTGCCTCCTCAATACTTCCACAATTATAACCAGATTTCTTCCTCCATTCAGTACTGGCCTTATCACTCTTATTCACCTCCACAGCTACAAAACATGATTCAGATTCTCCTCCTGTTGTGTAATGTGTCAGAGTATGTGCCTGTCTGATTAACAGTATCATACTTGTGTCTTATCTTTCTGCAATTGGACATACTCATCTGTGAGGATGTAAGGAAATTGAGTCAGAGATGTCCTGTATAACCCTGTGAAGATTAATATACACTGCTGTCTCTGAATACAGGAGTTCCCACTGGACAACAGGATGGGAAGAGTAGGATATTTTGTTATATATGGCCATGACAATATATCCTAGGTTCATACACCATGATAGAAAGCATTCTACTCAGAGAGAATTTACTTACAGGGATGATGTAACTGGAACATCAGGAAAGTAAAAATTATTTGATCATAATGAATCATCCCAAGCCTCTTCCTAAGAAATGTTGTAGTTTGGCGATTACATTATCCAGCTTCATAGAGCCTAACACTTTGCAGATGTGCTCCTTGGAATGATTCTGAATGTCAGGTGTTTTTAGTAGTTCTCACCTCCACCTAGTTTTCAGGTCTTCTATAAAATTCTCAACATGGTTGTGCCATATATTTCTGCTTTGATTCCTGTTATTTTTCATGATCAGACATAGAGATGGATTAAAAAGCAATTTTTGTGTTTCCCTCAGATGTCAGACTGTCTCCTTCACACCCTCTTACCTCCCCTGTTCTGCTCCTTTTCTTTCTGTGATGAAGGAATTTCAGAGTGGCTCTACTTTGCTGTTGCTCTTTATCGTCACAGGGTTTTTTAACATTTGAGGTTTCAGGCTCTCATTTCTGTATCTAGAGCCGGCAGAGGAGGTTTTATCCTGTAGTTAGTTTAATGATGGAGCAATGTAATCTTAGCAAATGAAGGGCATCTCAGAAAGGCAACAGAAATTAAAAAAAATGTCCAGCTGCATAGGCTGCATTGGATTTTAGGTCCACTCATGTTAGCTTTCACCCTGTCATATATGGGGGGAGTGGTGTATTAATTTGGTTTAAGAGGAATTTTAGTACCATAGAATAAAAGCATTTTCTGTGATAAGAAAGATTTGTGAATCTAATGCATGAAAGCATGACATGAATAAAGAGGATTTTATTTCCACAAAAATCCCTAAAAGAACATTTTAATGTGGTTGCACACCAAAAAAAAAAAAAATCCTCAGATGCATTGTAGATAGTTACAGAGTTTCTATCATACTACCTGTCTACTCAATACTGAGCTGTCAGAAAGATGCTCTAAATTTTTTAAATATTTTTTTCCTTCTATAACACTTTTTAGCCTCCTGCAAAATGGGATTAAAAGGGAAACATCTCCAGCTAGTCTTGAAAAAGTTATTTAGCTTGCACATTGTGGAAATGTCTGCCCTGGCTAGTTACTGCCGTTTTATAACACTGCAGCAGATTGGATCAAAGACTAGAACTGCCACCTCCTGTTTACAATGGGCTGGAACTGCCAGTGAAGTGTCAGGGCTGTTTTCTGCCTTTGTCTGATTTTTTTGTCTCTCACCTGCAATGTTAACACAAATATAGCTAAAACTTTGAGCTCAGAAGAGAAAGTATCTTTTTGCATCCTTTCGAATCTTCTTGAATATATCTGAAATACCAGTCACAAATATGCATGCAATAGTATTGTTTCAGAGATCATTTCAAAGGCAAAAGCATAGAGAGACAGGAAAAGAAAACCTAAAAATCATCTTTGAAGTGTGTTCTAGATTTTTTATGTATCTTATACTGAGAAAAGAACTACTGTGAACTGCACAAACACTATGTCCCAAGGCTTAACATTTAGAACAAATACTTCTATAGCTCTGCCAGTACCAAATTTGTTTGAGAGCAGTCAGTGATTTTCATTTTAAGGTGACAATATAGTGTTTGCAATTATCAAATGAATGATAAGAATACTTCCTTTCATTCAAAGTATGTGAAGACTGTTATTCCGAGGCTCTGGTAGGATAATGGGCATTTGGCTGCCCAGTTTCTAGTTTATGCTCCTGATTTCTCTTTCCATCTTTGAGAAAGTGTTTTTGTTTATTATATTGACCAAATAGAGACAACAATTTTCTCATTGGACTCAAATATAAACTTTAAGATTCCCTTCACTAACTGTTCCTGTTAGTTAAGGTACACGCCCAGAGGGGGCATGTACCTTAGCAGGAAGATATTCACACACCTTTAATAATGTCTTTTCAAGAGAAGAAATGCAAGAAAGAAACAGGCACTCATCATCTTCTAATAACACCAAGATGGAGGACCTATGCCTTCTGTATACACCTTAAACAAATGATGTCATTCCTATTCCTGTATGTGCCTTGTGCAAGAGCTTGGAATTGCATCACCGTCTACATTTAGTGCATCAAGCTGGTTATCCAAGGAGTGCACTCTGCCACATGTGAAAAATAATAGGATAAAGATGAAGCTGATTTTCTGCTTCAATGTTGAGATGAAAGAACAATATGAATACTGAATCACAGGTCCAAGGATCTTGTGAGGACATTAGGCATCAATAATAAACAATGTTTGTATAAACCACTCTGAAAGGTCCAAACCTTTTACCGACTTATTTTCTGATTCAAAGTCTGACCTGTATGTGCAAACATCAGTTTACAGACTCAGTGATGACTTAAGGACTTTTGCCTGGAGACTTCTAAGGTTTTTTTCAGTCTGTACAAGTGCCCTTTTTCCTTCATGTTTTTCTAACTCAAACCAGAACTGCATATATATTTTAGTTCTGGAAGTTTCTGATTCAATGATGATGGAGATTATGCATCTATTTCTGCCATAAGTCCAGCATACTGGCTATATAGTATTTAATGGGCCTGAACTTAGATAAGACTGTTTCCTCAGGTCTCACAACACTGTATGTAAACTAAAGGAATGTGATCTCTTTGGTACCTTGTGCAGCTTGATACATTGAAAAAGAAATTATTTTCAATGCACTGATAAGTACAGCACTTGTAGAAATTTTAAAAACCACGTAGGAAGAAGCTTTTCCTTCTTTAAAGAGAGGCCCTGAGGCATAAAAGCAGCACAACTTGTGCATTTTTTAAGCAATTAAATATTTGCAACTAATTCATTTGAAGGCTAAAATTAATCTATAATCTTAAAAACCATGCTGGATCAAGAGTTACATTTGAATTTCCCTTTTTTCCTTGTTTGCTTTCACATAAAAAAAGAATGCCTTTTAATTCTGTAAAATATTTGAGACTGAAAAGTGTACATATTTTTTCTTAAACATTTTTCACTTTCTGTGTTGAGAGATCTGTAAACTACTGAAATATCTTCAATATTCTTTCCAAACTCCTCTTCAAAAATTAGGATACACAAGATTTTACAGTTTAGGTCTGTTAATGCAATCAAGAAATGATGTCAGTAGAGACTAACTCAAGCAAAAATCTGGTACTTGACAGCTCAAAACATGAATGGGACTTTGAACTGTAGCTCACACAAAGTCCTAGAGTTTCCAGTTTCCAGTCTGGTTCTGTTAAACTATCATAACAAAATAGAGTGATTATAATAACTACTGCCCAGCTATAACTTTATCTTCTAATTAACTATGTTTTCTCACAGACATCCAGGCTCACACATTTATGTATTAAGATTCTGGTGTGTTTTTTAATCTTCTTCAAACCTTGGTGTCCTTCTGTGTATTTACTCAAAAAGGAAGCTAAGAGGAACCATTTACTTTCTTTATATTTACCAAAACTTGTTATTAATTGAGCAGTACAAAGAACAGTTGCTTCAAGTCTTGCATATCCAGGCTTACTTTGAACAATATTCTAGTACCTTTCTTGCTGCTACTTCTTGCTTTGTATATTGATTTTAAATATCTTCATCTAGCTCTTCTCTGTGTAACTGTTTAAAAGGATGCCATATAGGAAGCAAAATACTCTGAAGGTTGCAGGATTCCTCCAGAATACCTTTCTCTGCCTCAGGTCCTCATCTGGAAAAATGACGTATCTTCATAATGACTCATCTTTCATTAAATTTTGAGAGCATTTTGCCATGGAACTGAAGTGATTTTTTTTTTTTCTAAGGAGACCAAGTGTGTGTGTGTTCTTGACATGTGGTGGATAGGTGACTGCAGTCCACCACTTCTTTGCTGTTTTCTCCGAGCTGTAATCTGCAAGCGCTATTTTAATAATGCTATCACAGAGGGGGCAAAAATCCACATAAAAATCCACATAAATGTTTGTTATCTTAAAAGCATTCCTTAAAAATAAAATACATAAATACTGTTCCTTAGGCAACAATCAGATTCAGCTTAGGTTACCACTGAGTAAGAAGGAAAATGGCTCCAGGTGCATGTAAATCCAGCTCATGTAAATCCAGCTCATTTTACTCCTGAAACTAACCAGTTAATCTCAGACTAGGCAGTCAGGCATGCACTTGTTTTTGCACCTTACTCAGCTTTGTATCTGGTACAGATGAAAAGAGGAAAAAAAAAACTCTGGCTCAGCTACTTTCCTTTTTCATAAATATGAGAAATTAGGTATTTGTTAACTGTTTCCCCCATGATTTGGATTTCATTTTTTGTCTCAAAGAACAGTTGTGGGAATGATGACTTTAAAATCCCTTTCCTTTGTTGATATTTATAAGCCACAGAGGGTGAATGTTAAGCTCTGACCCTGTTTTCAAAGGCTTTCTCATCAGCCAAGAGCAGGAGCTGAGCTCCTGAGGGACCTTGGGTTCATAGTTGTATTACCAATGAGTAATGCCTTCCTTGAAACTGCATCTAGTTCTGCTGCACTTCAGATGTTTATGTGGTACCGGGTTTAGTATGTTGATTAAAACTTAGTAGTTAACATAAAGTAAGTCTCTTCTCACTATATATTTTCACTTTTTTACTAGATTTTCATAACTCCTCTTTATGATTACAGTAATAAATGCACCTCTATAGGATTTTCCCTGCAATTTTATGCTTCTGACTCCATCAATAAAATCTGCAGACTTGCTAAAGCAATGTCTCAAGCAGTTAAGTAAGCTAAATGACCTTATTAAATAGATGTTCTGCAATATTTAAAAGTAAGAGATATATTTTAGGAAAAAAAAAGCAATTGAAAAGTCTTGTGGTTGAACTTTTTTTTTTTTTTAAACTCAGTAAAAGACAAACAAGAACTGCTCATTCCTTCACCTGCAGATAAATGTGGAATGAAGCAGCCTGGGCAAATTTACTCTCAACAGAACATAATTATGATTATAATTACACATAGATTTACTTAAGATTACCCATATTCACTCTTGGCATTTTCTTAAAGATCTGTAGACCTGTTAGCTTTTCCCTTTCCCTTCCCTTCCTTTCCCTTCCTCTCCCTCTTCCCCCCCCCAATGTAAAGTGATGATCAGGTTCAGTGTCTAATGAGGCAGCCATTCTGAACACGTAGAGACAAAGAAGAGGTTTCCCTGGCAACGAGGACCATGACAAAGCTCTCAGAACAGTTATTTCCCCTGTATTTGGATTCCTTTTTGGTTTAGGATGCCTGTTAGTGTGAGTTCACAAGCAATGCCTGGCAAGCTTTACAGAGATTACAGCTCCTCAATATACACAATAAAATACAGATAAAACTATGTTTTATGAGTAAACTGAAAAGTGGTGAGCTGATGTATTTTTGGTTTATATTTTTCTTTATGAAAGCTTGGAACAATTGTTACTACAAGATTATATAAGTCTAATGCTATTAAATATACCACCTATATCTCTTCAGAACTTAACTGATCTTGGCAAAATTTGTGGGAGTTCACTGAATTCTGAGCTGTATTTCTTCTGTCACTAGAATAAGTACTGATCTACATTTTAGTTTGAAATACACATGAATTTAAGCTCATATAGATGTGTCTAAAGATTTAGAACCATATATAGTATAAATTGTGTCTAAATCTTAATTTAAATGTAGGGAAGATTGCAGCAATGGGGTATTGAAATATTAGACAATTTTTACTATTTCAAAGTAAAATATAATTATAATAATATTAAGTGGTTTAATTAATTTAAATCTTTGCTTGCTAGGAGCAATCTAAAATCTATGAACTTTCTATGATAAAGACAAGTAAAGTAAGATTATGAGATGAACTCTTCCACATCCTTACAATTTCTTGTAAGAACTGAGCAGATTAGTCCATCACCCAGCCCTAAGCTTGGTCAGTATCTTGAAATTGTTCATGCTGGTATCCAACTCAGCTGAGAGGTTTCATCTGGAAAGTGTTCTCAAAGTGCACCTGCTGACATACATTAAACACACAGTTGCAGTTTCTGCTTCCTGTTGAAGAGAAGCTTTAATCTCATGTCCAAGGGGATGTAAAATAGAATAGTTCCAGATGATATGGACCTACAAAGAACACTTAGTCCAACTGTAAAAAACATATATTTAATTCCTTCTTATTCAAAACAATTCAAATAAACAACCAACTCTTTCTTTTCTCCCTTCCCTTCCCTTCCCTTCCCTTCCCTTCCCTTCCCTTCCCTTCCTTTTCCTCCTTCCCCTTCCCATTCCTCTCCTTTCCTTCCTGTCTCCTTGCCATAATAACCAGAACCTGGTGACTACAACATTGTATGAAGGGATGGACAGCAAGTGTATGAATATTTTAAGGCAATAGCAATTGTTTCTGGACAAGTACTGCAGTCATCATTTCATCTGTTAGTAGCTCACCTTTTAAATCATTAATCCAGCTCATTTTTTTTTGAAAGAAAGATCCTGAGAACTTTAAAGCTGTTCAAGTGAAAATTCAAGCATTAGGATCCCAAGAGGACAAAACCTCCCTATAGCCTTGAGTAAAGAACCTAGAAGGCAGAATTTAATACCTCTCTCTTCATTACTCACTGTTGATGATCTGTAGGAAGTTGCATAAAGAGTGTTCTATGCATACTGAGTAGAGTCCTGCATATTTAGAGAGGACCCTAGGCACGTGCTTCCACTTGGATCTTCAACAGGTAGCAACTCTCCCTGTGTGTGAAATAGGAAGCAATGTTTTCTGACTGCCCCAGAACAATTAGAAGCCTAAAAAACAGTCTCTGAAAAGTTCCTTGGATCTGGTTCTTATACACTAAGTAAAATTCTTGTCACAAGTTCATCTGGGATTGATAGGGCTGGGAAGATACTATTTGGGTCTTCTTCATATCCTATCTCAAATTCAATTCCACTGTTATATGTAAAGTCAGCCTGGTTGCAAAATTACTATAAACCAAGGAAGAAAAATAAAAATGAGACATAGGATTAAAAAAGAAAATAAAAAGTGGAATCTTGCTTTGAACTAGTAAGGATGATATTTTTTCAGGGTTTGTTTTTTTTCTCCTTTGAAGATTGCAAAGGAAACTCATTTCAGCTTTGTAAGACCAGAATGATTGCTTCAGACACAAAATGAATCAGGCCTCTTGTTGGATTATGTGGGTGGTATTTCCACTCTTCCCTAGTGCGATAATTCACAGCCAGCAGCTGTGGCATGCAAAGTCAAATATTTTTCTATTTCTTTTTGGCTTTAAAAGGAAGGACCTATATATATATATATATATATTTTTTTTTTTTTTAAGAAAAAGTAGAAAAAAAAAAGCTGATTAGTAGTTTGTAACAGAGCAGATATAAAACAAAACAGTATAAACAGGGTGAATTAATTTTTCTTGATATCAGCATATTTTTAGTACAGTTATAGTGCAGTATTGGAAAATGAACAAGATAAGTTCTTGCTCAGGTATACAAATAATAAGGTAAGATAAATAAGAAGATAATGATTGCAATGAACTGCTTTTGCATTGTCAAGTCATAAAAAAGACCTTTTATCTAATATTTACTTACCTGCTCTTAAAGAGTTACATTTTCTCTTTATGCAGGAAAACTGTTTGTTATTCATACCTATTAAACCAAATTTCTCGCATTCTGTATGTAATCCCTAGGAATCAGATAAAACAAAACCCATAAAATTACAATTCTATATCATTTCAATCACTTTGCAAATTCCCAGCTGAATTACATTTCCAAGTACACTTTTATTACTCTT
>JANVCC010000033.1:11117767-11169226 GCA_025345505.1 Todiramphus chloris collaris | reverse complement strand
GGTAGAAAAGAAATAATAACTTTAAAACAAAAACAAAAGGTAACAATTTAATTCAATATTTCTTTGCTTGCTGCTACAACATAAAGTTGATCTTCCACGACATGTTTCTTAAAAGCTGCTCCAAAGTTTTTCCATACCCTGTAAATTATTTCCTTTCCCTAATGGCTTGTTGTATTGTTTGCCAGTACAATGACTAGAAGAGCACTATTAACACTTAAGCTAATTAAGGTCTTCAGAAAACATCGGTTCGGTTCTTCTCATTAACAGATTTAAAAAAAAAAAAAAAAAAGCTATTCAGATGTATGAAAAAGAAGATTGCTTTTAAATCTCAAGAAATGAATGTAAGTGTTCATATTCTGGTACATTAACAGTTTGTTCCAGTACATTGATATTTTATGTGGAAATCCTACTCTGCAATTAATATGCCTGATGCAAATTGAAAAACCCATAATCCATCCTTCTCTGTTGGAATGTAAGAGCATATTATTATTGAGAAGCTACAGGACACCAGAACCATTTTTTTAAAGTTGAATGCTCATTACCTTAAATCTGCATACAAAATGGTTTGCTTTCAGACTAGGTAATATATAACTGAATATATCATGATACACACGAAATTGTAACAAATAATAATAATAACAGGAATAATAATAAGTTCTGTGTGCTTCACCTTCACAGAAATATATGTCTTCTAGCATTAGAAAATAAAAATAAATAAAAACTAAACACAAAATGGTAACAAAAAACCTGATTGTTCTAGCAAACAGATCTGTAGGTGGTCACCTCTATTAAACTTGAAAATTAGCTAGTCATTATTTTCTTGCTAGGAATTTCCCAAATCTATTGAAGAGAAAAAAAACCCCAACTTTTTTACATATAATATCAATTAATAAATGTGTAAATAAAATATGTTTCTGCCACTCACTGTCTTCTGGAGACATTTTTAGCTGCAATAATTGCTTGAGTGGGCGTTGATAATGAGATACCCTCTCCTGACTAGATGTGAAATGTTTCTTTTGAAGGAGCAGGGTAATATGACTATCCAATGCACAACTCTTCTGTGAGTAATACACAGCAAGATTTGTACATCTTAGTGGTTTGTCACTGTATTGATCTTCTGAGTCAAGTCCTCTCAAAGGGCTTATCAAGGGACAAAATAGATGGATATCATTTGAGATGTCATTTCCTGACCCAATTTTCAGAAGACTTTGTCTTTCATGCTGATAATGTGAAGAAAAAGGTTCTCAGGAGGCTTTTTAACACTGGACACAGATCTTAACATAAAATTGCTCTCTGATTCAGGTAAAAAAAATAAAAAGTCACTAAAAACTGCAAGCTCCATCTGAAATTGATAGTGGCAGGTTCTGGAAGACTATAGAAATCCTTCCTTATTTCCAAAATGTAAAAACACCTAGAGGTCTTTTATATTATTGGGGTTTTGTTTTCTACCATTCTTTTTTAAATTCCTTTAGAAGAATGCATGTACCTGGTAATCTATGACTGCTTTTTCCTGAGAGTCTGGGGAACCTCCTCAACCAGAATATTTTCTACAGTCATATTTTCACAAGGAGATAAAACCCAAGTGTATACCTTCAGTTTCAGGAGAGGTTTTGGTTTCAATAGGAAGGAAAAGAGGGTATGTTCGCTAGTGGCATCACATGCTCAGTTTGGATGCTATGAGACAAGAATTGTGAAATGTGCCAGAACTGCCTTACAGAAGAGTCATAATCTGGTAACTTCTATCTGAAGATCTCAAAGCACTTTGCAAACAGGAACTATCTTGGCTGTAATTGTGTTCATGGTAATAAATGTTATAAATGTAAGGAATAATTGGGACAGGAATATGAATCTCTTAAAAATATTAATGGATATTTGTTCCCAAACATATTTGGGCTTGGGATCTATCAAAGGATTCCAAGTTCCTTATATTTACCATAAAAACCCTTGCAAACCATCAAAAGGATGACCAGCAATGGCAAAGTTTTTCCACAACCTCTGTCACACATGGTAAGAACTCTTGTTCACCTTCTAAGTGTACCATCTCTACCATCTCTTTTCTGGGGGTGTCACAGTCTCAGTCTGCACACAAGGATGATATAAAGCAAGAATCAAACTGCCATATTTGGCCATATCACAGAGTAGCATGATGTCCAGAGTCTCAGTGTACTCTAATAAACTCTAGGCAATTTAGAAAGATACTTTGTCTTTATAATATGCTGTTTTTCCTTATGAGGTCTACAAACTCCTTTGGAAAAGTGCATTTATGGGAGATATATTAACTGCAGACTAATGGCATTCTGCTCTGACCTCAACCTAGTCTTCCCACTCATGGTTATTTGCTCTCTGAGCAAGGAATTGGTTGCTGCTCTAGCAATTTTCTCATTAACAATGATGACAACATCCCACTGTAACTCTTTCAGAATATTGCTACTTCATGTAGGTCATCACCAGTTAGAATTAATAAAACCAGAATACTAAATTCTGCTAAGATTACCGCAATTCTGATTTCAAAAGGTTGATTAAAAAACTAGATTTGTTATTGCTTATAGATGTATTTTTTTCTTAACATGTAATAGGGGGTAGAATCGACCCCACCCCCCCCCCAAACCCCAAACTAAAAAGAACAGTCCAAATATGTTATTTGTTATTTCATTGGTATGATATTGAAGTTTAAAAGCTTGCTTTTAAACAGAAGATCTTCAAAGTTTTCTTGGTTTCAAAAAGCATGTTCTCTTTACTCTTTGCTGGGGGAAAAAAAAAAATTGTCATTGAATTTTCTACCAAAGAAGAAGTAAATCCACAGCTAAATATCCACTTTTGTCACTCAGTGATGTTAGTTAACTTTTCTATTCGGGTTTTCATCACTTTTGTATTTATTCTCTCTAATGAAACTGAATGTTGCTGACGAGTTTGAATTCATCTCTAAACTTTCATCTTTCCTTTCTTTCATAGGTTCATTAAATATTCCCTTCTGTTAAGAAAAGAGTAAAGTTACATTAGAAGAAATATTTCCTCCTGTTGTACTTAGAGATAAAGTTTAATGATATATTAAATGAAAAGTCTCCATCAGCCCACTGCATAGAAAGCAAAGAGACTGTATTTTTGAAATATTTATTCTATCACCACTTTGAACTAATTTTCAAGAGAATATTTCAAGTAAGACATCTTTCCAGAAAGATCACAAAGAAGGTAGAGGATGTTACAAACTTTCATGAATTCTCTTAGTTCAATGTCTGTGATACCCTTCCTAAAGTATTCTGTCTAGAAGCTCCCAGTAGAAGATGCCATCCTAATAGTAACATTTTGTGTTACCAAAATGTAACCATATCATCTCAGTGGATAAATAGTTCAGGAACTTCCTACAGCTGCCCAATTTTTTATTGGAGTGCTGGATACTGCATTGCTATTACTGTGATTTTAGGTATTGCCACAGCCAGGAGAATTTAACACCTCATGTATCAAAAACTCTGAAAACTTCTTTAAAGCCAGACAAAAGTTTAGTGCAAGAAAATAAATAATGTGTAACAATATGCCTATTCAATTCAGAGGAACCATCTTTCTGTCTGTGCCTTAGAACTCCAAGAGATTTCACCTTCTGATCTGTGCAGCAGAAGTAGTTGGGATACTGCACAAGCTCATGAAATCAAAGCCCTCCTTCAGAGTATTGCTTTGTGAACAGTATCCTTTTCTGGGGTTACATTCAGCTTACTGAAACCAGAATATTCCGGAGACCATATTCAGACTTCACTCTATCCTTCAGGAGGCAGCTTTTAATCTTCTTCCTTCTACAGAAATGTGGAATACCTGACTTTAAAAGTATTACTGTCAGTTGACTATTTCAGAGCAATCTTGAGCCTGGTCCATATACAGGATATGAAAACCATTGTTCCACTGCTTACCTATAAACAAATAGTTCATTCCTTCCTGCTTTATTTCTTCATACCCTGAAATCAACATTTCTTATTAATGTATGCAATAATAACATTATCTCACAGAAGCAATTAAAAATAATGAATCTTTTCCATGCCTAGATCTCAGTCAAAATGCTTTGTGGTGGTGATGACTGGAAGGTGCAGTTGAAAGCTTTGAAGGATACTGTTGCAGCAATCAAGTAGGAGATTCTAAAGCACAACATAAAATGCCAAATATCATAACTTTTTAAGAAAATACTTTAAAATTCACAGTGTTAACCGTTATAACAACTAGTTTCTTATTCTGTGGGACCTGGAATGATATCAAATTCTATGGATGTAAGGAGATGTCCCATTGTAACTTATTCCTGTATTTAAAGCCATGTAGACACATAAACATATTGTTTTAATGTCTAATGCCAATCTAAACCCAAGTTTCCCTTTACTCTGACTCCCACTTCCTGCTGCTGCCCTTATAGCACTGCAGTTCTGTGAGTCTTCCTGGAATATGAGTCCTAACAGAAAGTACTGACATCCTGAGCTTACAATAGAAAAGTTCCACTCCAGTGTCTTCAGGACTGAGCAATGTGTAACAGGCATGACTTTCCTCTTGATTTGGTTTAAACGTAGGGAAATGCAACTTAAACCAGGAAGAAATTTCAGGGTTTAAGTTCTTTAGTCCCACCCCATGTTTGATTATTGAATATCACATTGTAGGGTTCTATAATTTGATGTAACATTGAGTACTACCATTGTATGTACAAATATTGCATAATATCCAGCAGCAACTGCAGTACCACTGAGACATATCAGCCTGTCAGGTACAGAGTAGCTGGAGAAATTAATTGATCTGCACACTGTAAGGCAGACAGCCACATACTTATGGCTGAACATCCACTTTGGTGGCAACAGACTGAAAATGTTCACATTGACTGTGACAGCTGACAGAATGGCACCAATGAAATTTTCTTCACATTCAACAAATTCACAAAGAATGAGACTGAAAACAAACAGTACTCAAAGCAAAAATGAGGAGAAAATTTTAAAAACTGAGATATAATTTTAAATTACATTTTTATATACCAAGCGGTTTCCCATGTAAGTAACTGTATTCTGCTTGCAATTATATATATATATGTGTGGACTCATCTTTTTAGCAGTTTTTGTCTCTTTTCTTCACTACCTACCAGGCTGCTGATTTTCTCTCTCTGTTTTTTTTAAAGTCCTTCACTCACTCACTGCACTCATTCCACTTTGTTCCTCTTTCACCATCACACTTCAAAGACATACAGGAGTCAGACAAAGTTCTTTCAACAAGGTAGCACTTTCCTTCACAGAAGGGCAAAATTCTTCTTTATATAAGGCAGGAGCAGCCTAGGTACCCTTAAAATGCTGCTTTTTTTTTTTTTTTTTTTTGCCTTTAATATATCCTGTACCTGTTACTGCTGGAAAAGTTCACTGCAGTAAACCACATGATTTATTCTCCCCACATCACAGAGGGACTTTCAGTCCCAGACAGGAATAGAATCTAGATCTATTACAGGTGTTTATATCAATGTTCCCAAGCAAAATCCTCTTCTTGAGTATAAAGAAAATCCCTTCCTTGAGAAATTAACTTTTCAGATTTTTTTTTTTTTTTTTATTTGTTTTTAAAACCACATATAACTCCAGACTGGTTTTGGGGGGAATGACTTGATGTATTTTTATTTAACTGTGCAGAGAAAACAGATCTTAAAGCCTATGGCTTCTGAATTTATATGATTTATTTAAATGATTGAATTTGCGGACTTGGTTACACTGATGTTCTTTGTGGGGTTTTTTTTTTCATATATGTAGGTTCTGAAATCTACAAAAATTAGTGAATGTCAAGGCATGATGTCAGGTATTTTATTTCAGTTGCACAGTTCTTAATTCTGAGAGGATGTCATGATGTAAAAATGATTATGAAGACCGACTCAGAGCCAAAACATGGAAACCACTATCGTTTTCTGGTTTATCCTACAGCTTTAAAAGAACTTACCAAACTATTAACATGTATCTACTGTGGAAATCTGGGCCTCGTACTAGGCCGAATATCTTCTCTTCGTAAAAAGACAATGCCATTAATAACCAGGTTTATATTTATTAAATTATTTATTTATTTTTATTTCAGTACATTCCATGTGCTTTTTCAATTTTAGATAAAGCTACTAAATGACATAATAGATAGCTCTGCACACATCCACTTTGAAAAATCAAAAAAAAACCCCATGTCATACTGTCGGTAGGAAATTGCAGTTATGGCATATAGCAAAAAGACTTTAAAGATACAGCGTTTGTTTCAATAAAGGAAATTAAATGTTTATGTTATAGTTATCATTGGTAGGACATTTTAAAGACTGGGAGGATAATTCTGAATTAAAAAAAATATATATATATTCCAAAAGAAATATAGCTACTTCTCTAAAATCATAACTATTACACATATACCCACAGAGTTCCATTACATAAATGTTAGTTTCTCCAGTCTTTCTGACTGTACACATCTTCTCTTTCCTTTAAATTAATTTTACAGCAGGCTACAATTCCTCAAAACTCCCTGAGGTCTTGAGCTAACTGAAAAAGGAGAGTTGTTGAAGCACGGTGTACAAGACAAATACTTCTCACTACTCGCGCATGAGCATCTCAGAGACATTTCTCAATCATTTCAGTTATTGTCATGTGTTCTTTATTTTGGAGATTGGTCTAAACTACACTTAACCCAAACACTTTTAAAGCTGGTGCTCTGCAAAAGCTACCGCTAAAACAAGCTCTGAGTTTTACCATTAGCTTTACATTTAACTTTTTTGTGTTTGCAAATGGATTATCTCTGTTGGCTGGAGTGTTCTTATGTCTTCTGTCTGAACTCTTTAGATCATTGTAATATCATCCCAATAATCTGAAATGTTGGGTTTATGCTGCTCCATGTGGATTCTTTGTTATTTTTTGGGTGAGTGCATTTAAGGAGTTTCTGTTAGTTTGCTGTATCTGTGATAACATCCTGATCCTCCTTGAATTGTGCAGTCTCCTACAGGTGATACAAAAAGGGATTACAACTGTGAAAGCTTCACTGGACCAGAATAAGCATAGTCCTGGGACCAAACACAGCTGAAGGGAGATAACTTCTCAGGCACTTTCTAGAATTTGAGATTCTTATAAAAACAGTCAGTCCAGAATAGTTTTGAGGTACAAACTTCCTTAATATATTGAAAGGACTCATAATGGATAAGGTTATTCTTTCAGTTAATTTTTCATGTTACCATCCCCCTGACAGCTAGCAGCCTCTCTATTTTATGTGGATTAAGTGTATGCCAGCTGTTGGTTTTTCTAAGATCCCCATTACATAATATCTGCTTTATTAACAAGACCACATTACTCACAATATTTTTTTTTAAAAAAGCAAAAAATATTCTGTAGTGTAATGATGATTGTTTGTATATTGATGATATCAAATCTGTATTTACTCTGACTTTACAGAATTCTGGATGTTTGCTTGCTAATAGCATGATAATTATCAATGAAAAAGGAAAGCTAAAGCAGCACACATATACAGCCTCTTATTTCTATGTTTGACTTATTTACATAAAACACACAGTAAACACACTTCATAATTCACAGAAGGCTGAGTCAAAGTCATCAATACGGGTGAACAAATCCATGTTTTGAAGCCTATGCTCTGTCTGATACTCTAAGGTGGATATGCAGAAGATCATTATGTATTCTTCACCACAGGTCAGTTGCTTAGCTACCAGACAAGTAGTGAACTACTAATTGAAAGTATTCAGTATTCCTGGCAACATTTGCTGCAGGACACTGGTCTAGGAAACAGTCAGACATAAATGTTGCAGGAGAAAGGATGAAAGAAAAACCCACAGAACATCTTGCTGAAAATAACCAATGCGTTTTTTTCAGCATTATAATGTCTGGATTCTCATCAGTAAAATGATGTTGATTCTGATAAGTCATCAGATGATCCTGTGATGAATTTAGTAGTTGTGGAGATCAGTTATTCCCAGCAAGTTAATATACTGTGGTTATATTTTAAATGTAATTATTGTTGCAACTACAGCAGTAATTCCTATTTATATAACTTCAGCATATTTCCAAATGTTTAATTGCCTTCAGGGATCTCCAGTTAATAGGTACAGCTATTACAAGGGGAAAAAAAAAAAAAAAAGAAAAAATGGACAACTGGCCAGAATATTATTCTCTCAGGAGATCCGTAATTGCTAAAACTCTTGCATTTGGGTCACACATAAATCTGAAACTCTGTAGTGAAATCAAACACTCTTTTTTATCTCAGAGAATAATTCAACCATACAACATTATCAGCTTTTCTTTTCACATTATTATCCAGTGTAGGTGTTCTTTTTATTTTTTTTTTTCCTTTGTAGTCAATGTTTTATAACTTTATTTTCTGCCAGTGTCTTGAATGTCTTGAATAAATAAGTTAAGGCTATTTTTTCGGGATAAACGAGAGTCTCTATTTTCCTGCTAACAGACTTTTCAAATGAGACATTTTCAACCTTTCCTTTTCAGTTGCCAAGTTAAAAAAACCAAACTTGGTTTAGAATTACATTCTACTGCAGTCTCTGCACACAAAGCAATAGGAAAGTATTCACAGAATCATAGAATCATAGAATGTTAGGGGTTGGAAGGGACCTACAAAGATCATCTAGTCCAACCCCCCTGCCAGAGCAGGATCACCTAGACCAAGTCACATAAGAACGTGTCCAGTCGGGTTTTGAATGACTCCAGAGAAGGAGACTCCACAACCTCCCTGGGCAGCCCTTTCCAGTGCTCTGTCACCCTCACAGTGAAAAAGTTTTTCCTCGTGTTTACCCTAAACCTCTTGTGCTCCAGCTTACTCCTGTTGCCTCTTGTACTAACCCATGTCTCAGCATTTTTATTGAGATACTTTAGTTAAATTATTTCCATATGAAATTATCTCCTGGGTAACTTCACATGCATTCAGTAGATCTATATTTCCATAGCTACATCATTTTTAAAGTCAGGAGGTCTGATAATTATGATTTTGTTTATGTGCCATTTTGTAGATTCATCAGAACGTAAGTGAATGAAAGATAGGAGTTTGCCATATTTTTGCAATTTCCAGAGAATTTAAAACCAAAGACAAACTTCAGACATTAAAAAAATGGACCTCTTAAAAATATATTACTTAGTTATTATAGAGCAGCTGTTGCTTTTATAGTAAAACAAACAAAAAAAACCAAACAAACCAACAACATACTATTACAATGCTCCACAAAGTCTTGTCTCAGGACTATCTGTTCACATACTAGGAAATCAAGTTCACATATCAGGACTTCAAATTCATTTAACTGGGAGGAGAGACCTGAATTTGAGTAAACAAAATAGATTTAACTGACAGACTGCTCCATGTTAATTTAGCACATTTTTATCTACTCATTCTTTCATATCCTAACTGCATTAATGAATCAAGTGTGACATTACAGGGCTCCAGCTGTATAACTTACAATTCAGTAAATCCTTTTTTCTACTTTCATTATTCCTTGTCAATCTGAAAAAAGGACACCCTACATTTTGCTTAAGTTGCACAGTTGTTCATTACAGAGATTGCCTAGGATTGTCCCTTTGATGCCTTTGTAATATGTCCCTTTAGGATCCCCTTGATTTATCAAGTCACCAGAGAAAGTAACAAGTACAGCTTATTGGAGACAACTTCAACTCACAAAATTGCACATTCTAAATAAGACATCCAGTTGAATATCCATATATGTATGACTGCATCACCTTGCAGTCAGGAAAAGGACAGGAAAGCAGCATATATTGCCCTTAATAGAACTAGTACACGATCCAATGGAAACACTGCACAAAGTGCACCCTGAATTGCAGAGGCGTGTTTAGTATACAAGAGCATCCTTAGTTCTAACCTATAGATTCAACCCAAATTTCAATTTCCTCAGACAAATAAATTTTTCTCCTTCCATAAAACAATTATAGTTCTGCAAACACTAAAACATCACTCAGTAACCCGACCTAACATCTGACATCACAAAGCCTAGGAAACACTGGCAATGTTACTGCTTCCTTGCCATCCCATGGGACTTTCCACACTTGATTCTGCTGTACTTAGTCTCCACACTTTTAGTTTTCTTTTCTATAACTTTCAATCTAAATTTTCTGTTACATAGCAAAAGTAGATTTAACTTTGTAGATTTATATGGAAATGTAAACACTGTAATTCTCATTATAGGAAAATTTTATTGCATATTCCATCTGCCTTATACTTCGTATGTGTTCGTAAATCCTGGGCTGGCCTCTAGAACTCAGCTTCTTCTACAATAGAAAGTGGATTACAAAGTCTTAGTTCATTCCTGTACATTTGCCTGACTCCTGCCATTTTCCTGCCAGCTACCCTACCACAATTACCACTGCACCTCTGTAGCCTCCTTCCCACAAAGGAAGGAGGAGAGGGAATCGTCATTGTCACTATCTATGGTCAAGAAACTCTGCCTTGAAGACCAGAATCATTTTCTAGGTCAGACAGAAAATGAAGAGAAGGAAGCAGTTATTAATACATCCTCATCTAAGATCAAATCTACCACATTCCTAAACTGACTTTTTAGGCTAATATATCAAATAGTTTTTTTACTTTCCTAATAGTATTGCCAGTAGTAGCAACACTTACAGGTTTATAAATATGTAAAGGGCAAGTGTCAGGAGGATGGAGCCAGACTCTTCTCTGTTACGTCAAATGATAGGAGAAGGTGCAATGGGTGTAAGCTGGAGCATAAGAGGTTCCGCAGAAACATAAGGAAAAACTTTCACTGTGAGGGTGACAGAACACTGGAACAGGTTGCCCAGGGATTGTGGAGTCTCCTTCCCTGGAGACATTTAAAACCCACCTGGGCGAGTTCCTTTATGACCTTCTCTAGGAGGTCCTGTGCTGGCAGGGGTGTTGGACTAGCCGATCTTTCGAGGTCCTTTCCAACCCTTAACATTCTGTGATTCTGTGATTCTGTGATTCTGTATGTTACGCCCTTCCCTGAATCATTTGGATAAAACATATATTCTTTCCTCTGACAAACGTTTTTCTTCTTTGTCATCTTTTTGGAATGCCCTAAAATCCATATGGTCAGTGAATCCTTGTTTCCATCTTAAGTATTCCTATTTGATGTAAATAGTAAAACTTCTAACATAGAAGACTTGAGTGTTTTGATAAATACTGTTCTAAGTTTGGGAAATAAGCAGGTGGTGATTGAATGAAAATTATTTTTCTCCCAGCAGATATTAAGTAGGATTTAACAATAACTGATAACATTGCAGATTTTAAATCAGAAGCTATAGATAATTTACATAGTCTCTGGACCATTAGTATTCCATTTCAACAACTCTGGAGATTCCAAAAGAGAGATAAGAAACTGACACAGAACATCTGGTTTAATAGGGAATCCTCATTTGAGGTAGAACAGAACTAATTCTGTTCAGTGATTTTATTTTTCAGCTTAGTCTTTTCTAACTAACTGCACTTTCTGAAGCTAACAGCATATTTTTTGCAGACAGTCTCTGCTTCTAGCAGTAATGATGCTTGATGGACACACCAAGGACTGGTGTGTGCAGAAAGGCTTTTGCTTATACTTGTTTCTGTTCAGACCAAGGTCACTGCTGAATCTTGTGTACCATGTTGGGAGAGCTGCAAAGAAAAAGGCTACACCTGCAGGGAGGAGTGGACAGGACAGGTGACCATAAACTGACAAAGAAAGTATTCCATACCATATATGTCATATTCAGTATAAAGCTGAGGGATCACAAGGGTCAAGTCTCTTCTTCAATGACCATGATTGAAGAAGGACTCTGTTCATTCTACCTTTGATCTTGATCAATGTGTTCTCAAACCCAGTTCCAGAATCCAGCTCCTGAATCCAGTTCCTGTTTGCTGCTAAGTCCAGTATGGAACTTCCCCATTGCCTGCTCCACAGCATCAATGGTGACAGTGACATAATTGCCATCAGAGGGTTTGGGTTCAATGTTGGATATATTAATATATATTTTATATTTTTATTGTTTCATTAAAGCTGTTTTAGTTTTCTTTCCCAATCCATAAATCTCTCTCCCTTATTCTCTTTCTCCTCCCCTTCAGGGAAGCATGAGGGATTAATAGAGCATCCATCATCTGTCTAATGGCCAGCCCAGCCTTAACCCTTGACATAAGGTAAAAACAATGACCCAAATAATTGTAGATTTTCCAGTCTTATCATTTTTTTCAGATTAAATAGCAGAAATAGTGATACAAGATTCAATAGAGAAATTTAAAGAGAGCTATATTAATTAATAACAGAATCACAGAATCACAGAGTGTTAGGGGTTGAAAGGGACCTTGGAGATCTTTGAGTTCAAACCCCTTGCCAGGGCAGGATCATATAAGCTACCCTACAACCTAATCTACCCTACAACCTAATCTACCCTAACACAGGTCACTCAGGAACACATCCAGGTGAGTTTTGAAAATCTCCAGAGAAGGAGACTCCACAACCTCTCTGGGCAGCCTGTTCCAGTGCTCTGTGACCCTTACTGTAAAGAAGTTCCTCCTCATGTTAAGGTGGACCCTCTTGTGCTCCAGCTTATATCCATTCCCCCTAGTCCTATCACAAGGCATGAGTGAGAAGAGGCTGTCCCTTTCCTCTTGACGCTTAGCCCTCATATATTTATAAACATTTATCAAATCCCCACAATTAACAACTTGTGGAAACAGTTATCTTTGGATCCTTGGACATATGATAAAGTATACATTGAATGTCATAAGGGAGGTTAATAGTACCTGTACATGGGACTGGACTACTGTGTCCTCTGTACTTCACAATTCAAGACACACAGTGAAAAGTTTGAAGGAAAAAAACCAAGCAAATACCTCCCAACTGATAGAACTCTGTAAGTTTTCAGAGGGGTGAAAAGAAGATGGCTCAATTAGGTGGAAAAAATGTAATAAAATCTCCAAAGGCTGCTTGTGATAAGAAATAAAGCATGCATTTTAAATATCTGTACTTTGATGAATTTTGCTGACTTTAAAATCAAGAATGACATGAGACTACTTGATCAGGAAGGACTTAGATTTACAGACTACAAAACTAAGTCTGCCCCTTTGATTTTCACAAATTAATCTTCAAGAAGAGCCAGTAATGCACCCTTACAAAAGGCCAACAGTATCCTGAACTGCATTAGGAAGAACACTACCAGCAAGCAAATCTAGGTAGTTGATCTTTCATCTTTACTCAGCACTGGTGAGACACATCTGGAACACTGTTCCCAGTTCTGGATTCCATAGTACAAGAGACATGCATATATAGGAAAAAGTCCAGTGAAGGACCAGCAAGATGATACAAGGCTGGAACTAGGAGACAATGAAAGAGATGGACTTTTTGCCTGGAGAAAGGTCAGGGAGAATCTTATCAATGTGTATCAGTATTTGATGGGAAGGAATAAAGATGTAGGAGGAAGGGAAGGGAAGGGAAGGGAAGGGAAGGGAAGGGAAGGGAAGGGGAGGGGAGGGGAGGGGAGGGGAGGGGAGGGGAGGAAGAAGTATCCTCAAACTTTTCTTGACCTTTCATACTTACAGTGAAGTGATAATAAAATATAATTTTTAATGCAAATATATATCTTAGCAATGCAGTCTATGAGACATAGATGAGCAGTTTGGTCATGTATAGTGGTATAGTAGTATATTGTAGTATATAGTAGTATACTGAGTATAGTAGATGCTCACATTACTTATTCCACCCATACCGGTTCTATTTCCTATTGGTTCATTCCTAATACTGTCACTGTCTTTTCCTTAATTTTCTCTTGATTATTAATATATATTTTAGTTAATCCAAGTAGGGCGAAGATTTTAAAATCTGACACCACTGTCCTGGGCAGATCATTCCTATATTTGATAACCCTTTCAGTGAAGAAACGTTTCCTAATATCCAGCCAAAACTTCCCCTGGTGCAGCTTGCATCCATTCCCTTTGGTCCTGTCACATGTCACCAGGAAGAAAAGGCTATCCCCCTCCTCGCTCCAACCTCCTCTCAGGTAGTTGTAGAGAGCCAGAAGGTCTCCCCTCAGCCTCCTCTTCTCCAGACTAAACAACCCCAGCTTCCTCAGCTGCTTCTCACAGGACTTGTGCTTCAGGGCCTTCGTGAGCCTCGTTGCCTTTTTCTGGACATGCTCCAGCTCTTCTATGTCCTTCTTATAGTGAGAGGCCCAGAACTGAACACAATATTCAAGGTGTGGCCTCACCAGTGCCGAGTACAAGGGGATGATCACCTCCCTATTCCTGCTGGCCACAGTGTTTCTAATACAAGCCAGGATGCCATTGGCCTTCTGGGCCACCTGCATACACTGCTGAATCATATTTAGTCTACTATCGATCAGCACCCCCCGGTCCTTTTCCAGATTGCAGCTTTCCGACCACACATCCCCAGATCTGTAGCTTACCATGGAGTTGTTACCACCCAAGTGCAGGATCTGGCACTTGGCCTTGTTGAACCCCATGCAATTAACCTTGGCTCACTAATCTATACCTGTCTAGGTCCTGCTGTAAAGCTTCCCTACCCTCTAGCAGATTGACACATCCACCTAGCTTGGTGTCATCTGCAAATTTACTGGGGGTACACTCAATCCCCTCATCCAGATCATTAATAAAGATATTAAAGAGAACAGGTCCCAGTACTGAACCCTGGGGAACTCCACATGTGACCAGACACCAGCAAGATTTCTATCCCTTCACTACTACTCTTTCAGCCTGGCCATCCAGACAGTTTTCTATCCACTGCAGAGTGAATTTATCTAAGCCTTGCATCGTAAGTTTTGGAAGAAGAATGCTATGGGAGACAGTGTCAATGGCTTTACTAAAGCCCAGGTAGACAATGTCCACAGCTCTTCCCTCATCCACTAGGTAGATCACCTTGTTGTAGAAGATCAGGTTAGTCAGGCAGGACCTGCCTTTCATAAACCCATGCTGACTGTGCCTGATCACCTGGTTGTCTTTTATGTGCTATGTGATGGCACTCAAGATGACCTGCTCCATAACCTTCCCTGGCACTGAGGTCAGACTGACAGGTCTGTAGTTCCCAGGATCATCCTTTCAGCCCTTTGGGAGTCACATTTGCTAGTTCTTCCATATGGATTCAGCTTATCCTCAATTTGTATGCAAAGCAAATAATTTGCTCATACTTGTAAAGGATATGCATTATCAGAACGCAACACCTGCAGGACAAAAGAGAGGTTAATTTCATTGTTGCTATGAAGCAAAGGAGATCATTATAGAGCCTGCAGTAACCAAGCTCTGTGAAATAGCTGCATTACTCATTAACTTTCCAGCACTAAATTTCATATCAGACTCAATTAACTACGACATAGCTTTTAATGACAATATTTTTCAGATGCAGCTCTTGTTTACTAATAAGATTTCCTATCACAACCATCTTTGCCATTCCTTTGGTGGTAATATTCAAGTCTTGAGTTTCTCCAAAGAAAATGGGGCAATGAAAATCACATTTGCTAAAAGTAGTTCTTGGATTATGCTTCTAAATTTTGAAGCATTATAGTTGCACTTTTGCAGTAAAAGGCAATAAGAGTGTAGAAGATTAATGTCATCTCTGCATTATATCCACAGAATAGATTGCAGTTGTCACGGAACATCCACATATTTGACCAGAACATTTTTGTTATGCTTGAGACTTTCATGATTAAAACTCTGTAAATTAGAAATGTCCTTTGTTACTTTCTTATCATACTGAAAGTCAAAGCTCAGAATAAAAAAAAAGCCACAAATTTAATATAACCATGAAATAATTTACGTAAGTAATTAGCACAACATGTACATATTAACAGCAGCTGGATTAAGAGATCGTATCACCTACAGCCTACAGCAGAAATATTCTTTTCTTTAATCTCTGGTGTCCATCCAAAACTTTTGCCCTTTTTGGAGAGATGGGAGAGATCTTTAGATTCAGATAAGACCATCTATACCTTTTTTTATTTATCTGTGGATGTCTTTGTGTTGCTTGTACTATTGTTGGTTGTAGTGGGGTTTTTGTGTAAGCTGTGGGAGAAATACAAATGCTAATGGTTAACTTCTAAATCAGAGTTAGGCTTTGGCTTTGAAAAATCCCCAGAAATACACAGGTTACCTATGAAAAAACCCTAGTTTTGAGAGTGCTTAAGAAAGTGCTGCTCTTTAATTTGGAAAGAACTGAAAATGAATATTTATCATATATATTCATTGTTGGATTGTATTTGGTTTTGTAACTCTAGAAAGCCTGAGTAACAAAAAAGAAATATAAAACATCAGAAAGGCATGTGGACACAGTCCATAAAAATAGCTAATGGAGATATCCAGTGAAAAGAAGGCTTCTTAAAATGAATGGTAAATAGTTTTAAAAGTTGATAAAGAATGTCAATGATTTTTATAATGCAAAAAATTCGTGTTAATATTTTAGCCCTGTATGATTTTTTTCCTTTTTCTGTGACTTTTTCTTCTCCAGCTGTTGTCTTTCTCACAGCCTGCTGTCATATCATCCTGTCCTTGAATAGAAAACCTAAAGGACCAGTATGTAAATGGTGTGAAAAGCCAAAAGAAAGAACTATGTTTAGTGAAACTTCCCAATAAGCAGTTGGATTGATTCCCAGAGCAGTATTTATCTGAAAGAGCATATTTATGAGCTTCACTGCAGTTCTGTTTAGTAATATGACGTGACATAGAGATGATGCATTGCATCTCATGGTAAATTCTCATTTTATAAAAACATCATGAGGAGCCCTAACCACTTTCTTCTTGCAAGAAAAAGTTATTCTAGCATAAGGCTGCTCTCAGTCACTCACATGCAAGGTTGTGGAAACAACACAAGACACAGTTAACAAGCACAAACAAATGGCAAAATGGAACACACTGCCTCTGCAGAATACAGAGCAGTGTATGTTGGTGTGTGTGTTTATTTTTTTATTCTAAATCTCCCACTTTAAATAAAGAAATGTGGTTTTCAGTTAGGTTACTGACAAGGAATAATGTGTTGTTAGAGGGAAATGATCCACTCTGTCAGATGAGCAAACTGTGTCAGAGAAATATTGTGCATTTGAAAATGATTTTGACAAAAACTGTGAACAGAGGTTTGCTTCCCCATTTCTCCTTATGCACATAAAAGAATCCTATTAAATGGCAGAAAAAACTCACTTCATCTCTCTTTCCAATAGTGTAGCAGAATATTTCTCAGGTAGACTTTGCTAATAAAACAAAGCTTCTGTTCCCACTCTCCACTCCCCTTTCCCAGTATTATTTGCAGAATAATAATATGGGGTATTTCTCGTATTTCTATTGGGAGAATATTTTATTTGCTATGGGGAATAATATGTGCTAATAAGGAAGAAAAAAGTCTCTTGTGTGAAGTTATGTTGTCTTGTCTAAACATTTTACAAGCTTGTTGAGCTTGTAGAGGGAGATCATCAAGGTTATACAATTTTAATACAAATTCAGAACATAATTTCATATTGGTTACTTCTCAAAGCTTACACAGTTTTAATTTGAAGTGTGGCCTCAGGAGTGAAAGGCCATTAAATAAACTAGTGATCCATGAAGAAAATTTCAAAATGTACAGCAGGTAAAATAATATGTGATTGTTTCAGTATTTGCATGTTTAATTTGTTGCTGTTAAAGGGCATTGTTAAAGATCTTTCTCTTTGATATAAGGTTCTTCCTTCTAATAAACTGGTTGAACTTTTTAGTACTGACAATCACAGATTCATCTTGAGCCCTGTCCTCCTAACCAAAAGCAGCACTCTGGATACTGCTGTGTTGCCTTCTATCCTGCACATACGTCCTGTAAGAGAGGTGAATCTAAAAGTAAGAAGGAGCTAGCTTCCTCCCCTTCCTCCACTCCAAAAATAGGTAGGAAATCCTGCACTGTTCATGTGCACACCAGTAGTAAAAAAAAAACAGCCAACCAAACGAAACTTCCTTCTGAATATCTTACCTAGCATTTCTCTTCTTTCAGTGAAATTGCGGATGGTAAATTAAGAGAAAACTACTCACTAATAAGAGGATACAATATCCTGAGAAAAAAAACAATAAATCTATTTGTATATGACATGATGCATTTGATGGCAGGTAACCATCCTAAAGGATATACTTGATACCTTACACCATTAAGTGGTTGACTACTGCAGAAGTGCAAATGGAAAAGTATATTTGGCAGGAAGAGACTACCCTTTTAGATTTTTGTTTTAATATATTTAGAAGAAAGTTGTGTTCCCTTACTAACTTTTAAATGATACAGTCACTGAAAAATTTAGTCTAAAAGAACCTCCAGAAGACCATCTGGTACAGTCTGGTTTTGAAACCAGGACCTCTGATAAGCTTCTCCTGGTCACTGTTAAGCCAAGTCTTGAATATTCCTGGTAAGGGAAATCCAATCATTTTTATGGGGAACCTATTCCAATACTGAGTTATTCACATCATAAATAATTTTGGTACAAGAGTGCACTGCTAACTCATATTCAGTTTGCTGTCCATGAGGACCTCCAAATTCTTCTGAGAAGAACTGAAGGACAGTCAGACCTCAGGCTGAGCTACTACTTGGGATTATTTGGTCCTATTTGAATAATTTCACCTGGTCTGTTCTCAAGATCTGAATGAAATACTGTTGTCAGGAAGATTATTAAGTTTTTGGTTGGCCTTTTATTATTACTAAAAATGTTCTAAGTTATTTGATAGTGTAATTTGATAAAATATAGAAAGGATAAGACAACAAAATGGAAAAGCCACTGGAGTAAGAAATTTAAAAAATTTTAATGTCTTCCTCATATATTCTACTATAAAAAAAAAAAGACAAAATTGTAATTTCATTAATTTTTAGACAAATGTGGTCAAAATCTGTAATTTGGAAATAATTTTGCTTAGATTAAAATGCCAGAAACTGCTGAGATATTTTCTGGAATGAAGTGTTGTCCAATATTTGGAATGTCTTCTCTTAAAAAGACAAAACAACCCTATGCTCCTTTTCCCATCTAGTATTACAAGGATCTAAGGTTTTGTTGACGTAATTGTTCTTTTCTTAGTATTGTCCCAAGATACATTGTATTTCTCTGTGTTGGTACTGACTTTCACATAGGCTGTTGGGAATTGATCTGTAACATGGATTTACGCAGTAGTATAATGCAGGGTATAAAACAGTACAGGGTACAGAGGTGTGCAAGATATCACTTAATGCTTTCTTATGACTGTGAGGGATGGACTCAATCACTCTAAGATATATAACTCAAATACATAAGAAGACAAAGCAGTTCTAAAATTAATATTCACATGTCAGCATTCAAAATATCTCCTGCTACAAAAGTGAACAGTTTGAGATTTCAAAAATAGTAAGCAACTCGTTCATCTTTATCATTCTTCCAGCTTCATTTTTGAGCTATTATATGACTTTCAGCACCTTAAGTTGTTCTTTCCTATTTATTTGATGTGAACATGACTTACACTAACTTTAATTCTCTTCTTCAATTTTGCAAAGGAAAAGTTTTCAGCCTAAAAATTGCTTATGTTGTTTTTGTATATAAGTTTTTTGTTTATTGAGGCTAAACACATAGCAGCCCCTCTTCCACTGGTGTTTTAACCATGGATATGCAAATAGGATTATATATATTTAAAAAAAAAAAAAAATCCTCTAAATAATTGTAGGATCATAAAGCTGCTTACAGATACAATAAATAAGAGTCGTTGATGTGATCCCATGGATCACACAAATTTCTGCAAGCATCACCATCAGAAAATTTGCCTGGCTGCTGGCTGAATGGAAGATGACCATTGGAGCATTGCAGAGGACCACACTGTTGCATTAGAAACAGCCAAGCAGCAGGTAGAATACAGCAGATGAGGAATAATATCAATAATCCCCTGTCAGAGAAGGGAAAGAACATCTTCAGTCATAAGCTTGCCAAGCTGGTGAATAGGGCTTTAGATGAAAGTTGCCATAGAAGAGCAACCTCAATCCATCCCACTCCTACTAGTTTGATGTGAGTGCCAGCAATAGATGCACAGAGCCTGGAGAGAGATCAAAAGTCATCAGGAGAGCACCTGAAAGGCAGCACAAAGGAATTCCAGGCACTCCAGTCAGTAAGTCAGATTCATAGGGGGCCCAACTTAAATGACTCTGTGTGTAGCATGGGGAATAAACAAGAGCAGTTAGAGACGTGTATGCAGGGCTATGATCTTATTGGTATCATGGACACATGATAGGATGACTCCTATGAATGGAGTGTTGGAATGGAAATATACAGGCTCTTTAGGAAGGACAGTCAGGGAAGAGGAGATGGGGAGGTGGCCATCTATGTCAATGATCAGCTGGAGTGCATGGAGCTCCACCTGGAATGGATAAGGACCCAACGGAAGTTTATGGGGCAGGACTAAAAGGAGGGCAGGGACAGGTGACATTATAGTGGGGGGTCTTCTACAGGCCACCTGATCAGGAAGATCAAGCAGATGGTGCCCTCTGTAGAGAGATAGGAGCAGCCTCATGTTCACAAGCCCTGGACCTCATGTGAGAAAATTTATATTTTCAGGAGAAGATACATAATATACTTTTTTTTTCAGTTCTTATTTTCCATTATTATTATATATTAGAAATCAGTAGTCAAGTTATTTGTATCAACATAATAAGCCACATCTTTGTAAATGTTAGAGGGTCCACGCAAGGTTTTAAAGACTTTATTAATCTCTCAGGTGGGAGGATCTTCATTTATATTATTTACTCATATTTTTATAAGTGTTATCCAAAAGATAAGAAAGTTTGCAAAGTTAAGAACAACGCCTATAAAATGAACACAATAAATATAGTAACATCAACAGTGGCCATTTGTCTTTATGTTTTAGAGGTAAAACCTGAAAATTGTACCTATTTAAAGCAAAAAGAAAAATATCTATTTCCTGTATTTTGTAGAAAATTACCAGAAGAGAGGGCATCCTGTCCATACTATTGCACTTGAAAATAGTTGGTGTGCATTCTTACAAATCAGTAAAGGAAGCTAAATCTTACCATGTGCTTTCAAAATTCCTTCCCCCATGCTGTTACTGTGTTTTTCTTTAGCACACCTAAAGATGCACTCCATTTTATATACCTTGTAATTTGCAGCCATGTCATCTGGGCTTCTCATTTCAAACCAAATCAGCTCCCTGTTCATTCACCTGCTCCTGGGTTTTGAAATACTCACTATACACTTATAATCTCTCCAGAGTTGTTTTTGAATTTCATGTAGAACTAAGCAAGATTTCTGTTATAGACAAAAATGTCAAGTAGTCCTCTTTTTCATTTGCATTCATCAACAGTTTCTCAAGTAATTCTTCAGTGATTTCTGAATAATATATTGGATTACTTCAGTAAAGCAGGAAATACACAAGTCTGCTTTTGCATCCTGAAAGAGTATCTAATTTACTAGTGGACAGCATGGAAACAGTTATGTACCAGGTTGCATTCAAAGCCAAGAGATCCTTTCTCCTAATTTCAGCATTTAGACCAGGCTACAAAACAAAAGCACACTTACCACTTTAATTAGCTAACCTTTGGACAGGGAAAGTGGACAATTAGGAGAATAAAAATCTATATTAGACATTTATCATAGTTTTAATATTATAATAGCAGCCACCTGTGAACAGGATTTACAGAATCATTTTCTAGGTAAACCAAGAGGCCAATATTACACCAAGAGAGAAGCTCATAACATGCAGAAAAGAACTAATACTGGGATGGCTTCTTGTTGGCTTGCTTTGAGAAATCATATAAAGGCTAAGTTCTGTAGGAATAAGCCTGAATATTTGCCTGTAGGTCTTTTAAAGAAGTTTTCATTTTTTGAAAGAAAAGTTAAATATGATAAATCAATCTGGCAGGTATATATATATTTTAATTATAAAAAAGAAAACAAAACAATTTTTTCTCCCCAGTGTACTCAGCCTTAACTGCTGCCTTAACTACAGGCTGAAATAATACACTTACAAAGCTTAACCTGTCCAGACAAGCTTTACAGTTATACTCCTATCCTAACTAATAGAAAAAGGCCTGAAAATGGCTTATGAGTTTACTCTTCCAGTAGCAAATATTTATGAAATATTTCATGTTTCCAAAATGATCTTGTACTTCTATGCCTGCTTAATAATATTTGTTTTGAACAAGGGATCCAGTGTGGACCCAAAAGCCTGTGTAACATATGTTTGTATGTATTCTATAAATCCATATCTTAGTCTATGCACAGCTACCAAACATTGAAACAATTGAAGCAATTTATTTAGTATTGCCCACGTCAGACTCTAGCTTTCCACTGAAATAACCATATAAATCACAACAATCTTTCAAGTAGTGAAAACCTAATAATATCTCGTCTATGTTGACTCAGAGATTTCATTAATATATAAATTCTGGTGTTCTGAAAACAGCTTTTTTTCAGTCAACCATGATGTTAAAAATTAATATCTGAAGGCCCACACAAACCTTAGGTTATCCTGAGGATATCCTGAAATAATCTCATAAAATTCACTGTATTAATATCAATAAATATGAGGAAAACACTTTAAGGTAACTGTGAAGAAATCTCATACAGGTTTACCACATGTTCTTACAGATGAACCTGAACAAACTTGAAGACTACAAAAGAGGAATAGAAGTTCAAAGAGCAGCAGTGATACATTCCATTTACTGAAAAGACACATTCGTAATGGGTGGGCATACTGCTTCTTCAGAATGATCATTTTAACAATTATGAAAAGTAAAAATGAACTGAGAAACACTGAAAAATAGCAACATCTACAGTCAGGATTCTTAACTCATCTGTATTTTAATGTCCCTTGAGTTTTCAAAAAGGCACATCATTTATGTCATCAGTCTGTAGTCGTCTAGTATATCTTTTAAGATCCTGCCATCTGCTTCCTTCAGGCAACAGTGTTAGACCATAGACCCTTATAACAAACATCACGTAATGGTCAGTTGCTCAGCTTAGAAAGGGACAGTAACAGGTTACTCACTGGTTTTCTCAAACTGAAAAAGCAAAGTGCTACTTGTCTGGAGTAGGACTAGTTCAAATACAAGCTTTTAAAAAGACATTTACATGGATAACATGGCCATGCAAAATTGTCAGCTAATTGTATGCATGTGCAAGTCTTTTGACTTAGTCATTTTGAACCAGATCAAACCTGTCAGTATTTCTTGATCAAACATTGAAATATCAAAATATAATACCATCAGATTTGCATTGCAATTCTCATCTCCCTCACATACGAAGTTAATATTAGACACAATATTTGTTCCATGGTCTGCCTCATACTCTCTGATAATAAAGAGTTCTTGTAGTTACCTGAATACCTACATCACTTTCGACTTGTTGAGATAATAGTTTTAAGGTGTATGGAGAAAAATACTCAAAACTAATATGGGAAAGAGAAGTCAATTCAGGCATTGAAATATTAATGTGTCAAGCTTTTCTCACTCTTTATAATAAAGAAGTCAGATTTTCCTTGCTGTTCCAGTGGACAGCAGTTTCTTCTGTCCAGATATTACAATGTCAGATATTACAATGCAGAAAAGGTTTGTTAAAACTGGGACATTTAAGAACTATTGAAAATAAAAGGATATTTAAGTTGAAAGATCCCATTAAATTTCATATAGAAAAAATCATTAAAACTCAATAAGGCAGAACAATCTTAATACCTTTCTCTTGGATAAAACTTTAATGCCACTATTTCACCATAATTCAGGTTTCACGGATCCAGAAGAAATCAATGCTAGCTTCTCAAGTGACCTTTTACAAGTGAAATACATTACATTCCCTGTGCATGCAATTTTCAGTTTTACTGTGAACTTCTACCAATATTTACAAATAAGGAGTTTGGATCAATAACATTTATTAAGGGGTTTTCATTATAACTAACATCTAAAATAGATTCTAGATATAAAGTGTTGTAATATAAATTTTTCTTTCTTAGGAAAAAAACATGTCAATCAGTTAATATGATAAGATAAGGCAGAACTAGTTAAACTAATAAGATGAAGTGAGGTTCAAAGAATGATTTTTGTGTATTTTCAAATACATATTCTATACTATGCATTTATCAACCACTCACCTCAGTTATAATTTCTCTGAAGTTTATCATAATTTTGTTAGTTACCTGCCTATTCAGGTGTTTTTTCAAATTCAAAGAATTAGTCCAAATGCTTTTAAACTCTGCCAGACTAGACTGAAAACGCTATTTCCTTTTGGTGAGACTATAAGCACTTTCTTTTCAGGACTGAAACCTTATAGACACGTTCCAACAGAGATAGTTGAAAGCTATCTGAAAGATGTGTGAACAACATTACCATTTGTTTTTCTACATAATATAGAGGGCACTGACAATTATCTTTTGCTTAAGATCTAAGCTCTGTCTTATCTGTGATGATAAGAGTTAATATATTAGTGTGTATTTCAGCTCTGTTCTTATCCTATAAATTGAGGATCCAGTCGATTCAGTCTATGAGGGCTCTATTTATCAGAAAATCTAAGTAAGTTTACGAGTCAGTGAAAAGTCAGTAACACCTTTTTCTTACTTGTTTAGCTTATTAGCAATGGGACTAATCACATACTTTTTGAAAGTTCAGTTTTTTTGGTAGTCAAGAATACACCCCAGATCATGTAAGCAGTTTTGAAATTGAATGCTTGGGGTTTGTTTTTCTTTTTTCTTTTTTTTTTTTTTATTTTTACAATACGCATTATTGTATTAATGAAAATGGTTTTAGTAGGAAAACCAAATTTTCAAATATTAGAAAGGACCCCTCTGTGAAATCATACGTTTAATTCTGTTGTTTATTAAAAACAACTCATGAACTCATTGCAAAAGTACTCATATCCTCTCCACAAGGGGTGCTAATTTTAATCCTTGTTTGTAGGACATGTGCTCACTGCTAAAGCTGCCAAGATTTATTAACACTTTCATAAAGTTGTTATCAAGCATTTAATTGCATATTGGTAAAAATGGACAGAAAAAGAGCTAATCACCTTATCCTCTACATATTCCTAGCTGAACGTTGCATCCAGACAAGCCAAAGGCAATGGCTTTGGATCATGGCTTTGTTATCAACAGTTTGCCTTGAAGAGGTAACATAAAAAGATTGTAACCCAGACATGAACTGACAGACATGAAGTCTTTCTAAAACAATCAACCACAACAAAACTACAAAATCATATTTCACTTCTTGAAAATAAACTAAGACCTCTGGGGTGATCTTGTCATCAGTCTTTGAGGACATAAAATCCTCAAGTATTAATCAGAAACATTCCAAAAGTCTTAAATAATTTGTTCATTAAAATCTTCTCATTACTAAGCTTGTATAAAGATGTTTATGAAACACATTTTAAATGAACTACAACTTTCAAACCAAATTAAAAATCATATAGACTTTATCAAACTCAAGGTGAAATTTCACTGTGATTTAGTTGGGTTGTTCTTACAAAAGTGCTTATTCTAAGGAAAGGTTATAAATGTACTCTTTTAACAGTTAGAAGTGCTGGATGACAGACAATAATGTTCATAACATCCACTGGTCATTAGTACCTGTTGTACTTATTTGTTGTTAGGACGTTCATCCTCATTTCTGCTATTTAAATTACACTTTAAGTAGGGATGGACCACAGAGAACATTTGAAATGCAAACTACTTAAACCTCTGAGTTTCAAATCAAAGGTATCTGAGATACATTCAAATTCAAAACATTCAAGTGTAATTCATAGCAAATTCCTGTGTTGTTGTTTTGGGTTTTTGGTTTTGTCTTTGTCTGTTGCTCCTGTTCTGGTTTTTTTTCCTGAACTGGTTTCAAGATTTGGAAAGCCTAGCTGAACCCTTGCAAAGGCATCTCTTTTTATGAAACTTGTTTCCCAGAGAACACACATTCTTCAAGAACAAGATTACATTTGAGTTATCCTACTTTTTTTTTTTTTTTTTCATCTAAGAGCTTGTGCGTTGGAAAAACAAAAAACAAAACAAACAAACAAAAAATCAAACAAACAAAAAAACCCCAGAGTTTGAAAATCAGTTCCAGTCTGTTCTTAAATCAAAAATTTCACTGCTAATTTAATCACAATTTGATACAAATAGTACCTCTTACAGAAAAAAAGATTATGTTTAAACTCTAAATTAGATATCTAATTTTTTGTACAATGAACCATAGTGTATTAAATACTGGAAGACTGATACAGGATTGAATTTTTGTTCATTTTCACCAAAGTGCTGCAAATTTTAGTTCCATCTATTACTATTACTGCCTAGGGTGGGTTAACGTTAGCTGTCTGCCAGGTGTCTACCAAGCTGCTCTCTCACTCCCCCTTCTCAGCAGGGCAGAGGGAGAAAATAAGGCGAAAAAGCCTGTGGATCAAGATATGTACAGGGAGATCACTTACCAGTTCCCATCTTGAGTAAAACAGACTTAACATGGGGAAGATTGATTTAATTTATTGACAATTAAAAGTGGAATGGAACAGTGAGAAACAAATAAAACATAAAAACCCCTAAAACTACAAACATAAAAGGGATGAGGAATAAGGGGTTTGGTCAGTTCAGAGCATTTCATCCCTTCCAATCCTTCCTCCTCACACTTTTCCACTGCTCCAGTGTGGGTTCTTTCCAGGGCATACAGTCCTTCAGGAACAGACAGCTTTAGCATGGGTCCTCCACAGGCTGCAGTTCCTTCCAGAAAAGATGATCCTGCATGGACTCCTCTCTGTATGCTGCAGCTTCCTTCAAATATATCAGCCTGCTCCAGCACAAGGACCTAGAGAACCAACCCTGATCCTGGGAGCTCCAGTCCTGGGCTGCAGGTGGGTATCTGCTCTAAAGTAGTCCTCCATTAGCTGCTGGGATATAACCTGATTCACCATGGTCACCTCTTTGGGCTGCACAGGAATCTCTTCTCCAGCACTTGGAGCACCTCCTTCCCCTCCTGTCTCACTGACCTTGGTATCTGTGGGGTTGCTTCTCACATTTTTCTTGCTCCTCTCTCACAGCTTCAGCACAGCAGTTTTTACCCTGTCTTAAAAATGTTATCACAGGGGCATCACTAACATTGCTGATTTGGGTCAGCTTTGGACAGCAGCATGTCCGTTTTGGAGCCAGCTAATACTGGCTGAGCCCAACATGGGAACAGTCCTTAATCTCTTCTCACAGAGGCCACCCCTGCATATGCCCTGTTACCAAAACCTTGCCACATAAACCAAATAAACTATCATAATTTGAAACTATTTTAAGTTGCTTCATACTCTCCAAGAATAACGATATCTCAGCTTTACATATTTCCTGGGGTTTTCTGTAAGACAATGCTAGTGATTTCTGTAAAGGCCTGGGTTCAAATACAAGCTATAAGACTCTTTTTTACTGCATAATTACTGAATAATTTTAGGCATAGAAATAGAAGGCTTCCACCAAAGCAGAGAGGTTGTCTAGAAAAGCAGATATAAAAAAATATTTTTAAAAAGGAGCTCATTACCTTTCTGAGAGGAAATGTATAAAGTGCTTGCAGATATCATGAGACTATATCTTTACTGTGAATCATACAGTTTACATGTATACCTGTTAAGTAAAGATGGTGTGGATGGCTGGGGAGGGTCACTGATTTTTCTGAAAATATCCTTTAGCTAATCAAAGATTAAATCAAGCAGTTGACTCCAAATAGAAGGTTTCAAATTCCTGTGTATGTGAACAGCAAGAATGAAGCCAATTCCTGATGACGCTGGAACAACAGTTTAAGATAATACTTAAGCTACATGAATTGTCATTTCACTGTCCCTTTTCCACATACCAGCAGCCTTTCCTTGCTCATGCAATCCTGTGGTGAACCAAATTGAGAATCTGAATTGAGTTAAAATTAATCTGTAAAAAAAGTTGCAGTTTTACCTCTGATTGGTTCTCTGATCTAGTTCAATGAGCAGCAGTGCAAACATTTCTTCTAGCCCAAGGGAGGAAGTAAAGCAGGGTGAGAATAAGCTGTCAGGTAGAGAAGGAGGTCAGGACTACTGCTTAAGGCAGCAGTGCTAGCTGACAGTGTACTTGAAACTGCAGCTTGAGGTGTTTCATATTTGCATTTTTTTCATCAAAACCAAATCTTCATGTTCTGCTCTTGATTAATTCTGATGTTCCCTGAGAAATGACTACGGTATGAATCTTTACTTATGAATACTTAAAAAGTATTAGCCAGGTGTTCTGCTTTCTTGAAATGAACAAGGTTTATTAATGGAAACAAATGTGGGGGTCTGTATTTAAAACAGGGAGGCAATAAAAAAAAAAGGCCAGATGAATACAAAAAGTGCTAAATAAAATGATAGTGCTCTATCAGTTCAGACCAACAATCTTTATAGCCTAGTTTCTAGCTTTTAGCAGCTCCTGTCATTGAATGTTGTGGAAAATTACTTCTCATATTGCCCTATTTTTAAAGGTATTAATGTGATCTTTGAATAGCTTTGCAAGCCACTGCACATGTGTAGCCATTAGACATGAAAACTAGCTGCACAGAAGTGAATCAGTATTTAAATCTGCACTGCTTATGATTTTTAAAGCTTTTTTATCTTTTAAACATAAGACTAAGATTCAATTTACGTAGCTATAAACAGGGAAGACTCAAACAAACCAGCCATATGTTGGAAAACCAGTCAGATGAATTCATAGAATGACTGCTGCACTGCAGATTACATCAATTTAGACTGAAAATCAGTAAATATATAGCAACTATTGCATTTCATCTATACAATGCTGTGAAACAGCAGTTGAAATGAGGTAAGGATGCAACAACATGTCATCCAGCAGTATTTGCTACCCTGTGACAAAAGATCACTTACATGGCAAAGAAATCGCCTACTTCTTCACACATTCATGGATCACAGACTCCAATTAAATACAAATAGCTTTAAATATTTGATAGGTAAGCAGACTTTATAAGTATTGCTTAAGAAAGCAAATTGTGGAAATCAATTCCAGGTGACCAGATGATTGTTCTGATTGGTTTGAGTGGCACTATAAAAAAGAATTAGTATTTACTTCAACTATGCAGCAAGAGAGAACACCTCAGAATCCTGGGCTTATAAGGCACCAAGATGTGATGCTTTGTTGTAGCTGTCAACAATTTGCTGCATTGCAGGCTAATGGTAGTGGTTTAGGACAGCAGTGTTAAAGCTTATGTTCAAAGACCCAGTCTTTAACCAGCACACTCACCTTATAAAATATTAATTGAGCACACCAGAGTGTTAAAATGTAAAAAACATGTCTGTTAATTTTAAACATTAGTAGATTTCTGCTAGATCTTTACCTCTGCTATTACAGCAAGATAACAAAATCAGAAGCAGACTTTTGATGCAGCAGCATCCTCAGAGAATTGCTTATACAGTTGGACAGATGAATGCAACAAAGAATTGGTAGATATCTATTTCTGCTCACTCTTTAAAACATGAATACAAAAGCACTCGAATACAAAAGTGTGCATACGTATTTTGTTTAATAACGCCAAATATCCCTGGTGCCTGATATCTATTTGTAGCTTGTTTTTCAACATCAGATTCATTAAAATAGCTTAGAAAAAAATGGATAAATAATAATAATAAAAAAGAGCAGATGCTGCAAAATTCCTTTAAAAGTTATAAATAATCAGATTTTGTTTCCTGATTGAAAACATTAACTATTTGATTCTCCCAAACATTGATATTCAGCAAGGTATTTCCTCCTTACTACCTCTAATTTTTGATAGCTATCCATCAGTAAATGAAGATTTCAAGAACACACACAGACACAGAAAATCACAGCATAACTTCATATCCTTTTGCTTAAAACGAATCTCCTCTGTATTCCTTATTTCAATATGGATTTCCCTGAAACTGCTTTTTGTCACTGGGATTTTAAGTGAAAAAACAAAATTAGTTTTTGGGGACAGAGGCTCCCAAAATTATACCAAAATTTCCAAAAGCCTAACAAGTCCTTTTAAAAAATGTAGTGTTATAGGAGCCCAGACTGTGTTTTAATGGTCCCATCACTAAATTTATTCAGTTTTCCACTGCTAGTGCAGAACACCTATTACTTTCAGGACACAAACTTGAAAAATGCTGTTCATGTAAGGTTTTTTGTTCCTAGAACACTACATGTATTTTCAACAAAGTGTTGGGGAGGGTCATGTACAGAATGGGTGAAAAAAAATAGCTTTCAAGGTAGTCAGATCCTAAATAGTTTGTTGGCTTAAAGGGGCATATTTTGATCAGTGAACCAGAGTTCAGAATCCTGTACCATTACACAGAACCCTTCCTATCGGACGTCCTGTCTAACTTTTAAGCTTGTCACTACCATCTGTTTTTGTAAGGGGTCAGTCTTGTATGGGAGAAAATGAGCCTTGACAATTAGCATACCCAACTTGAAAGAATTAGTCATGTATAAGTCTTTACAGAGTATGATACTATTTTGCAACCTGGGTGATTAAACTGAAAGACAACATTAATCAGTCAGCATTGATTAACTGAAAGGACGATGAAAAACATTTATGGGTTTTTTTTAAATCCTGAAATTAAGGTCAAGAATTTCAGCACAATCTTATCTGTGATATTTAGATATTTTGTTTCTCAGACTGCTTTGGTAGAAAGTGGAATTTGGGAGTGAAGGGACTGCAACAGGGATTGGTGGAAGGACTTGGAGTCTCTGATGGCGAGATGATGGCTTATGTGAAAAGGATAGACTTTAAGTCAGAGGATGTAGTTCTAAAGGGACTGTTTAGAGGTATGGGACATGAAGAATTGGAGATGAGAAGTATATCTCAACTTGTGTTTTCACATTTAAACTTTTTATATCATCAAATATCCCAGATGTTTGCAATGGATGTGAGCCAGCACCCAGGAAAACCTCGGCTTACAAATATAAGGGATAGTTTTGATTTGCTTTTCCAAACTGGCTAAATGGAATACCATTTAGAGAAGATTCCTCTTTTCACCTCACCTGGAGGCCAGAGCATCTCTCACTAAATTCTTGAGCAAAACAGAAAAAGGGGATCTTTAGAGGATTTAAACATTTATTCCCATAAATTAGCTAAAACCAAGGGCAGAGTCCACACTTGTAAAGCCGTGAATGTTTTCTCCCCACCTGTTCTTTGACACAAGTATTTGGAAATAGCCTTTGCTATATCCTCTTACTCCAAACCGTGACAGAACTGAGTAACAGATGGGGCCTTTTGATAGCCTTTTTCTGAGACAACATTTCAGGAATTTCTGATTCTCTAGCAGAGATTATCATCTCTGCATCACAAGTTACTGATGAAGTTTTAAAAAGAAAAAAAAAAGTTAAAATCCTTTTGCCTAAACCACATCCTTAATTTCTTTTCTTGAGCTTCCAGTTCCATAGGAATGCCACCTCCAAAGATTCAAAGCATAATTATTAATGCTATCATCACAACCTAGCAAATTATTATAATAAAGTACAACTATGACTCATATAGCATCCTTTCTGTTAGCAACCAACACCTTTGTTATAAATCTATGTGAAAACTCCAGTTAACAAACAGACAACAAATTCTAGAAATATCTTCTATATCTCTTTTCAAAGGGACTGTTGCAACAATAAAAAAAAAAAGAAAGAAACCTCTGAGCACATAAGTAAGAATCATGACATGGCAGTTAAACTTTCAATCTAGCTTTTCAAACAATGAGTATTCACATCTTGGCTATTATGCACCCTTTATCTTTGACGATGACATAACACTCAGAGAAAAGACAAAGTGAGTGGAAGACAGACTACTCACTTTCTTGAAGGAGGGCAATCAGTCCAATGAACAAATTAATCTTGGATTTGTCAGGAAGTCTGCTTCCAAGTATGGTATTTACATTGTTATTGCTCTGCTAAAGTTGAATCAAGTCAATGTGCTCACAGGTGAATCAGCTCAATAACACAGGTTAGACAAAAAAAAAAAAAAAAGATAGGACCTTTCTTTTGAGGTCAAAAAGCAAAGAATCAGACTTAAGAAACTACAAAGCTATCACCACCATTTGCCATTTGCTGCCCTGAACATGTTGTCTTCCTTCTAAATGTGATTTTCTTCCCCAAGGCCCTGGTCTCTTCCTGAATTTTATGATAATGTTTAGTGGTGAATATGACATTCAATTTTTGCGGGCAATTTTCAGATTAAATCTCATCTATGATGTAATATTTTTGTGTTTGTATTCCCAAATTACTTATCCAAAGTGGGCGGGAAGGAAAAAAAAAATATATATATATATATAAAAATCCAAGTCAGTATACATATTTTAATTTAAAATTCACACCATTAGTGCAGATACAGACTTTCAATACTATCTTTACCCTGAAGGTATTATTAGGCCTTATACACTTTACTGAAGCAAAAGGAAAGCATATGTATGGCAAAAGGCACCAGTGCCTTTTCCTTTCTGTGGGTGAATATGCAGTAAATGTGTGAACCCTTGGCTCTTGCTGTTTTGTATGAAAGTCATTATATAGAAAAATGTTGAAAATTAAAAAAGTGTACTGTTTTTCCTCATTACTACACCTAATCTTTTTGTTAGATTCCTCTTGAGCTATAGCCTTAGAGATACTAATGTAAAATAATTCCATGAGACTTTCCTAGCCCACATTTCAGGTTTTCAAACCTGTGTCATTGAAGGTGTTGGCACATATTGGGAGAACTGGTGCTAAATGTTAGGAGATGGGTTTCTCAATCAGGCGTGGAAGCTGACACGGCCAGTTTATATCTTACAACTATAGGAGCTCAAAGAGAAAAGGAAAGGTTTTAACATATTTTTCATAATTTGTGGAGTGCAACCGCATATCTTTATCTGATTATGATACTGCTATCATCTGAAAAAAGCATACGAAATTCTGTTTCTTATGAGGTTACAGCTTCACTACTTTGAGCTGAGTCAAGAAGACTACACATTGAATTTGCTGAAATAAACTGAACATTATAAATATGCATTAATAAAATACTATCAAGATGATACTGTAGATTCAGGGTAGCAATTTCATAAAGCAAAACAAGGAAAGAAGTATATTATTGTCAGTAATAAATATGAATATTTGAATATTGATATCAGAATCCCTAATTCAAAAGTTTGTAATTAGCTTATATTATTTATAATAAGTCTAAAATTAAAAACACATAGAAAGAAATTAAATTTGGAGAAAAAGAATCAAATCTAAGTTGATCAAATAGATGATTTCTCTTTTGCTTTAAACATGCTAAATCTATGAAAGTGTTAATTATTATTAAACTCTCTGTTTCATTTGAGCATTCTGCAGACAGCTTTATAAAGGACATGCAGACTTAATTTGTCAAGTGAGAAACTATCTTCACTCAGCAGAGAGGAGTAAAGGTTCAGGGACATATTTCGTGTATCAGTTTGTCCGGCTCAGCTGGTGTCAAGGGAACAAAAATCTTCCACAGTTACTTGAAGTCATATGGATATCCAAATTAATTCCTCCACCTCTCTTTTCATAACCTCAGTATAGGGGACATTTCAAGGATGGGGGAGATTATGAGCAGAGGAAAAGCAAGATGACATGCTTCAGTGATACTTCAGTGATGTATGTTCCCTGGTGTGCTGAAATGATTCAAATGAAATTTTTTGTGTATTTGTTAAAAATTGACCTTATAAATGGAAACAAATTGCAGAACACTTCCCACTAGACTTACTTCTTGGACTTTTTATTTTTAATTATCAAGCATTTCAATAATATTGAGAGTTTCTATTAATTGCTCATGACCCTGCTACATAAAGGAAAATGTTTGTCCTTTCACTGTAGACAGTGTGACTGTAAATTCTGCTAGTTTATGCTCATGAACTTTAGTGTGGTGATAATGGTGAAGTTCAGGAGACTTTGACCCAAAATTATTAGGGGACTGCATTTTGTTCCTGCAAAATAAATGGGTTATGTGTAAGTTAACAGAAACTTATATGCATATGAAAAAGAAGCAAATAAAAATTAATACTTTACTCTCTTGTTCCTAACACTAGTTATTTTGTTAAAATTGCTATTTAAAAATATTCTTTCTCAATTACATATATGTTAATTTTGTACTGCATACACAATTACATATTTATGTACAAAAAAGATCTGTTTAGTGACCAGCTAGATTTGGCCTCAGGTATTGCAGTCTAAGAAACCATTCAGGTTGTTCCTTAAGTATGTGGCTAGATTCTAATATGGTCTTTAACATAAAAATCTAGATTTCTTGAAAAAATGCCCAGTATACACTGTTTACCATCAGTAACTTAATTCAGGATTCAAGAACTTCACATCAGCCACCAGATCTAAAACTACACAGTGGCTATTTGTGACAGAGCTAAGAAAAGAAGAGACATTCCCAACTCTGAAATACTGATGGGGCCTCACATAACATTTTTCCCCTTACCTGATATTAAAGGTAATATATATATAACATAAAGGGTTTGTTTGGTTTGGGGTTTTTTTTGTTTTTTTTTTTTTAAACAACAAACTTTTGAAATCAAACATAAACATAGTTGATGGAAAGGACTGAGTCATTGTAACTTGAGAGATAAAAACTGCAATATTTGTGACATGGTCAAAAAGGTTACATTCATAAAAATGTGGGTATCCAAGCTTATGCAATTTGGTCAACAATACAGTACAGATGCTGGTGTCACTTATCAGTAAGGAAGTTGGTGTAACAGGCTGTGTGAATGCTGGGAACAAGAGTTGCCAGACACTGTACCCAGTAACATCAGAGGCTTAACAGACAGTTGAGAAGAAACAGTATATGTGAAGTCCAGCAGACGAAAAAAGGCTTGACTGGGCATTGCAGTCGAATCAAAAGACAAGTAATTTTTATATTAAGTTAAGCTTTGGGGTAACAGGTAGCGGAAAGATTCACTGGGAAGAGGAAGCACAGAGAAAGTGTGACAAGGAAACAAAGACAAGCATGATACCTACTGCCAAAGGAAATAACAGAGCTTCTGATAAACAACAAAGTGTCAGGAATATTTTTTTCACGGGCACTCTTCTAGCTTGCAATCAAGGTTTTCTTGGGAAAGGCATTACCTGTGCTCTCTGAGACTCCTGACTGCTTATGGGATGATTCAATTTTACACAGATTGTTTGGGGGTTTTTTTTAATACAAGAGATCTAATATATGTATATGTAAATATATATATATAAATGTATATCTAGATTTAAGTTTAGATTATTTAGATTTACATTTAGGTTTAGACAAGAGAATTAACTGTTTAGGAATCTGCTTTGAATGAACAAAGATAATGAAGACACGACACATTATCAAGGAAAACTCATACAGAATCCATTCTCAGTTTATGGGAATTGAGAATGGTCCTAGATAGAACCATCACCAAGAAATTTTCAGGAACAGACTTGGACACTGACAATATATAATAAATAGATACACTGGGGAGTATTTCTTTTTGCAGCAGCCCCTACACCTTCATATAAGCAGAGAGCAGTAAGTCTCCAAACACCCTACCCTGTTAAAGGTCCAGAGGGAGTGGAGTTTGAGTAGAGTGGGTTTTGCCCTCCAGAAAGTGGAAATAATTAAGATGACCTGCTCAGTTCCCATATGAATTAATAAAGATGCAGTCTAATTAAATCACAGTCCTTGCATCTTGTCTTTCCTTTCAAGTCCAGGACAAAACCCAGTTCTTGTACTTTTTGTACACGCCCCTAAAGAGAAAGAATTACTACATTTTAATGGCTACTTTCTGCAAACTTTGCCTTTGAATCTTTGTAAATCTATGTCATTCCTTTTCTACTGATCCAATCAAAAGATAACATACATTGTAATGAAAGATGTGCCCTTTGAGTCATTTCACAAGAGCACCATCCTTTATCGTGATGTTGTGTTAGTGTGCAATTGTGGGCAAGATGGAGCAAAGTCATACCGATTTCAGTGCCCTTGCTACCCAGGGGTTGCTTTTGGAGTGCTCAAGCGATGAAAGAGGCAATCAAGAAAGAGATTCCATTTCACTTTCTAGTGAAGGAACATTCAGCTTAGCTTTGTGCAGTGTGTTTCTGATGACTGCTGACACATGAATAAGAGAGACCTCAATGCAAGTCCGTATCCTCTCATATGATCTAACAAAGGCCAGAAGGCTGGCTCACATTTTTCTTACCATTTGACTTCATTCTACTGGTGTTCTAAGCAAAGCACCTCATAAGAACAAAATTTGTTACACGAAAAAAGTAGAGCTAAGCCAGAAGGGAAAACTTTTCATAAAAGAGGAGGTACAGGAACTTGGCAAGGATATAGACAGCTGCATTTTTTCCCTGCTTGCTTAATAGTGCAAACAACTTTTGTTGGTTAACTTTGTATTTGACCATCCAGGAAACCCTCTGTATAGACAATGTATCTTGTCAACCATTTCCTGTGTGTGTAAAATGTAATTCGTCACCCTGTGCTGCCTTGGCAGCAGCCTTGTAAAGAACACACTGAATTAATGAATATTTCATAAAGATGTGATTTATTAGCATTCCTCTGCCTTTGCTTTGAAAAAGATCCATCCTTCAAAAGCTGAGCGCACAAAAACTATCTGCAGGTTTGGAAGTAGACTGAACCCCCTGAAGACAAAACCAGGATTTCTTAGTAACCTCTGGGCCATATAGACTTTAGTAGAGATATTTAGTCAATCTTGTATTAATATTTTAGATGGTAAAAAAATGCAGTACCAAGCTATTGTACTGAATTGCTGTCACAACAATGTGCTATTGCAAAAATTAAAAAAAAAAGAAGAAAAAAAAAATTATGACCAACATGGAATTTTTCAGTTTCATATATTTTGATGAGCATATAACAGAATAGAAAAAATACCTCTGGTCCTCCTGAGATACTCACATTTCCATACTGCTATAGAGCACTTTTTCTTCCCAGAACCCACCAGCAAATCTGTCATATGCACAAATACCCGTGCTTTTGTCCTTTTATCCTAACCTATCCTTTTAACCTAACTAGTGCCCTTGGCTATTACATAATACAACAGCTGCTGTAACAAAAGGTGTTCTTCTTCTGTGATAGCAAATATTTATTGTGTTCAATTAATATGCATAGTCCTGCATCTTACACAGAGACATTGTTCTTCTTCTGAGAAGTTACAAATTCTGACATACATTGCAATACAGGCACAAAATAAACCAGGAAATAAAATGCAGTTTTGGTATCTCAGACAGCTTGTGCTTTCTACTGGTGGCATAAAATTACAGTTTTACTGCATTTATTGCAACACACTGTTTCAAAATAACCTGGTTATTACAGATGGATATTAAGCCCTTATACTGTAGGACTGTATACTTGCAATTCAGTAATCTTCTTATTCTGTTGTAGGTTAGGCATATTCAAGCATAATATGATATGCATGAGATCAGGAACTAGCAGGACTGGGTCAACTTAATATCTGTACAGACAAAATTTCTGTAATTTGTCTCAGAACCTGGAAAAGGTTTCTTACTCACCAAGCTATGAATCTTAAGCATGTAATGTTAAGGGAAAATATGGAGATACTCTTCCTAGAAGTTGGGTTTTATGCAGAGGCATTCATCTAGGAGAAATATACTTATCCATCAAGAGTGCACAGTTCAGATAAAACTTGTGAAATGCTCGATCAAATATTGGCATGATGTACACAGAGGAATAAAAAACTATTGCATATTATCAGAAGTTGACACTACCAGACATGTTGAAAGAAAAAAAAGAAGACATTTTTTTGAAGCTGCCTTCACCCCCTTTTAGGAACAGTTTCCCAATTCTCTGGAGTTGTGATGTATATTGTTCATTTATTCTATGATCTCCACAAAAGGAAAAAACTGTGGTTGTGGTCATGTGACAATTTTCTCTGTATACAAAGACCTTTTCCTAATGCAGAGGTTGAAACAGTGGCAGGAGTTGTTTCAATGACTTCCAAAGGAGGAGGAACATACTGTCAAACAAGAGAAAAATTTATTTACTCTACTTTTAAGGATTTCTGAAACTAAATGGGGTAAAGCAAATAATTAGACTGAGAGATTCAAAGGGACACTTAAGTGCAGGTTACCAATATGTCAGAACAGCAGATGCCTAAGTTACAATTTTGCTGTACTTACCCTCCCTAGATAACATGGTATACAATCTGACTTAGTCACTTATCTAAATGAAAAATGGGAAATTTTTTTACTTTATTAGAGATTTTAGGGAGGGTAGCTTTGAATACGAGGCTGAAGCAATCATTGTATATACTTAGTGGATCAATAATAATTTACATTACATGAGGAGTCTGTAGAGCAGTATTTTGTCCAGGAATTTCAAAGACAAGTTATAATAAAAACTTATGTAAACATTTACTTAGGGCTTGAAGTCCATCTTCTTAATTCTTGTTAAATAGCAGATGCAGAATTCTTGGGAAAAGTCTTTTGAAGTGTTGGAAAAGGTTAATAACATTAGCAACAAAGGAAATAAAACACACTTTTGAAACAAGGCAATACCAACAACTGTGTGTCAGTAGGTTAAAATCCTATCACAGCTCGGAGATGGTTGTTAACTTCAGATGCAGCAGGAATAAGGGAATTCAAAGAGAGCAAACCTACCTACAGAATTCACAGTATTCCAAGGGCAAATCTGTCTAGTGTAATTCAAAACTAACTTGGGAGCTACAGGAAGAAATATATCCCAATCCCTTAAATATGAAGGCTCTTACAGATTGACTCAAATCCCTAAGATCATTCCTTCACAGGACATTACAGAAGCTTTGTGGAAAATTTCAATGACATTGTTGCTTAGGTTACTGCACTGTGTAAAAAACAGAAAGCTAACAAGATAATTCTGGCTGAAGTTTTTCATAGAGGTTTTAAGCAGGTAAAGGTATTCTTGCCTTAATCTTTCTTGTCCCATCTTTGCTGTATCAAACTTTGAGAAAATATTTGAGCACAGCTCCAATATTTGACATGTGCCAGTGAAATTTGGAAAGACAGAGAAGGAAAAACATCCACCTTGTTAGTTTTCTTAAGAAAAAAATAAAGTGAGTGAAAGTTTTCCATTATAGAGAAAGTATACTCCCAAGCAGCAGAACCATTATCTGATCAGTTGTAAATGTGGGCATGTCTCCTACTAGTCCTTTTTAATCTGGTGTGACAGAATGAAAGGAACATATTCTAAATTGCTATAATAGAACCTTCTGCTTCAGGAATTTAATATGAGAGTTGTTCATATCATAGGTAAAATGTGCATATCAAAGCAGTAGATTTTTTTTTTTTTGCATCTATTTGGCATACTAATTTAGAAATAGAAAATTATGCAATTTTTTTTTTTTTTTCTGTCTGCCTTAACCTTTGGCTTGTGTTAGAGAGACTTCAGGGTAGTTGCAAAACGTCAAAGCACTCTAGTCCCTATCTGTGTCATCTTTAAAATAAATGTATTAGACCACTTAACAATATTTGATTTCTTGTACAGGTATCAAGACTACAGAAAAGCCAGGGAGAAAAGGAATGGAAATCCTTTAGAAACTTGCAGAGGTTTCTATAAACCCTGTTAATGTAGTACACTAGTGCGATAGAATCATTTCTAGTGTCTCACACTAGCCACAGAATCCCTAATAAACTATAGAAGAGAGGGAAGGCTGCTTGAACTTCAGAGATCTCTACTAATTCATTATAAATACATAATAGATTTGTATTTAAAAATTAATACTTTATTTCTACACTACTAAATAATAGTAAAAGGAATCAATTGCCTCAGTTATTACCACAAAGTTTTATGTCAGTCAGATATATCTTAAAGATATCACATGCTACTGCCTAGGCACAGGATGCATTTTTCTTTCTGATTTTTTTTTCACTCTGCAGCTACGTATATGTAAGTTTTATTGCCATGTTACAACTAAACACACAGTTACTATTATTTTTTTCTGTAACTTCATGTCTTCACCACAGTATAAATGTGTATAATTTAGTGTATTGACTTTAAAAACAAAAAAAAAAAAAAAACCCCAAAAAAAACCCAACCAAACAAAATCATGCCAAAATATTTTTGTTACATAACTTAAAATGTGTGTGTTTTATTGCTGAAACTCAGTGATTTCAGTCACAGTATTTTGAAGACCTAGGTCTGGTGCTTTATGATGTTCCTGTTCTGCTGTCTGCTCTGTTTCTCCCTTGGAGTGCTGTCTACATATTGTCTGGACAGCTGGCCCTGTGTTCCAGTCTTCACCACCCTAGACTTCAGTCAGCTGTATTATTTCAACTGCTTTCATCAGCATTTGCCCTGAGACACTACTCTGTAAAATATGGCTGCTGAGAAACAGACCTGTTCTCTGTTTTGCCACTTTTATTATGGAGGCAGACATTTCCACAGACAACTGAAGCAAACTTGTCATGGAAGAGTCACATCTTAAACTGCCTCTATTGAATCTACCATATCATGCTTCTCAGTTACACTGGGTATGCAACATGAAGACAGGAGGGAAGGAGCAAATAGAGCCAAAGCACAATAATGTTATATGTGGGTTTTTTCTTTCTTTTAATGATGTCAGTATTCCAATGGTTTTCAGCGTTTGCCTTGTCTAATATAAGTGAATGAAAACTCATTCCACCATGTTTTCAGCCTCTTAGGGCAATTGCAATACCTAAGCACAGCAACCTCATTGAAGAATGACATTTTAGCCTTAATGCCTAATTTTCTGTGTTCTAGTTCTCTAAAGCAAATCTTTTTTATATGACTTTTAAATAATGATTTTCTGGACTCTACCAACATAAATATTGACTTTAATAGTTGAATAAAAATATTCCTATGGATTGTAAAAAATGTACATTTGGATGTTACTTTAATGTTTTCTTTTTGTATGTGTTGAGAGTATGGAATTAAGCATTTAATACAAATAGCCATGGTTGGTGAAGAATATAGAATTGTTTAGCAAACTATGAAAATTTTCATACATTATCATCTTAAAATTATATCTCAGAAAAAGGGAATAAGCACAAGGATAATGTACATGTAGTTTGTAAGTGCATTCAACTACTTATTGTTAAATAGCAATTGCTGATTTATGATGCGTCATCAGATAGACACTTCCCAATGCATATGTTATATCTAAATTCTCTTTAGAAATGCATGTCATGGTGAACATGTATGTAGAAGTTTTTTAACTATTCTAAACTGCAAAATAATCTATTTTTTTATCTTTATTTATTCGGTGATATTTTTATTAAGCTTAAATGTACAGATCTCAAGTATGCAAAACTGCCACCAGGCTCCAGGCAGGGATATGCCGCCAAAAATGCTTATAAATATCTTTACTATGTAAATTAAGTGTATTCAACAAGTCTGATTTGAAGGCAGTCCTAAAGATTTTGTTTGCTTGTTTGTTTGTTTTTACAAATAAATAAAATAATACCCGTGAAAAGGGTGGATAAGTAATTCTTGCAACTGGTGCTCTGTTCAATTCTACAGTAAGGAAAGCATGGAAAATCACAGGTAATATCACAGGCAAAGTGTTCACAACAGTAAAACTAGTGAACCGAAAAAAAGCCCTCAACCATGTCTCCCTTTATATTGTAGATGTGATGGTTGTGATTCATTTTGGTTCATGTTCTACATCTGAAATCTGGTTCTCTACAGCTGAGAACCAGTATAAATGGCTTTTGTAGTAAATTAAGAGAAATATGCATGTTGCAAAACTGAGACCTCAAAATACATATTGCACTTATGAGTTTAAACTCCTCAACTGATCATAGCATTCTATATACAGATCAAATTTAGAAGCCATTACAGAGCAATATTTGCCAAAAAATGTCTGTTGCTATTTATTGCATGTTAGTACACTAGGCTGCAAACACATTTTTAAAATTTGGCCATTATATTAAAAAGTTTGGCTGATGCAGAAAGAAAGGATACTATAAATGGTACCTGGATAAATACTCTGGAACACAATAAAAAGACGAAAAGAAAATATGGATCATAAATAGAAAGGAATTTTCAGAGTTCAGTCACTGAGAGTAAACACTTCCATGGAAACACAGAAGGTGGCAATTATCAAGCTATTATCAAGTTATTATAACACTTCAGTAGAACTTTTTGACCTTTCAGAAAACTGGATTATCCTTCAAAACACATGAGTGAGAGACATCATCCTTGTAGAAAAAATAAATCTCACCCAGTTAGAACAAGCTATTGAATTAGCAAAAACAAAACAGACAGGAAAACCATCTCTGGAGTCCACAGATAGAGTATCAGACTAGTAATAATGGCCAATTAATATTATCAGAATTGAACACTTGAAGCGTTTCATAGTCCGAAATAGCCAGACTATCAGGAAACAAGTGATAGAACCAGACAAAAAAAACTATGCTCTGTGCGCTATGGAGCACAAAATTCACTTCTTACTCCAATTTCACTGAATGCTAAAAGCAAGGAAGGAAAGTAAAACATGTGTATAGTAACTTAAATCAAAAGTTGGAAGGACAAACTGAGTCAAGTGCTCAAACAGGTATCCCTTGAGTAAAATGTATCCTCATTCTTATTTTAGACATACTTTGTATAATCTCTGACACAAATGTTCTTTGATATTTTGTCCATTACTTTCAATAGATTTATAGAACTTAACTAAACATAATTCTAAGAACATATTTCCACTCTTTCCAACACAAACATGAAACTGATTCACTGTGAAACTATACCTCTGGACTAGTCTGGTATATGAGATTTGCACGAGACTTAAAGAACTGGATCACACAAATATAATTTTGTCTGTTATGTACATCTTTCCACATAGCCATTTTTCCATTTAATTTTAATTGCTTATGTTATATTAAAAAAAAAACCACAACAAACAACAAACAACAAACATTGATTTTGAACCTTGTGATCTGGCTGCTCTATGCCATCATAACAGTTCATAACATACCATTTATACACTAATGTTATTTAAAATGCAAATCTTGTAACTTGTTTCATGAAGAAACATGTAGACCTTCAGGTAACTTTGAAATATGGGATGTGCAGAAGTAAATCTGAATTTTATCTTCAATTCTTGCAGTTGTTAGAAGAATGCAACAAAGCAAAGTAACAGCTTCTGTGTTTCATTAGCAAAGGCTGTGTCCAACATGATCATCATGTTTCACTGTCTGATCACCTTTGTGAATGTGTCTTATTTTACTGCCTATGCTGTTTTATTTTCTGTGTGTACCAAGTCGCTATACCTTAAAGCCTCATCTCCCAGTTTATAAAGTCTTATAAATGAAATAATAAATGTACAGAATCAAACCTTTATATTTCCCTTCATTTTTGCTAGAGAGTGTTCTTATGCTGGAGTGGGTTTTTTACTTTAAGAGGAAGTAATAGCAGTGCATTGCTATGGAAACCTTTTTGTCTTCATTTTTTTTTCCTACTGGAAATATTTCATCACCAATTATGTTGCATTTTCTGTGGCTTGGAACTTCACAAGCATGTCTTGCTTTTACCTTTACTTCTAATTTGTACTTTGTTAATATTGTAACACATTTCTTCTAAAAGAATCGATTTTCTTGCTTCACAAAATTTGTTATTTTTGCATCTAAATGAATTCAAAGCAGAGAAAAAAAAATTATCTTTTTAATCTTCATAAGTCCTCCTCAAATGTTATGTAACTTATTTTCTATGCAAGAAGAATGACTAAATGTAATTATTGTTCCACTGTAAAAAAAAAAAAAAAAAATACACTAAAAAAAATTTTTTCTCTTTTACTTACAGTTTCTAAGGACTGAAAATTCTTACCAGCAAACCCCCTATCAAGCTTTGTTCTTCCCCCAGGCTTGCAATGAATATAAATAACTGTCATAAACTGTGCTAACAAACCACCGAAGGAATTCAAACTGAGAAGGTAAGGATGCTTTCCTGTGCTGCTATGCCCATTACTTCACACAGAGCACAAGCTCTCATGTTCTCATGGTGTGTGTGTGCACATGTGCATATCTGTAATGTTCTCAGATGCACTACAAAGCATCTTTGGTTACTATAGATGATGGTGCAAGTACAAGATTCTGATTCTTCTTGAAATAAATGTGTATTTAATTGAATTAAGTTTCAGAAGGAGACAATAGAAAAGGAGAAATTATGCAGGGAGCTGATGAGCCTAATCATAATGGCAGTTGGCTTAAAATGGTCTCAGACTAAATACAAATCAATGAGAAGGTTTTTTCTATAATAACATGAACTATTTTTAAAAAACACATATATGTATGTAGATGAATATGTATTAATTACGCAGATGTTGATGTATACATAGTTGTGCTTAAAATATTCTTCTACTGTATGAAGATATATCTATGTATAAATGCAAATATAGAATATGAATCATCAGATAAATATCTACTACACATATAAAAGATGTTCTATCAAAGTTAGCTGAAAACAAGAATTAAATTCTGTACTATATTTATTACTGAACTATATGACAAACACTTCAGAAACCACTGTGTCATTCAAGATTGTACTAGATTTCCAACCTCTAAAGTGCTGTGCAGCGGTGTGTAGAAATAGCTGAAGTAATCATACAGCAGAAACAATATAGCTGGACTAATGTTGGTCTCTGTCTCATCTAAGTGTTCCTGCAAAATATAAAATGGGAAAATCTGAAATATTACCATTACAAGAAGTTCTTTGATACCCTTCTGACACAAGTTCACATCCTGACAATGAAGTGCTCACTAGTCCTACTTTACACAAAATATAATGAATCATCTCAAACTTTCAGCTTAAACTAATATTGCTTAAGTTGATCTTGTTGGACCGGATCAAGGAACAGTCAGATGAACCAATAGCAGGAGAGCTTTTGGGATGGCAACACAAAAGAGAAGCAGAGACAAACAGATCTTTGGCAGTAGCATCTTCAAAAGCTACTTGTCTGATAAGGGAATGCCTTTCCATATCTGTTAAGTCACCTCCAATGAAACAACTTTGATTTTAGTACCCAGGATAGTTCAACCTCAAGTACATCAGTTTTGTGCAAGGGATCTCATGTAATGCTTTTAGAGATGTCCAGATCTTCTTATTTAATGCCAGGATCCATGTCTGTGTTAGCCAAACAGCAGCTCCTGAAATCATCTGAGTGTTCTAGCTCCTTTTGCTAAACACCTTTTTCACATTTACCTTTAACTTACTGTGTCCCTATAGACTCTTTCTTGGGACATGCTGTTGTTCTTCCATGGGTAGTAGGCTTTCCTCTTTTTATCTTGATGAAGTAGCACTGCTAATCAATGTCAGAAGTGCTTTAAACTAACATTGAGATCATATCACAGTATTACAAACAACATTTCTGTCATGTAATTTGAGAAATAATCTTGAACTCTGTTAAGCCTCGACTGAACCTATGACTCTGAGGAGGTATTTTGCTACAGAGCAGATTCAGCATGAAAACGATTCTGCAAGTGTTGACACACAGAAAATTATGCACCAAGATTTATCTATCTGTAGGTTTGAGTAGCAGCTGAAAAGAAGACCTGGAGACTTAGTGAAATAAAGAGAGAGGTGCATACATATCTTTTGAGTCCTGGGTCTGAAAATTTAAAACACCAAACTGAGAAAATACTTTAACAAAATCATATTTACAAACTTGAAACTTGTAATTATGGAAGTAGTTCACCTACAGACCAGTGTAAGTGAAAGAGTTGGCCAGATTAAAAGCCATAAGCATAAGGGTAAATAAAAATTGCCTCTATTACCAGAATAGAATTCTGCCAATATTAGGAGAAATTGTTTAGGAAATAAAATGTCAATAAAATTTATTATTTCTTACTTAAAAAAAAAAACTTTTAATCTTAAATACCTATTTTTTTATATAATTCAGTGAAGTAATATATTTTTACATTCTGAATTTTGCTTTCATAATAAATTGCTAGACAGAAAATCATATTTGAAAGTAAAATCTGAAATATTTTTTATTTTTACACATTGAAATATTTGAACATTTGATCTTTTGGTATCATTGATTTATAAAAAAGCAAAGTTTAAAAAGAAAATTTTTATTTCTACTATAACATTATACAATAAAATTATAGATTCTTTTATTCAGAATAGATTTTTCAGAGCATTTGGGAAATTGTTACAAAGCAGAAAACAGGTGAGGTTACTGAACATGTACTTGGTACCCGTGGATACTTTTTTATAAATTGTTACATTGTACCTTTGATAATGACATTATGTTACTCAGAATGTTAAGACAGTAAGAAATTTTGTGAGCGTAAATCTAGCAGGCTCATTTTAGAGCTCTGAAATCACTACCTTTATTGCTACCTAAAGACATAATGCATCACTTGCAATGGAAGCCAGCAGTGGCATTTCTTTTCCATCACTTCCAGGCTTGGATTAAATTTTTATACTAATATGTGTACTACATGTCTTGGAACTAAACATTATTACTGTATAATGTCATAAAGATGCAGCATATCATACAAAATGGCATACTTTTAGGGTAGATATTCTACATGTAGGTATGAGACATGAAGTATTTCTGGTGCTGTTTTCATCACAGTGCAGCAGATGGAATCTGGGACATCAGATTCTTATATTGCTTTATTTACACTGTTTCATATATGGTAATGACCAGTAGAAATCAATGCTCTCTTTTAAGTGATGTGAGATCACCCTCCACAGGAAATACTGTAGAATGCAGAATTTCTTGATATCCTGCAAGTTCCAGTAATACCTCCATGCACTTCTGTATTTTTACAAATATTGCACAGCATTCTTCACCTGTGATACATCCTGTTCAGTCACTCCATGTTTACCAAGATATGCTTTTAAAAAAGGATAGAGAATTGTGACATGAGATTTTTCCATACTTCACTTTTTTTTTCAAGTTCATTGGTCACAGCCTGCATCAATTCACCCTCCCTTCGTAAGTCTTGTAGAGGATCAACTTGTTTGGAAAATCAGTTACTGGTCTATTCCTTTTTTTTCTCTCTCTCTCTCTTTTTCTTTTGTTTTCTCTCTCTCTCTCTCTTTTTCTTTTTTTTTTTTTTACCTTTATATATCTATATCTACATGCTTTGCCTTTAAATGATTTCATTTAAAAGTGCAATGATACATACTTTCTAAATCCATAGCAGGAGTGATTCACAACAGTATGTCTTTTCTCTCATGCAAGATTAGATAGAAGATAATTAGAATAACTTATGTTACCATTCCTAACTAAAAATCTCAGGCATGAGGAATCTTTGTCTATATTAACTTCAAAAACAACCCCTGTAGCCTGGGTAGTACTGACACTGCTCATCCTCTCCTGATCCTAGGCATTCCCTCCCCATGGAAATATACATATGACACAGACCGATGACGTCATAAAAGCTCAGGTTTCGTAAAATACAAAGGTTATGTAAAATTAGAAATTAAAGGCAAGAAGATCAAAGAAATAGCATACATTCTTGTAGATAAATGTCTGTAATTGTGAATTTTTGAGTTATAGCACAGAGAGAAACAAAAATCTCTACACATGTCTATCCTTTACAGAGGAGAGGTTAATCCACAGAAAATGAATTTACAAGGCATAGTTATTGTCACTTAATTTTAGTGATATTAGCAATATCTCCTTTTCTCCATTCTTTGCTACTGCTCAGCCCACTGCTGTGGATGAGTCTGTTTACCATTCTCTAACCTAACCTTTCTTTTTCCTTCACATCCTTTGCTCCACTGCTGTTCTGAAAACTAACCCAGAGTACACAACACTAGTCCCTTTTCAATGTTATTTCTCCTTTTCATTCTTTTTGTTCTGATTAAGAATCCTTCTGAAGTTACTGTGCTCTTAGAAGGCTGTCTCATACACCTAGAAAACCACAACACTGGCCCTTTTTCCAGTTCATTTCTAGAGTTCTCCCTCTGGACAATGGTTTCTACCAGTAGTTGTATATATGGCTCTCTCACATTTAAACCACTGCGGCATCTTTCTGAGGTGTATAACACTCTACTATTTCTGTTCCAGGAAGATTATGATGCTTAGACATCACTATTTGTCAGCCCAGTTCTTGTTCTTAAACAGGACCCATGATCGCCTTTTAGCAAGACATCTGTGAATGCTTGGTAAAGGTAGTGGTATCACTGTCTACCACCTCCCATCATGATTTCTATGGCTTTTCACTGTTCTGTACCCTGCAGGGACAGTGAGAAAAAGATCCTGATTCATACAGAAATACGCAGCACAAATACCAGAACAGTAATTCTCAAATCTGATTTGTTTAGATGCTGTATCCTGCAGACATTGATGTCACATGCAGGAGAGAGAAGGCAATAGCCAACACTTTGCACCAGGCCCTGAACCTGGGAGATAAGGCACCAGCTCCACCTTCCATTCTCACCTGGATCCTGCACAAAGTCACTGCTGGCTCCAAAGCAACTCTTGCTCCTCAACAGGTGAAGGAACAGCAGCTCTCCACCAGCTCCAAAGACAAAGAGACAAATACTTGGCAGGTGTGAGAGGGATAGCTATTAATGCTATTTGACATGCCTTTTGGCACTAAGCATGTACTCATCATACACTGAGACTTTTTCTAATACATATTTAAATTAATATGATTTATTACTGCTAACATTATATTCTTTCCTTTGAACTATCAGACCATTCAATACTACAGTTTATGCCTAATAAACTAGTGTTATTGTCTGAACTTCATAAAGATATGTCTTTTGGAGGGGAAAAAGTATGTATGTCATCTATAACCAATTTTTTTTTTTTTTTTAAACAAATTTGAACATAGGAAGTTCCATCTAAACATGAGGAGGAACTTCTTTACTTTGAAGGTGGCAGAGCACTGGAATGGGCTGCCCAGAGAGGTGGTGGAGTCTCCATCTCCAGAGACATTCAAAACCTGCCTGGACACAATCCTGTGCTACCTTCTCTAGGTAAACCTGATTTGGCAAAGGGGCTGGACTAGATTATCTACAGAGGTCCCTTCAGGTCCCTATCATTCTGGGCCTCTCTGATTAATCTTGAAACAGTGTTCATAAATGATATTAAATGAAACATCTTTTGGAACAATTTAATTTTGGTTTAATACTTTTTATTTTATTTTTTTTTAATATTGATATAAATATTTTCAAAAACTTCGGGTTGCTGTCCAACTTTATAGTAGGAAAACCTACACAATTAAAATTATAAGCAAGATTAAGTTCTAAAACAATCAGTATATTTTATTAACATCAAAGATTACTTTGTATAGATATTATAACTGTATATATTATTATTTTATATTTTGGGGTTTTATCCTTAACATTTTGTCTCTGGTAAAGAGAAAAAAAATCACAAAAACTTTAAGAAAACATTGACATTCAAAATTATGTATGGGATGACTTAAGAAGAACAGAAAGTTAGAGACAGCTGACAACTTGTTGATGAAATTTATTTAACCTGTCAATTCAGGCAAAGTTTGCATTGCTGAATTTTACTGACATATTTAACAGCAAGAGAATAGGAGAAGTCAATGAATAAATTGGAAGTTACTTGACTAGAGTGAAACACTCACCTAGAATTCTCAGAAAAATTACTGTCAATCTGGTCTTGACCTTCAAATACAAAAGATTACATAGTCATGAGAAATTCAAAAATTATTGTTATCTACCAAAACTAATCTGGCTATTTATATTTTGGAGTTTTCTTTCTTTTTTTTTTTTTTTTTTTAATTCTTTCTGTTGATGTTTTTGTGGTCTGGTGATGTAATTACAGCTGAAGTTTAGAAGAGTCTCTGTTTTCAGCCCAGGAACCATATCTGAACTTCTCATACAAAACTATTCATACAGAGCTTTACAAAAAGATGGAAAACAACAACTAGCATATATCTATAGAGCTGTCTTCCCTTCTAAGAAGAGGTTAGATATGTACATCACAATAACAATATTAACCTTGATTCTACATATGAAACTGCTTGTAAAGCTGCTTTTCAGTGTTTACCTCTTACTCTCTGAAGATAAGAAGACTGCTTTCTAAAAGAAGATTTTCATCAGGGTCCCACATTCCAAGCAAATCTGAAATCATGTAAAACCAGAAACAGAAAAGATAATCAAAATAATTCCTTCTTCACTTTTATGATTTTTATATCTATAACATTTTTAGCAGTATTACAGTCACTCTTCACTGACTATAATAATTATAAAGCAAAAAGAGAAAATGATATTGCATTAATAAAATATAGAAAAATAATTTAAAATGACGGGACCAATTTATCTACTATATAACATTAAGAGCAAACATACGACAAGCTGTATGCAGTACTCAACTTTGACATGAAACTGAAAAACTCTATTGTGTGTTCCTTTACAGAAGTTCACAAAATGTAGTGATAATTTCTAGTAAAGTAGCAGTGAACTTCTGAAAAGAAAAGTGCACTGATTCAAATTGTGGTTGAAACTTCAGCTAACAACAGCAAGAAAACACTTAAATGGGATGTTTTGTTTCTCTGAGGTCAAACTGTTTTTATCTTAGCAGAAGACCTCTATTTTTTTTTGTGTTTTGCTCTCAGAGAAAAGATACTCTGCTCAAGTATGTTCCCATTATGTTTCTTTCCATTCATTCCCAACATAATAATTTTAACTGCTGCCTTCGTGTCAGACTTGTGAGCTGCAGATTTTATGTAACAACCCAAGGATGACAAGAAGGGTTTCATGCTCAGTTCCAGACAGCAACAGGGCAAACCCTCTAGGATAGGGATGTCAGGAAGAGTGTTCGATTAACTCTAAGACAAAGTTTGAGATTGCTACTTCTCAGGTTTTTCACGCTGCATCAGCACCTGTTCATGTAAAGTTCACATGCATGAAGCAGGTTGAAAAGCTCTAAAGTGTGCCTTGATTCAGAGCATGACCTTGGTTTATTTAGAAGCTCGGAGAGAGCAAACTTACTAAGCCTGGGCCCATGACAGAGCCATTTTCCTGTATGTCGCAGTTAGTGAAAAACTATCAGAGCTTGGATAATTGCTGTGCAAAGAAAAGACTAAAAAAAAAAAAAAAAATTAAAAAAAAATCATATTATCATCATAATTACACAATGGAATAAATCATTTGGGATGCAAATTTCCAGCTTGAGTGCTCTGGGAACAACTTGGCTTCCATAAGGAGTTACTATCTCCTGTTGTAACTGAAAGTATTTACCACTTTAGGGTTCAATTACAGCTATGGTCCTGAAACTGGAGTGATCCCTGAAGAAACTTAAAATGATAGATACTGTAGAACATTAGATCATAAAGGGACTTTGTTGGCCATTGAGACCATTCCCTTGCTAGCGCTAGAGCAGATAACCACATAACATAATCCATTTATCAAATTCCATTTTGAAAGAAGTTACTTTTATAAGGTTTGGTGTTTTTCCTTCCCCCTCTTCCTCCTGCTGTGACTCATTCTTCTTCCCTGTGTTGCAAAACCCAAATTCTACAAAAGGAAATCAATTGTGTCTTGATCTTGAACATTTCAAACACAGAATTTGCAACAAATTATTCCTTTGTATAGTTTTAGTTTCCTTCAGTTTTAACTGAAAAACAGAGAGAAGAAAAGAAAAGAAAAGAAAAGAAAAGAAAAGAAAAGAAAAGAAA
>JANVCC010000033.1:11038596-11110729 GCA_025345505.1 Todiramphus chloris collaris | reverse complement strand
AGAAAAGAAAAGAAAAGAAAAGAAAAGAAAAGAAAAGAAAAGAAAAGGTGATATCAACTGCCATGTAGAAGTATATGAGGGGTGAACAGACCACTTTAATGATCAGGAAAAAAAATGTTCATTGCTCTTCTGACACGTACACTTTAACTTAGAACCACCTGCTACTTTGTCAGCTATGTGCTTCAGTAGAGGTACATGCAGCCGCTAAGAGCAAAGCCCTAATCCTACAAACTGTTGAGCAAGGTTAATATGTAAAGAAAAGTAAAACAAAAAAAGTACATGTGAGCAGGTGGAACTCTGAGGAGATTAGTGGAAGGGAATATAAGAATGAATGAAAGGACACACTTCTGCCCTAAACTCAAGGAAAACTGTTGATAACAAAGCTACCAGCTAGATTGAGGTAAGGGAAGTTGGAGCTGTTGAAAAAGGCTATCAATTTTTTTTGTAGTTAGCACAGAAAGCAATATGAAAATTTAAGCAAAAACAGAGCCAAGCTTACAGTACAGGAGATAAGCCAAACAATACATCCTGGAGAGAGAAGGAATGTGCAGTATAGAGAATACCTTTATTTCAGGCTTGAGTTGAATGTGTTGCATGTTACTGAGCTCAAATAAGGATATCAGTGATTGGTGGCCACTATAGGAAGAAAAGATGGGATCTAGGAATTTTAAAGGTAATCTGGTGTTCTAAATTGTAGCTCTCTTTTTTGTCAAGTCAGGCATTGTTTTAAACTTCTAGTCCAGAAAAAGATACTGTAGAGGTTTGCTAGAAATTGCTAAGATTTTGAAATTACAAGACTACATTTTTTTGACAGACACCTTTATTTCTTTTTGAGTTATAATCACAGAATCACGGAGTGTTAGGGATTGAAAGGGACCTTGGAGATCTTCAAGTTCAACCCCCCTGCCAGGGCAGGATCATATAAGCTACCTAATCTACCCTACAACCTAATCTACCCTAACACAGGTCACTCAGGAACGCGTCCAGGTGAGTTTTGAAGATGTCCAGAGAAGGAGACTCCACAACCTCTCCGGGCAGCCTGTTCCAATGCTCTGTGACCCTTACTGTAAAGAAGTTCCTCCTCATGTTAAGGTGGAACCTCTTGTGCTCCAGCTTATATCCATTCCCCCTAGTCCTATCACAAGGCACGAGTGAGAAGAGGCTGTCCCTTTCCTCTTGACACTTAGCCCTCATATGTTTATAAACATTTATCAAATCCCCTCTCAGTCTTCTCTTTTCCAGACTAAAGAGCCCCAGGTGTCTCAGCCTCTCCTCATAAGGCATGTGCTCTAGTCCCTTAATCATCCTTGTAGCCCTAAATAATAATAACTTGGAATACTAAAGCAGTATAATAAAATCAATCTTTGAGTAAATTATTTATATTGTGGAATAGTGTACTCAATGTGGTACATTCTGTACATGAAAATTGATCATAATTTTAAAAGATTTTTTTTTTTCTCCTAAAAGCCAATTAGCTTTTTATTATTCTTGAAGTTTTTTTTCCATCCAGGTAAACACCAATTCATAAGAAACTGACTTTCATTAGAACTACTTTTGTTTCATTTCTTATTCCTAGCATATGTTCATAGAAAACAGATTCATACTGTTATTCTAGGTAGCCATTCAAATCCAAATAGTAGATAAATTTGGTGCACCTTCACTGCTTTAACAGATTGGATTTTCTGTTCATTATTGTTCTCATTGGAGAAGTAACATAAAAAGAGGGACATCATGATAATCTAAAATGTCTCTGAATTAACCCATTTTTATGTCAGATTCCATAAATTTTATATTATATATTTTGAGGAAAGTAAAATAAAAACCTGCAGTAGTCTGCTGCAGAAGAAAGGTACATTTCTAATTAAGATATTCCACATATTTTTCAGAAGACTCCTCCTTGATTCATACATCTGTTATAAGTTTCCTCTGTCAACTTAGTCAAGTTGTTTAATTTCTCTGTGTTTCTCTCCTCTTCATGTAAAATGTTTTCTTTCTCAGAGCATCATTTTTCATCACTATAGAACTGGTGAAATTCTTCCTATCTGCAGACTCCCAGCCTCATGAAAGTGGCAACATGTCTGGCTAAAACAATAGTATTAACTGAGGGGAAAAATAAATTAGAAGACACAGTTATTTCATAACTGTACATTGCTGACATTTACTACAAGAAATAAAACTGCAATAAAAAGCAAATATCACGAAAGGAACATATTTAAAATAAATAGGATAACTTGAATCACAGTGTTTGCTGAAAATATTAATTTCTTTAAAAGTTTTTTATGTAAAATATATACACAATCATTTTATTAGGTTAGCAACCTGTTCTTATTAATCAAACAAAAAAGTAACATAGAAATTATTAGATTAATTTATTTTCTTCTAGTTTATAGTTTGATATGTGAGATAAATCAAAATGCTCCACTAGACCTAAGTGACTTCTTGACTGGGGCTATATGGCCCAATAGAGAAAAGAGAAATATCCTTACAATGTACCAAATAGATAAGGTAGCTGTACTCAATGTCATAAATACATAAATACATGAAGAGAAGTTGGTTGAGTTAGAGAAACATTAACCTCTTAAACCTTTGTACCCAGTTATACATACATTTTGATTTTTTCATATGTTACATCTTCTTATTCCACCACTGTCACTGGGAAACAGCAAGGACATTGTTACATGCTCAGGAGGGAGCCGCCTTCTTTGTGGTTTATGTGCCCATAACCTCAGTGGACCCTGGAATCCACAAAGACTCTCCTTGTGCTGCCACATGCTCAATGCAGATGGCATATTCAGAGAATACATTGGCAGATACACACAAACCCATATTTAGTATATGCAAACATTTTTTCAGCAGTTTCTAAGTCAGCCAAAGGCAGGTGTCTTTCACACAGATAACAAAACAGGTCTCTGACCTCATGTTGATCCTCTCTTCTATTTCTCCAGCTCCCCAATTCCAAGTCTTTGCTTAAAGTACGAAAACACTATATTCATCCAAATTATATTTGTTTCATAAAGGAGAACATTTTTTTCCGTTTCCAAAGAACAGTTGATCTGTTTCAGCTGTAATTTAAAAGTTATGTTCAATCTTCAGCGAAAAATGTCATTTTCAATTCTACCAACAGCAGAAGAATAACCATACTGTAAATTTAACTTGCAAATGTAAATTTAAATGTAAATTTTTAAGAACATTTAAACAGTTTCAATAGGGATTGTCCCTAATACATTCTAGTTCTTCCACAATAAGTTTCCATAAGTTTCCAGCAAGTTAATGCTGTCCTTGGTTTATGCAGATCGAGGATCTGGTTCCATGCACTTTAACAGGATGCACGTTAAAATTTCAAAACAATATGTGATGTTTCAATAAAATGAATGCCTGAAGTGTCCTGCTTTGATTTATGAACTTTCTTTTCAAAACCAGCATTTGTATCTATACATGGTTTATAAAGAATATTAAGTATATATTTTAGTCAGAAAAACATTTTACAGGTAAATGAATAAACTTAAATTGGTATGTTCTCAATTATACCTGTGCCAATAACTGTTTTGAGCAAACATCTTCATGAAGACTTCTTATTTAGATAACAGTCACCAGTGAAGAGTAAACAAACATCTAACAGTAAACAACATTATAACTCCAAATTGATTTTGCAGTTACTCAGTGGTTCCATCCATGTATTTTGATTATCTCAGTTTAGAAAGCTTTAATCTATAGTGAATATTTTTTCTTCTGAGAAAACAAAAAAGTCAGTATCTCCTTGAATCCTTACTAAATAGTCATTTTGAAAAACTTAGTGGAGATGAGGAATGAAGAAACTAAGGGTCAGGATTCAAATGCAGTGTTATGATGAAATGCATTTTTCTTCCTCTCTGCTTCTCAAAATGTTAGAATATATGATTGGAAAAAGTATCTTTTTATTATATTAATCAACATGCTAAAAAAAAATTATTTAGTACATATGAACTAACATATGAATTCATACCTTACTTTGAGCATTTGCTGTATTTCCTATTCACACTAGAGATTCGTGTGATAATAGCTTCTCATAATTTGTATTATGAGCAACAACTAATTGTAAAACTTTCACCATTGTGGTCAGTAATTTCAAATTTTAACATAGCAGCTATTAGAAATATTATTTCAGTTGGAAGAAGGAATGAAAAACTAAGTGTGCCATGTTGCATCTACAGTACAGATACAGAAATCAATTTTCAAACATTTTCATTGATTTTCTATGTGAGCTTGGACTCTTCTATTAGCTAACATAGCTAATAGAATTTTTAATTTCAGAAATATCAAAATGGGAAGTTGAAATGGACAGTAAAATGTCTTTTTACTGGAAATATACTGAAAATAATCCTTATTTGGAAAAGAGCTGGTTTTGAGTAACATTTATCAGTGGAATGAAAATACCCCCAAAAGCATATTATAATTCAGGTCATGTTTCAAATAAATATACTTAAATCTTGTATCTGTGTCATTATATATACCTTCCTGGTGTCAGGATATATGTACATGGTACAGTGTAGAATTCTGTAGAGACTTCTGAGCTAACTTTCCAAAAGCAATGATAGCATGAACATTAGTGCCTCTGTCTCACCAGGTGAACATAAGTACCCTGCTTTTAAACAGACATTATTCAGCAGGCTATGATATCATATAGTCTTGCAGAGACAATCAGACCAGATGTGGCACCCAGCAATCAGAGACCTGTTCCTGGCTTCCCTGTCTTGTTTTAGGAGCCAAGGCATGCCCTGGGGCCCAAATATGACAGCTAGTTCTCTGGTTTCTCTATGAGAACATCACTTCCTGGGTGAGTACAAAAACCAAATTATGTATTTTTCATCTAAGATGAAATACAATTCTGAACATTTTAACATTTCTACAGAGCTGAGAAAATGGAAAGATACAGCTGAAATAGTCATTATTGTATCTCAGAATGATCACAGTAGTTGAAGATGGAAAAGAATTATCACATCAGCTGTTTCACCTTCCTGCACTACAGTATCTTAGAGAAAATATGCCAGTCCCAACTCAAGAGCAGATACTTTCCATCACCTAGGTGCCATTCAAAGACCTAAAAGAAATAAAGTGGAAAAAAAGATACTAAAAGGGAAGCTCTCTAGTTCATGGTTCAGACAGGAATGAATGTGAGGTGTGCAGTCTTTCTGCAGGTTTGAACTTGCAAAGCTTTCTCCTTAGTTGAAAGGCAAGAGCACTCTCTTTCAGGAGTAGTCAGCCTGTAACATTTCCCCATAATCACATAATAAATTTGTCTCAGCCCAGCAGTTCTTTTAGAGAAGTGCATTATGGTATCCAGTCACAAATTACTGGATAGTCTCTTTGAAAGAATTACATTCCTGAAGCATAAAAGAATCCACACAATAGAGGTCAAGAGAGAAGATATTAAGATCCTTTACAGTCACCATTGAAGAAGTGTATAGCCAGACTTAAATAGCATAACACATAGAGAGCAGAAATAAAATATAAACCCATTTCATACACATTACATAAAAATGTACCAGATTATATGGAGGATACTGCAGACATAGGCTGATGTAGTGCTTTATATCATCAATGTAAAACAACTAGCTGATACATAAAACTGAAAGAATAATGTTTCATTTAAAATGCGCTGAGAAGAATATTTCAGTGTGATAGTTTAGATACAGGCAGTCATGATGGCACATATTCAAATACACAGTAGATTTCATAATGGATGACAATCCCCCTGCTACATACACACATGGAAAACCAAGCTCTCTGTCCTGTCTGACATGTGCTCTGAGAACCTGTCTTGTGTGGTAATGACTCTATACACATTTGATAGGATAGAACTAATCAATTTACTTCAAATATATTGATGCCAGATAATTAACTAGATCAAAAAATTCACTGAGGCAGATGTTGATGATTATACTTTAATGTCCCGTTTTACACTGCTATGCCCCACACCAAGACAGAGAAAATTATTGTGAACAGATGGGTTGTAATGGACACACTCTTCACAAACAAATAAAGGAATATAAGATGTAAATATGTTTGCTGTGTGTTACATGGGAAAAAGAGCAGCTGTGGCAGCTCTGCATCTCTTACAGCAGAGGATGTCAGTGACGGATTTCTTTAATGGAGGTTTCAGTTTTTGTCTTAGAAACTATCAAGCTTAGAAAGGAATACTAAGCTGACACAAAACAATAATTAAAATAATAACCGTTGTGGGTTTATTTCCTGCAAGATTTCCTTTTGTATTTCTAGGTTTTAGCTTTAAAGTTTGGAGAATAAGATAAGGAAAAAAACAATGGTAAAGAAATAGGCTGATATTAAGCACACAGTGTTATGAATGATTACACAAAGCCACCCTGGTAACCTGTTGACAGATTGTTGGCTGTCATGCAAGTTACCTCCTAACAGGTCATTCCAAAGATTTACATGCTGGGCCAAAGAATACTGACTGATTAGTCAAATGTCTGGCATTTGTGGGCAAGAAAACAATAACACTGCTCATTCTCAGTATGCATTATGCCCTAAAACTCTTCTTTTGATAAACAAGTTTTTCTTATCAAAATCTCCAAACATACAGCTTTGATGTAGCCCATCGGAGGATTCTTTTCTACAACTTAATGACAATATCTACAACTGAAAATAATCTTTTTCATCTCAACATTATATTCACTTGGAAAGTGTCTAACAGTCCTCATTGAAAAATGAATAGGAATATCTAATGAAATTTACAGGATGATTAAAATAAAATGTACAGTAGTACTCATAATGTTATGCCATGCATTATAAAGTAGCTCCACTTATTCAGAGTTTAATAGACTTTAAAGACAGAAAACACCATAAAGTCTGTCTCATTACATTACATTTTATCACATTATGTCTACATTGAACTCAGTTACAAAAGTTTGACTAAATCATCATCATTTTTTGAATAACCAACTTAGAAAGAGAGAAAGATAATACCTCTCTATGGTAGCTTACTCCAGTGGTTAGTCATTCTCCTTTAAAAAAGAAAAAAATATACGGATCTGCCTAATATGGTTTTAATTTCTCTGTTTGCAGTTTCCAGTAACTGGCTCTTGTTTTGCATTTCTCTGCAAGGCTTAATAGCTGTTTACTAGACAGTCATATGACTTTGGTTATACACTGTAATTAAGTCACTTTGCAATCTTCTTCTTGATAAAAATAAGCAGATTGATACTTTAAATAACAGCTATAAAGTATGCCTCCACTTTTTGGTTGAGCTTTTACACTCCTTGCCTCTCTTTTTTTATACCTTAAGCACTATGTACATCAAAACTTTTTGTGTTGTATGCCAAGGTAAAAATACTGGTCTCACTCACTCACTGCTCCTCCATTTTTCAGTTTCCTTGGTATACCAATATTCATGTAAACATTTCAGAACAACATTAGAAAATTAGTCTTCTTGAAGAAGAATATAATGCCAGGGGTGGATGAAGCTGCAATTCAAAACAAATGGAGGTTGAATGTTAAAAAAGAAGTAAAAAAATCCATGGAATATGCTATGTAAACAGAAATATGTGCTATGTCAGCTGTAGCAAAATTATCTTTAACGAATCTGGAAAACTTTTTGCCAGTAACCACAAGGCGAGTATCATCTATGAAGCACACTGTACATTGATATAAGAGAAGAAAACTTGTGACTGAAAAGATGACAATAAAACCCATCTTTTACAACAAATTATTGGGATACATAGGTATCAGTAGCAAAGGCTCCTTCTGGCTCCCTGTGCTTTATCAGGCCTTTTATATGTACACAGAACAGAGAGGACCTCTGTTGTGGGTTGCTTGACTAAAATTCTTAAAGTCATCAATGGCTCGGTGGAACTAATTTTTCTATTTCAGTGGGATAAATGAACAATGCTATTAAGAAAAGAGAAAGATCACTTGGGGCTGTTTCCAGCATCACAAGAAAGGATTGACTTCACATATTCTTGTGATTTAAGCTTTTTAATGAATAGATGCATTTTAATGGTATTTTCTAGCTTGGAAAAATTAGTATTTTTGTCTCAAAGTGAATTTCATCAGAATAGTAGCCTCCTTGGAGGTTAAATGTGAAGAACACAGCTGCATTTGGTAAATCAATGTAATGTATATAGGTAACAAGGTGTTATTCCATAAGGAAAAAAAGATGAGAAAAATGCTTTTGGAATTATCTATATGGAAAGAAGCAAGTAAGTGTAGTAGTTTTACTAATGTCAGCCTTGTACTTGCTCAGCAAATGTACTTGCTCAGTTCATAAGAGGCTATGCCATTTTGCATAAATCATTATCAAAGGTGCACTTTCATGTATACTTATTAGCGAGCACTCACAGAGCAGTATGTTCTCCTGTATTTTGTCATCTCCATTTTGTTCGCATTTAGAGTTGTCTGTAAATGATTCACATTCAATGACATCAAAATGCTTTGCCACTGTTATGCATAAATCTCCTCGGTAGCTGGTGAAACATCAACAGACTTTGTTAAATGGACTGTACTGGCTTCTTTGCTTTCAGTATAAAAAGGAGCATGCATAAATAGCCAAAAGTGCCACATACAGTGTAATCAAAAGATTTTTCATATTGTAAATATTCTCCTGAGAACCTGATGGGACAGTAAACCCAGTCCTTGAGTAATGAGTCTGTTTCACCCAGGATACCAAATCAGCTCCTCTTTAGTTTATAGAAGGGACAACTAAAGTTCATAGTGTCTAATTACACTGTGGTCAACTGTGGCAACTGAGCAGGCAGCTTCAGACCAGATCTGATTAAATGCGAGTGGTCATTAAAATTATCTGTATTTGAAAAATCTTGCAAGATCAGCAGAGAGGACCAGGACAAAATCAAGGAGAATTGACTTTTTAACAACTTTCCCTTACTAGGATCTTGAGCTGAGCTGATCAATGCATTCATCACAAATAATGGGACTAAAGTGAGAATTCAGCTGATTTCAGCTTGGCATAAGACCTAGTCAGAAAGGCAGAAGCAATTATACTTTTTTAATTAGGGACACTATTCTACTGCCTTTTCTGAAAAGGACCTAAACCAGGAATAAATTCACTACTGAAAAGTGTAATAATCAGTGCATTGTTTGTAGACACTTAGCATTCCGTGTTATTTACACCCATTTTCTCTCTCTGATTTTCAGACCAAGCAGTACCACCTATTGGTATGTTCACATGCTGAAGTTCATTGAATTGTTTATTTCATGTAAAGAGAGAAAGTAAATGAGAAAAAAAATGAAGAAATTGAGAAGTTAATGTTCACCTACCCTGGACAGTTATTTGAATCTTCGTAACTTGTTCTGGTTTATGGTATTCCAATAAAGCAATGACCTAGAGTTAGAGCTTTTCTGAGTAGGAGTAATCCATTGACCTTTTTCATCTTCTAAAAGTTCAAAATGTGCCTCATCTTATACCTTCTTACCGTTTTCTTCTTTAAAAAAATCCTATTATTTCACCTTTCTTCATAATTTATCTCATTTTTCTTCTCTGGACTCTCTTGGTAGTTTTTTGTACCTTTCCCTCATACTCAGTGCCCCGTGATACAATGATATATATTAATATTGAATAAAAAGCTTACTTTATGTGGCCTGTAGATGACATCCTGTTTATGTATATTACAATATTTGCTTCTTTTCCTTGTTTACAGACCACTAAGTCGTGATTTTTGTTTGACTGTTAGCTCAATGTGTAACATATATATAAATTAGGCATAGACATCCCATGAATGTATCATCCACAGGTGAGGACTGCTAAAAGTTATTGAGGTTATAATGATCTCTTTTGTGCCTGACTCAATTTTATGCCATTAATACAGTTAATATAGTCAATACAGTTATATGATAATTGCACTATGTTGTGCTATACAAATGGAAAACAAAAAAGAAATTTTTATTCAGATATCAGCTCAGCTACGAGTTCAGCACTGAAGTCTTTCCCCTCCTGAAAAGCACCATGGATGCAGTAACTGGTCTCATTTATTAGTTAGCTGGCATGCCATATTTGGACATCCTCTAAAGCATTATTTGCATAGTTGGTTTTTTATTTTCTCCTCTTGGCTTCAGTCTGCCAGACTGAGAAGGATTAAGGAGACTGTTGTAGGTGCTTGTGAAGTTCAATTTGTGTTACTGTAGGAGATGTAGCAGTGGATGGCAGCCAGCCAGCCAACAACATAAAAGTGGATGTGTCTGATATGATGTATAATAGTACTTGAAATAATACACAGCTATAGTTGTATTCACCATTGACGCTGCTGAGAGCCACTCTCCTTTGACTTGCAGTATTTCCACCATTTAGGAGAATGGAAGGTGTTTTCAATGCTGCTATGAAATGGAAGTAAAAAGACTAACTGCAAGCTTGATCATCTTTGAAGTCCTTTTCATTAGTTGGTACTAGTACAATAACTACAGGTTACATATATAGGCAATTCATTATGGAGAGAGTTCATGAATAAAAATATAACACTCCAAATTCTCACTACCATATTAAAAAAAAAAAAAAACTGAAAAAAAAAAGGAGAAATAAAAGAAAACAAGACAGACTAAGAACTCAGATGGTTAGAGTGTATTTTTTGCTTCATGGCTTTTGCGCTACATATCTGCTGCCACAGCAACAATTTTTCATGTTGATGTTGCATGAAAATGAATAATACATTCATATATGTCTCATTTTTAAGTTTGCAGGTGATATTAATCTTCAATTTATTTGCTTCTGATCATACTGAAGTACACTTCCTTTCCTCTTTTTGAATAATAAGTAGACAGTTACAAATTGTTTTGCATTTCCGTAAGTATTGATAGAAATATTGCTACAGATGTCACTGATCAGTGTAACGTGTCATTTGATGTACCTTTATAAAATTTTAGATGTAGATTATAACCACACAAGACTCCTAACATCTAACTGAATAGAACTATAGCATGAAAAGATAATCTATTAAAAGATTGTACATTTTATAGAGAAAGAAGAAAACAAAAGGATAAAATCAACATAAAGTAATTGTTTGTGTTTTCTCCATTACATTCTCAGAAATTAATAAAAACTATATTAACCAAAAGTTACACAGGTCAGAGAAAGAGTTTAGGTGTCTATTTCAAAAGTACCTTTTACATTCAATATATTATTTTCACATTCACTTACTAGCTAGTCCAATTAGTAATAATGATGTGAATTAAATTCAGAGTGACTTTAACTACAAAGATATGCTAAAACCTGAAGACTGAAATACTTATTTTTAAGGTAGTAGGTGTCAATACTCCTAGGGTTGTGAGAATATTCTGCATGACATTCCTATGCACTGGACCACTTTTCACTCATCTGTTGCTGTTTCATATGAAAAATCTGAAATTGATGTTTTTTCATCACAGAAACACATCTAACACTTCCTGAGTGTCAATAAAAATGCTTCTCCTAGACAACCTCAAATGCCTGGCTTACTAGCAAACTGCTCAGTGTATTTGTGTCTGAAAATACAGGTTAGTTGATTTTCCTTGACCCTAATTAGCAGGAGATTTTGTGCCTAGAGTAGCACTATGGTTCATGCTAATAGTGAGTATTTCAGTGCTTAGCTCTGCAGTGCGTGAGTCCTTTTGTGGTTCTAATAGGAAGTATCTCAATGAGTTTTTAATGTGACTTCAGTGCTTAAAGAGTTATCACTTTTGCTACTCTTCATCCCCTATCTGTTGGCATGCAAATGAAATTAATGAATCAGGAATTACTGTCAATAAAAATTAGTGTAATAATAAGTATGATCCAACTGTCTAAAGTCAGGCATTGGAGTGCAAAGGTTTTTTTATCTGAACACCTCTAGTGATGTTTTGAAAAAAAGTATGTAAATAGTTCAGGAAAAAATGTGGTTTGAACACATGTGCTCTAAATGTGTGAATACTTCCAAAAATTCCACCCTTAATCCTTACTTTCTGTATCTTTTTTTTTTTTTTTTTTTTTTTTTTTTATAGCGCAATTGTTCTTTACTGGAGAAAACACTATGCAACTCCTCCAATATAGCAAAGGCTGGTGGCATGACATGTCTATCTTTGGCCTTCCTTTAATTATATTTCCTGCTGACCCTCTTTGGTGGAGACAGTACCAGAAAGCACAGCTTTGTTAGCAGTGTTTACATGAATGTTTGATAAGCATCTGTCAGCCCTTAGCACTCTACAACAGTCTGTAACACAAAAGACAGCCAGGGAACCCTGGAGCTTTTGCCACCTGAAAGCATAGTCTGTGTGTTTTCTGAATTTCAAATGAGTACAGAGATTGTTCTTTTGTAACTCAAAATGTAATTTATGTATTATTTACTATAAGAATGTATTAATCAGAAAAGATGGTTGATACTTTTTATAAAATGCAGCTTTGAGGAGCAAGGTCAAGATGTCTTTTATTGCATACTTATCTTACTAAATTGTCTTTCTTTGATGCCACAGGATAAAAAAAGCAGACAGATATAATTGAATAGTTGAGGAGACTATTGACTACATCAAGATGAGTAGTGAGCAATTACTTGCAAACATTTTGGCAATTTCTGATTACACTTTTCATTTCAATTGTGTTCTCAAATCTTTTGACTTCCTTTCTGCAGAAATTTCAATAAGTAAAGCTTTGTTTTTCTTACGTTAAAAAAGCTAGCAGTCAAGCTGACCTGTGGTCAGAATGCATGAATACTACTCCCAGGTCTACCAGTAACCAGCTGTGTGACTTTGAATTAGATGAGCGCATTTTTACAGCTTTTTACTTTTGTTGCACTGGCCCAAGTCATTTAGACATAATTTAGTTTTGAATCCAGGAAGTGTGTAGCCATATCATTTTGTCACAGACCTGAACATAATATTCACTGCTGTTCACTAACCACTGCTTTAAGTATGGATTCTGATTTGGAAATGACATGCAATGACCCAGCAGAAGGTCACATCTGTTTATTATGAAGTATATCAATTATGTACATGTGCAGTGCTTCATACTGTACTTAATACAAGTCCAAAGCTGACAAGATTATTACAAAAAAAATCCTCTAATTTTAGAGATAAGGAAAAGTAAACAAGTGCTCAGGTATGAGACTGCCAAGAGTATCAGATTTATTTATTGCTGCTGCTAGGAATTGGGACTAGCATGTGCAACATCTTTAATGTCCAAAAAAAGGTATCTCAAGTGTGCAGTCCTCTTTACAGCAGCTGTCATTCTCCATAACCTATCATGCGTGGATCTCTGTCCGACAGCAAGGAATAAAAAGCTCAGATCTCCAAGGTCCTTACTGAATCTCTCCACCCTGTTCTAAGCTTCCCTTTCATTTCCTTGATTTCTTCACCCAATGCTATACATTCCTTTTGACTTCTCAGTGCATCTTTTTTCCTCCTTATGTATGAAGATCTAATATTTGTGAGGAACAAGATGTCTTTGGTGTCTTGATGGCAAGCACATTACCAGCAAATACATAATTTATTTTTTAAATTTTTTTAGGAAATTGATAAAATCCATATATTTATGGACACTGTTTAAAAATAGGAAGGAAAGAAGTCCACAAATGCACAGCTTGATACATGTTATTTATCCATCTCTATGCTCTTTTGTTTCATTTTTGTAAATCAACATCTATCTCTTGCTTGTTTATTCTATAGAAAAATTGGAAATGGAGTTTTATTGAATTATGCACATGAAGAAGATTGTATTTGTAAATTTATCCTTCATACAGCTGTTCTATAATATAGGCATAATAAACTCAGTATCATCTATTTGTAACTCCATTTATTTCAACCTAAAGAACAGAAAACACAGTAGCTGCATTGAGAGAAATCATATTGAGAAAGACCTAGCACATTTAGGCACACTGAAGGCATTTGAATCATTTCACGTTATTTGAGTGAACATTCAGATTGTGCTGCTAGATAAAATCAGATTCCATTTAAATTAAATTAAGACCCACATACATGGCCAGGGAAGATCAGCTGAGATCCATCCAAGCCAACAAAGGGGATGGAAAAGACCTTACTTAGCATGAAATGGGTAGCAAAGTAGCATTTGCAGGAGCATACGTATATAATTGCACTAAAGTTCCTGATATTCTAGTAGATGCACCACTTCAGTTATTTTTAAATGCTTACTTCTTCCGAAATAAAAGACGATAGCTGTCCCTCTGTATTAATGGATAAATTCTAGGGAATTCTTTTGCTTTTTTTATTAAAAAAGAGCAAAATAAGTTAACAACTTTGCCAAGAAACAGTTGGCTCATTTGCACCATCCCATCTCTATGTGCTATATGTGAAAGTAACGTAAGAATGAAAAAATGGATGGAAATCCACGTGTCAGTTAGAGAAGAGACTTCTGAAATATGAAAGGAAGAGAGAATGAAAAAGCAATGTAATATTAATGAACATTTAAAAATTCTGCTCAGTGCTTGAGGTGCCATTGATTAGCCTGCCTAGAAAGCAGTCCTGTAGTGTTCCCAGTTTGAAGCCAATTGGCTTTTTCTTTCAGACCAGGACTTTATATGCTCAATTCAGTTCTCAATTGCACTAGTATATACTAGGGATAACTCTGCTATCTTCAAAGGAATTATCCTATTCACACCAGTATAACTGAGATTAAAATTAGTTCCTCAGAATTCTATAAAAATAGATTGAAAGGTTATAGGGATTTCTATATACTGTGTGAATCAATTCCAGAGAAAACATGCTTTTAAAACAGTGTTAGTTCCTTATACTATTAGAAACAGTTCTTTGTTGTCTTTGAGACCTATTTTAGGTTGATCACAGATTTTTAAATTGGCACATGAGCTTGTCAAAATATGCTTCTCTAAAATTAATTTTCTTTGAGGAATGTTTCCCTGAATATTGCAATCAATTAAAAACATGCTAATTTAGACTCCCCAAGGCTAGATATGTAATCTTTTCAATACTTTCTAACACTACGAGCAATTTTCCTCTGCACATTGGAGTAAATACAGGAAAATGTGGGGGCAGATTTCAAGCAGTCTGTAATGCTTTTCTTAAACAAACAATGAGAAAATTGATAATTAATATTTTCCATTTTTGTGCACAAGCTGTGAAATTGCACAACTAGCTGAAACTAATGAATCACAGAAACTCTCAATCTTGAGGGGAGTGAAATTCACTAAAATTCAGTACTTGTAAGTCTCAACTACATAATTTTCACAATGAACTCATCAGAGTCACAAATATCCAGATAAGCATTCATAGTATAAGTTGCAGGTGCAAAATGGAAGTGTAAATTTTGCTGGTAGACTTGAAAATGGAGTCTTTCAGGAAACTAGTGTTTTATACATGCAGACATACAACTGTAGGATGCCTATTAATGGAATACCAGTTTGAATACAGATATAGGACCTTGTTTTCAGTTGCTTGTCACTATGCCAGACTTGTAATAGAAATTTCTCTCATGATCAACTTGATAAAAACTCACTCATGGATTTTGGGAATGCCATGTTTACATTCTAATCTCTATTGGACTGTAGTAAATCCAAGCATACTTACACAGGACTAAGAAAGATTTGCCTTGTAATTCCCATTTATTTCTGGAGAAGAATGTTACAGCTGCATTTAGTTTAGAATCATGCAGGGAACATTCCCAACCATTGGAACATAATCATCTGTTAAAAACTCTCTGGTGCAGTTCTGGCTCTGGGTCAACTATGACTCTCCCAAACAATTGCCATGCACAGTTGGGAGTTACAACTAGTCCTATTAGGCAGTCTGGATGATATCACCCTTGTTGGAGGAAGAAAGAGTGCAATAGCATGGATGTGGGGTGCCCTGTTCCAGCTGGCCTCAGTGCTGACAGTGGTCCTGGGAATGTTTAATTTATAAGTATAGATGCAGGCTATGGTGCCAAGAGGAGGAATTAAACATCTGTCCTATGCTCTCAATGCCCAAACTGCCAACCACGGATAGTACAGAGAGGCAAGATATTGCCAAAGAACCAGGAAGGAAAGCCTGAGATAGGTGATCTGTTCCTGGGGTTGCTTGAGAAGGAATTGTTTAGGTCTGGAAACTTGTCTAGGTGAAAAATGGGAGAAATGGTTAAGATAGTAGCTTTTCAAGGTTTAAATTTATATTCTGACCGATTCAGGTCAACTTAACTATGCTAAGAGATTCTCTGCAAGCCACTCTTAGTTTTTTCCTGTTGATGTTCCACTTTGTTCAAAAGACAAAACTGTAAACTAGGACAGGAGAAAGAAGGGCCTGGAGTCAAGGCCAGGTGGTGTCAACAGCAGGCTGCTGAGCACTCAGTTGTCCCTGTGATAGGTACTACTATGATCTAACAAAAAAGACACAATCCAGTCTTAAAAAAGTCTTCATTTACTATAGTTTCAATGTTTTCTGTACTACTGCAACATATCCTTTTATACATAAAATGTAGTAGACATAAGTAAGCCTGAATGGTTTGTATAAAAGGTTCTACTAATTTTTCAGTGTGACTATTTTTTGTGTATTCATTTGTACTCTTTAAAGTGCAAATACATCATTTCTTTCATGTTCACCATACAAAGGACTTCCTTCAGCTCTTTCTGATGTGCAAATGGAAGTACATTCAGCTGTGTGTGTGTCTTTTTTCATACACTTAAAAATGTTAACATCATTCTTCTTAACTTCAACTTCTGCAAGACAAGCAAGAGATAGCACTGATGTTATAGAAGATGTGGTTCTCAGCAGCTGTGGAAGCCTATTCCTGAATTTTGGAGGCCAGCAAAAAGAGGAAGAGTCAGCAGTACATACTACTTATGAACGTTATCCCTCACATCTATTCTAACTGTAAATCCATCAGGCTTAAATTTAAAATAATATATAATGATTCTAAAATCCAAATCTGATGTTTTCTTGTCCTCTTCATTATTTCCAGCTTTATTTTATGGATATACAGGTGGCTTCAATAAAAAAATAAATGATACTCATTTTCACTGAATCCTTACCAATGTGAAATCACTCACATTCATAACAATTACAATGTTAGCCCCTCCACAACAGGAAATGCCCATCCCACAATTCACTGTTGTCTTTCTGCCTCCTGTCTTGAAAGAAACAGATTTTGTCAATCTTCTTCCATGTCATGAATAATACTTGACTAATCTTTAAATGTCAGTGAAATCATTGGAGGCTGAGCCTGACAGAGGCTGAACTCCGAACTCACACAGCAATTGACCATGTTCGCAGGCCAAGCACCACTTACCAGCATTTTATCTTAAGACAGTGAGTGAATATATCTTGAAAAGAAACTAACCAGTCCACTGTCAAAATAATTCTTTCTGATCTTTCAGTGAAAAATTATGAGGAAACAGACTCGTTTGCAAACACTATTTAAAACTTAGCAACAATGTGAAATAAGCATTGCAGTATTGTTTCTCCTTACATATAACACATTGACTCTGATTGTATGGAAAGTGATTTCCCCAGAGAGACACAAGGAAAATGGCAAACTGGGAATTACACCTTGCAGTAAGGTGTCTTCAGACTGATGGCTGGAATAAGAACTGGAAAAGTTGAAATCTGTAAAGGTTACCTCAAACAGAAATTTTTGGATGTGGATACGTGAAATTCATCAAAATAACGTGAAGTGTGACAAACTTTGCATCAACTTAATGTTCATTTGACTTGAAAACTGAAATGTCTCTATTTGTTTTTCTTGCTTTTTGTTAGTTTCTGTTGTGGAAAATCTTGAGTTCTATCTAAAAATGAAGTCGCACAGTGTTAAAAACATCAAAATAAATTTTAGTAGCATATACTTGAAGAAATAAACCCTTTCCTTCTACAAATATCTACAAATTTTCGTTTGTTTGCTTTCTGGTCAAATCTGGGAATTTAACTTGGGCTTATTAAGAGTTACAACCCAATCTAAAGGTAAAATTTCCCACAAATTTAGTATTTTTTTCACTGAAAAGAGTCAAATTCTATTTCATGGTTCTAACTCTTGTCCCATATTTGAGCTGCTGAACTATAAGAGCAAAAAGCAAATGTTTTAAAACAGTAAAAAAAACACCAAAACAAAAAACCAAACAAACAAACAAGCAAACAAAACTTTATGGTTCCAAAGATATAGGCATCATCTGCCAGTTTCAAGTGGAAACATATGAAATTCTTAGTTAAGCTATTACTGTGTGAGACTTCAGATCTGTAGGAGTTTTAACAGTGTACGAAGAATAGATATAATTTTAATGGTGGATGTAATCAAAGTGATGTTTTCATTAACTTATGTTATTTTTTTTTTCCTACCATTCTCAGATATTTCTTAGATGTCCAACACCCCTCTTCAAAACTGATCATATTTCCTTCTGAGTTACAAACTAGTAAAAATTGCTTAAAAAAAATAACATAAGAATATTTCATGCTTTAATACACTTAACACACATTTACTGAAGAATCTTTATGTAAAACCTAGCATAAATCTCTCCCAGAGCTTAACTTTGAAAATAGCCTGTAACAGTCTTACAAAATATGAATAAGAAAGAGGGCAAGGGTGAGCTTTCTTCAGTATGCTTGCCAGCTTTTATAAAGCCTTTCCAACATATTGATGCCTCTCTCACACAGACTATGACACACTATCACTTCTTTATATTTCATATCTGCAAAGAGTGAAATTTTCACAATTTCACCGTTTTTTATAAGAAACATCAAATCTGTTCTTGAATAAAAAATTTTCTTTATGGATTTATGTTTCTGGAAATGCAGCCTTTCAAATGAGTGATAAAGCTCAAAAGTAACAGAAGATTCAATGGTTTGGTGTTTTTTCATAAGGGCTATAATCTTATTTTTCATGGGTTTTATATATACATTTTTTACACTTTCTCATGCTATCACATGGTGTGCTGAAGCAGAAATAGGTGTTAGGTTTTAGTTTGGAAGTAGAGGTATGAATAAATAAGTGAATGAATTCTGTAGACAGCTGCATTCTCTAAGGATTCCTGTGGAGTCTTTTATGCTTCAGGCTACTATAGTGTAAAAGTATATTCCTGAACTCACTGCTTTCTGGCAATACATGCCTTTATGACATTCAGGTGGAATAGCCTTGCATTATGAGTTCACAAAATGGCTGATGAGAACAACAAAGGCACAACTATGCAGATAAAACTGGAAGAGAGAAGGGATATGTCTCACTATACCTGTCCTTCTCCCTATCCCTGTCCCTCACAATCTTTGAGTACTACAATATTTAAAAATCCATCTGAACCTCTAAAGGGATGTGTTATTTTATGTCTTACTGCTTGTGAGCGATCCCTTTTGTATTTATCCATACAGATCTGCAGACAGGCAGTAAATATCAGTTAATTTAATATGCTGTAGCAGCAGATGTACTTTTCAAGAATGACTCCTGCTTTGTGTTAGGTAGCCTTCATCTGACCAATCCAAACCTGTAAAAATTCACTCTGGTACATTCTGTGTATCAAGCAGGCTAAAAAGATTGAAAGTACATTTCCCTGTGCAATATCTTGACATATAAACTTTTGGCAATTAATTTCTCAGCTGCTTTCCATTGTGCAACTAATCAGAAACAACACAAAGCAAGGAATCAGGATGTAGATCCAGGAGGAAAGTATCATATTAAAAAAAAAAAAAAAATTACTTCTATTTGTCTTTTCTTTCTTTTAAGCACAATTTTATCAGTAATTTAAAGCTGAAAGTTCCTTATGTAGTAATCTATTAATGAAAGTACTCACATGATTCCTTGTTAAAAATGCTGTTTTGTTTGTCTTCAGTGTGACAAAACCTCTTACCATCACTTTGCAGTTCTCACAACATAAGAATAGACAAAGTGTCATATTTGACAAGCAGTACAATATGGAAATGAATCAATTGATTGCTATGAAAATTTTGATTCTTGACCACAGAGGCTAATATTACGGTACAGAAAAAAAACCCTGTACAATAAGGTTATAAAATGACCTTCACTGAAGCTGAAAAAAGTTTCAAACAATTTAATGACCATGTTTTAAAATGAGCCTCTCATAATTATTATTGAAAATTAGGCTTTTTTGGCAGAAGCAGAAATGTCCCACTAACTCTGTTCAGCCTTCTAAGCCTAAAAGATGAATTCTATTTGACTTATTTTGAATGAACTGTGTATTTCATGTCAAAACCTGTTATGATGCTCAATTTGAGTGATGTCTACCTGCTAAGTTCTGTGTGAATCATCTGCAAAGTCTTCCCAGATGCCTTGCAAGCATTACTGAGACATTTTACTTGACTATGATGATATCAGATTGGTTTTATACTGTTGAATCTTGGTTTTAGAGGAGAGGGAATTATTTGGTTAAACATTGAAATCCAAGCAGTTTAGATTCACTGTGTAGACAGTAGTTAGGCCACAGCAAAGCTAGAGTAACATTTTATATAAAACTATGGCAATGTCAAAGGCGATTCATTATACATTTTCATATGTGGCTTCATTAGAATAATGTCAGCATTTGCTGAATTAGTTAATTTTATTCTCTTTTTGTTCAAATTCATAGTATACCAGCCCCATAGAGACCAGTCATGTCCTGGAAATATTGTGAAAACCCATGGGAAGACAGACTGGCTTAGATATCTGCCATCACAGCAGTAGCTGACAATATTTATGAGCTTAGACCCGGGTTATTTGTGTTAGCGGTACAAAATTCTGGTTTTGAATCACCTGGATACTCTTTAGTTTAGCTGTTGGGCACCAATTAACCTCAGGAAACCAAAGGATAAACAATACTCGCCAGAGAAGAGAACTTTATAGGGAGCAACAGTCAGCCCTCAGTTACATTTACAGTTGCAGGATAGTGTCTGTTAATTGCTTAGTGGTACAACAGTCTTGTTTTTTCCAAGGGGCTATAGGAGTTTCTGATTTGTCTGGCTCACCCCATCTCCCATCCCCCAATTCTAGGTGCCAGCAGAGGCAGAGATCTCCTTAGAACTACAAGACTTTAAAAAAAAAAAAAAATTGAAACACAACCCATATGTCATGTTGTAAAAAATGCAAAATATGCTGGATCTGTAAAAGCGGCACACCAGGCCATATGCTTCAGACAGAACAGCTTGCATACGTCTAGGCCTCTACACTGACTTCAGGAACTGAAAACAGCGGCTAGTCTACTCCACACTTTTCCACTTGTTAAATTTGTTTTGCTAAATTCAGGTTTACATCTGAAGCGAGGAAAAAAAAAAAAAAGAAAAAAAAGAAAAAAAGATTTTTTATCAAAACCTTGAACCTGATGATTGGCCGCTTATTTTCTGCACTGCTTTGATCATTCGTATTGTGACTAAATGAAGTGGAACAACCTCAAGAATTTCCAGGATAGTTGTTCAAATCCAGATGTCCAGTCCACAAGGAGAAATAGTGGCCCAGTGAGATATATACCAATATATCAGGAGAGTTTGGCATACTGGTGGTGGTGTGCTCTGTGCAGAAAGTGACATTCTGCTTGGTTTTGCCATCATCTCAGACAATTTCCTGGCACTTCCTAAAAGGCTAAGCAATGTTAATTCTTTTACTCAGACCTAATTCTCACAACATTATCTTTCACACAGCAAAACCTGCATGAACACTGCATTAAAGGTCTGTTTCAGTCTGGCAAATGCCAGGAAATTGTAGAGTCATTAACCTTTCTTATTGTGTACAGCATTATGGAGGTCTTTGAACAGCAGGATACTTCACATACAGGATCCTGTGTGGTATAAGAGCTAAAATATGCACAATTAAGCAGGTTAATATTCAGTTTTAACCTCTGTGTTTTGATGATGAAATATCAACAGAGATGTTGAAAACTTTTAATCTAAGAACACTGCAAAAGTTTTCACATTTTGGACTTCCTGCAAAAAATCAGCTTTTGAAGAAAACATGCAAATTCAGAATACATCTAACCTTGCTATAGCAAATCCTTATAGAAAAGAGACAAATAATTTAAATGGTAAGTTTTTCATTTGTCTGTCCCAGACTCTTTATAAAACCAAGAGACCATTTTCAACAGTGTTCAATCCAAATTCCCAAATGCTATGTGAATTTTGAAGAATTATTTCACTCAATTAATGACTGTCGAGTAAAGATACATTTTCTACAACACATCAGACTGCGTGACATTATGGAGCCTTCTGGCTTTAAAGCATTATGAGCCTGCTATATGAATCTTCAGTATGTGAAATCCTAAACTCCTAACTTATGGTTGCAAACTTCATTTTTGCATAATATCTTTACCTCACACTGACTGAAGGTTCCTTCTTTCCCAGAAAGAATAAAGCAAATCTGGTTTTGTTTGGTTTGGCACTTTTTTATTTTACACTCAGGGCTTGATCAGACATCCTCTTCCTACCGCAGCTGCGTCAGTGAAGATTTCTCCATGACAGCTGCTTGTCAGTAAGAGGTTTTCATCCTCTCCATCTACTATCTATCTACTAACCTGCTTTGCAAATGGTCCCTTATTTGCTGCTTTAAAAATTAATAGTGTTAGCAAAACCCTGCTCATCAGACTGACTTTGCAATTTTAGATTAAATAGGTCAAAAGATACCCATAGAAACAGGTCACCTAACAGACCTGAGGGAAAACTATTATCCTATGAGGGATGGAGTTGTGCAGTTGCAGTCTGACTGGCTGAGGCAGGAAATCACTCCATCAAACATACTGTATCTCTTTAGCAGGATCTATGATCAGCCTCTTCCTCTGTAAAATCCATATGGTACTTTCATATTGCTATATAAGTTTGAAAGGAAGTATTATGAGTGGAGCTAATCTTAACTATCAGGAATTAAGCACACAGACCACTAGACCCTGTCCTGAAGAATATCTCTGTCCCCAGACAATGTCTGTTGTGCAGTAACAGCCTCAAAAATGTTTTATGCATAGCTTTGAAATAAAGACATTAAACAAAGTAACATTCTATACAGTCATGAGAAGCCTGTCAGGAGATTTAACAAAATATCTCCTCTGTTTGTATAATAGTGGTGTAATAACCTCTTGTTTACCTGGATGTGTATTTAGTAGGTATTTTCTCTACAGCTTTTCTTTTCCCTGGAAATGGACAGACATATATAAAAGTGAATTTTATACTAGATATCAAGTATGAGATTTATATCTCTTAAATAAAAATCTCTTAAATAAGATAAATCAGATTTTTTTGTTCCAGTTACTTGTGTTTATCCAGATACCATGGATTCTGTTTGAACAAAGAAATGAATCAAAATTACAAATAGTAAGGTAGATAGCTATTTTGCTTTTTAAAGAACATTTTTTTCATATTTTCCTTGTAGCTGTAGAATTCAAACAAGTTTATAAAACCAATCACAAAAGACACTAATTCTATCATCATTACTAATGTAAGTCTACAATATTTATTCCAATAATAATAATTATTATTATTATTAATTTACCACTCCATGTAGATATCACAACATGTGTATTCTAAAAGGTCTTATATCGGGGTAATTCAGTACCTCCTGAAAGTCACAGCTACAATATATAATTTACATATATGCTTATATTTTCTAACACTATCAGTATGGTTGTGTGTCACTCACAGGACATAAGTATGGGTTTTCCATATTATTTTATTGTAGATTTGACATAATAATAAAAAGTTTGTGTTGTTTTCATATTAATTTCCTTAAAATACATTAATATTTTCAGATTCCTGTGCTGTTTTGTTACTCAAAAATAACTGTGTATTAGTTTTGGCAAGTATCTCTCATGGGTTCCAAAAATAACACTTCTTAACCTTCTGTTGTATAGATTGAACATTCACTTGCCTTAAAAGCTGTTCTGAGGAAACAGATGAAACAAATTCTCTATGCTTGTGGTTACATGGGAAACAGCACTTCAGCTTTTTTTCAGGAAAGGGAACTCTTCAATATAGCACACAGGTATTTCTCTATCTTCCTATGTTCTCTGAACACTGACATTTTTATTACATTGCTATTTCATTATTCTTGTTTAATGTTTTCACAAGTTTCTATTAACAGTCAATGAAGTTTCGCTTTCCAAGACGTATGTCTCTAGAAGGGAGATGAAATTAAATTCAAGTATTAGGAAAGGAAAAAGAAAAACAAGACTTGAGAAAGTCAGTGGCCCTAGCTAAGGCTCCCCAAGGTTCAAAAAAGTAAACTAAAGCATGCACTGCAATAGTGCTGAATATAGCTATTCCTGTTATTTTCAGGGAAAATACTCATCAAGACATCATCTGTGTTTCCTGAACTGAGCATGCCACTTACAATGAAGTTTAGGAAGTGTTCTGTTTTTGCTGCAGATGCTGAGTCACTTATAGCATTGGTTTAAATTTGTCTAGTTACAGTGGTTACCGTCCCTAGTTCTCTATCCCACTTCTCTGACATAAATTTACACTCCCACAGCAGGGATGTCTGAGTAGGCTGTGAAAGGCATGGCTGCTGCTGAACCATCATAGTTTACAGACTGTTATGGTAACATAAACCAGCAGCAGCTTTAATATACTTTACATTAATGTGCCTGGCAGGAGATAGGAAAGGCAGACTGCAGGAATGGAAATTGTTTCAGCTGTCCCTAATTAATTCATTCTATATATGAGTCAAAGTCTTTAATGCCTACAAACCACCCAGACAGAAGCTGTTGAAAGATAACCTCTTCTTCTCTACCTCAGATGGAGTCATGGAAAGATAGAGTAATAACTTAACATTTCTGAAAATACATGTATAAGGAAAATATTAACAAACTTTTACTTATTTTTGAGAGGAAAGATCATAGCATTGTAGAAAAGTTGGCAATGTATCCTTTTTTTTCATTACATCCAATTATAAAAGTATAACAAGAGTTTGAAAATATCTCTCATACCCAGGTAAATAATATTTGATTTCTAAGATTACTCTTCTCTTTGTGATTAGGCAGAACATTATTTTCCCTCAAATTTGATCTTATGATAGTCATCTCCTTTGCCACCACAGGGTACAATTAGTGCTGGTTAGTCCTATAATTTCTTGACACCAAATCAAAGTTTAAGACTCATCAAACATATATTTCTTTCAGTATTTCCTTGTATAATGTTCAGAAAGCGATGATGTAATTATTTGAGACTTTTAAAACATGGCTTTGGTCCTCTGCAATCTGGAAAGTTTGGAAACCACTTAACTTGCAGACTCCTCCTTTTCTCAAGTGACTCTGGACAGGCTGTAGAGAATTCTGTAGTAACCTTTGCAACCTTGTTGATTCTGAAAACAGATTTGAGCATCAGTCTACAGCTGTTCTAGCTGTACAATTCATAAAGGTAAGCAAAGCCACTGCTTCCTCTTGCTTGTATTTCTGCGTGTGTATTACTATATTTCTGTATGTGACATTCACTGAAAGAGAAACAAAGAGCAAAACAAGATGTGTGAAGGAAAAAAGAGTTTAGAGTGGGCATTTCTAAATAAATCTTCTTTCTATTGTGTTTATTTATGGCTTGTTTTGGGGCATTATATTGTTGGTGGTGCTGGGTTTGTTTTCTTATTAATTTATAAAAGGCTTTCAACAGAGTAAGACATACTGTACATATTCTTGTTGTCTCATGTCCAAACTTTACCAGGAACACTCCAGGTACAGAGGAATTAGTAACAACTATACTAATTCCTCCCCATTCATGAAAAGTCATAAAAATAAGGAACAATTTTCTTTCAAATAAGATCTCCTACATAAGGATAAAATTGAATGCAGTGTCTAGTCCAAAGAGTCTAAAAAAAAGCAATCATTGACAAAATCTTTGTCAAGAAAATGAGTTGCAAAACTGTTCATCTTTATTAACAGTAGTGATTCAACTGAAGTGGTAATCTCGTTGTTAAAACCATGAAGAGTTCAGTGTGGAATTGGCAGGGGACTACTTTTGTTTTTACCGTGTGAAACATGAAGCACTGTAACTTCTGTAGCTCAGTTGGGAAGTTCAAGGACTAAAACTTCACAGAGTTCCTCCATATTGTATGTTTCATTATACTAATGTGTGAAGTTGGGAAAATGGGTGCAGTAGGAAGTCTTTGATGAAGCACAGCAGAATCTATCCCCCCTGCATTTTACTATGAGACACAAAGAGACTGGACCCTAAATCAATTCTTTACTCTTAATCTGCTATAACATAATTCAGAGAAACAGCTTGCAGAGCAAAATTTCTTTGAAGAGACTATGCAAGCAGATACAGTACATATGTGAAATGCCTTCATCTAGTACAAAACTGGCAGAGGCTGGATGTCCTGATGTTTCATCTGAATGGACATTGCATAGAAAAATTCTGCCAGGACACACACAATTTTAAGAGCAATGAAGGGGTAATAAAACAGAGTCTTTAGGAAAAAGAAGTGCATGTACAGATTGCTGGGACCAAGGGGTCATATGACCCAACTCAAGACACCTGCCACTGTAGTGAGATACAACTGTTTTCATTTTAAAATAACTCATGTCTGAAACAGAAAATAGGGAAGGAAAAATGAAGGCAAAACTTGACTTCCCTCATGGGAAGAAAAAAAAGGTAATTTTTCATATTAACTCTTAGTCATAAAGACAAACAGTGCATACTTATTATCTCAAACTGTTTGTGAGGACTTTAAGCCACTAAACTGAATGAAAGATAATATTATTTACAAAGTGGGAAATATCTGTCAGAGAAGGTGACAGAAAGAGTTTTGCCTATATTGAGCATTGTAAAGAAAATAAAATGTAAAAGGTTTAAAAAAGAAAGAGAGAAAAATTGATATTCCTTATTAAAGAGAGAAAAATTAATATTTCTTATTAAAATCACAAAAAATAAACCCTCCATTATCAGGTAAAATAGACATATACAGAAAACTCATTCAAATTTCAATTAATTACCTTGGAAAATTTCTCTTTCAAATTCATTCATAAAGGATGACTATAATAAAATTAATGCATTTAAAAATTATGCATCTTTCATTAAAATAGGTGGTAAGAAGTAGAAGGCAGTGTACTTTTGTAAAATTTATATTTGTTCTCAATTATGATACTAAAGTGAAGTAACAGTCTGAAAAACAGTGGTGGTTAACATTTTTAGAAGACATCAAGGATTTTCTCCTTGGAAGGACATACGTTTTAAATATCTGTCATCTTGTACAATCCAGTTAATCCCCAATACAAAGAATGCTCATATGAACCTTCACGTTAAGGTATGTGTGTAGGTATCATTTCTTTGTACTTAAGACTGTACTTAATTCCAAGACTTGCAGTACAGTCTGTAAGAGGGAAAAGACTATTCCAAGCTATTCTTGAGATTGTTGGGAGAATTTTATCAAGTAGTCCAATGAGGCCTCAAGATCCTTCTCCAACCCACTATTGCATAAAATTTAACCTAATAACGTCATAGTTAAATGATTCTTTAAAAGTGATGTTTCAACTTTTTCATGATATACAGGAAATAAAGTAGATATCAGGAACACAGATATTGGAAACTGCTATTACAGGAAGACTTAGCACTGAAAGGAATAAATAGAACTCATCATGGGATGATGAAGTATAGTTTAAATAAATTCCAGAAAGACTACTTTCATTGATTCACCATGGGTCAAATTTATTTTGGAAAAAAAAAAAAGAAAAATACTTAGTTTATTCTAGTATCCTTGAGAAGGGAAAATAAGTGGAGGGAAACCCAGAGAGAAGATACTTGACTGAAGAAGTAGATAGAAAATTATATTGAAAGCCACCTTTTATATACAAGAAGAGCAATTCTGATTTTTTGAGGCAGACAGATTGGGGAAAAGTGGTTATAAGGTTTGGGGCATGAGTTTTTAAGACAAAAATAAATCAACAGTTGATTTTCAATAAATTGAGGAAAATTGAGTTGATTTTGAGTAAATTGAGTAAAAAAAGTACTTATTTCAAGTAATCTGTCTTGGATAATAGCAATGTCCATGTAAATTAATAGGGAAGACCAAGCTCCAGATTTGTCTAAAGTTAAAAAAGAAAAACCTGAAGTAGTTGTATGCTGGATATTCTCTTATAGAAAGGTATGCATGATTGATGATACTGAAATTTATGGTAAGTTGTCTTCATGACATATGTCTTCATGACAAGAAGGGTCATATTCTCTAAAGTAAATAAGATGGGATAATACAGAAAATACTTTCAGGAGAACAACGTGGATTTGTTGGTTAGATAGCCACAAAGACTGCCAAACAAAATACTAAATATGAACAGAAAGAAATAGGTGTGAAATAGAGATCGATGCATGAGTCAGTAGTATAGAGATAGGTGTTGAACCAGTGTCTTCAGGATAACACACAGATAAAATATTAGAAGTGACAGAGATGAGGACAAAGAATGGAAGCCTCACTCAAAGATTAAGGAATGAAAGAGATCAAGCATAAGGTACACTGAAAGAGCTGCTAAAAATATAGAAGGGAAAATTAAAGGGAATGTAATACCAAACTGAGATACAATTTCAAAATATGTAGATGCTTTGTGATGTCTGAAATTGCTGATATGAGGTCAAGAAATAATGGAATTGGGTACTACTATCTAGGAAGAGAACTTTAGAGACATTGATAAGAGCAGAGAGGCTAAAAAACTGTGGAAGAAAAATGGAAATATGGCATCATCAGAAAAAAAACAACTAAGTAGGCAGAAATTATGAGTTAACAGGATAGGATTTCTCTGTAGGCTTTGATACTGCTTTGACTGAATGGAAATTTCCTATTGGCGTGTTAAGGTATAAAGCTGAATCATTTAGCAAGTACAGTATCGATTTGCTCTAGATGTTTTAATGAGTTAATCTGTCTTAACTTTAAAGCAGTTTGGAAGTAAGAATCTTAATTCTGTAAGATCCTTCCATCTGTGCTTGCTTTTATGGCTCTATATTATTAACGCTTGGCTTACGGTTGGATATGATAAATTGGATAGTTGTCCTAGTTTGATCTAGAACAGAACTAATTCTGTTCAGTGATTTTACTTTTCAGTGCAGTGTCTTATAAGTAACTGCACTTTCTGAAGTTAACAGCATATTTTGGTAGTGTTTGCTTCTAGCAGTGATAATTCTTGTTGACTATAACTTGTTAGTAACTGACCAATGAGGTATTCCATTCTGTACACATCATATTCATTATAAAGCTGAAGGACCACAAGAATCATGTCTCTTCCTCAATGGCCAGCATCCAAAGACTCTGTCCACTCTCTCCAATTTGCCTTCAGTCCCAAGCCATGTGTTCCTGAATCCAGTTCCAGAATCAAGCTCCTGAATTCGGTTTCCATCTGCTGCTGAGTGCAGTCTGGAACTTTCACAGATCCTGCTCCACAGCATCAGTGGTGTTGGTGATGTAATTGGCCTCAGGGGGCTTGGATTTGATATTTATTTTGTATGTATTTAATTTTATTGTTATTGTTTGTTTAAAACACTTTAGTTTTATTTTCCAAACCATAAGTCTCTCTCCCTTACTCCCCTTCTCCTTTTCTCTTCCCCTTGGGGAAGGGAGAGGGGTTGATACAGAGCATCTGTTATTCATCTAGTGGCCAGCCCAGCCCTAACCCTTGACAATAGTATTGCTGAAGGTCACAGCAAATGCTTGCAGTGTTCTCTTTTTTTTTTTTCCCTGAAATAGCTACATGTCTGGAAATTGACTCATAAAAGCAAAAGGAGAAAGAGCATAAAGGAAAATATCATTGTACACTTGCTTTTATCTGGTATATCTGAGCACTTCTGAAAATCTCAAAAATTAGTCTAATCTCATGATATTTCCCAAAATAAATCCAAATTAGAGAGAAGCGAGTTGGGAAGATAACAAATTCAAATATGCAGATATTATAAAGTCTATTATAACTGATTTTTATTTCTAAGATGTAAAGGTAGTCCATGATTTTTATAGAATATAGAACTTTATAATCTTAGAGAAAGCATTTTGTTTCATCGTAAATCAGTCATGATCTTTTGCAGAGTAAATAGAGTAGGTTTGGTGTTTCCTTCTGAGTTCAGCCACTAGTTTACCAAGCAACTAGTAAAATGTTTTGCAGCCTGAATTGAGAAATTGTCCTGTGAATGAAGACAGTACTAAACTCCTATGTAAAGTTATTTCATAATTATTAATAAAGAGTATTATGTGACATGTAGGTATATTGATTGGAAGCAACAGATATGTATTTGCCAACTCTGCTTGCTGTATAGGAAATAGCTATTGCTTTGAGTGACCCTCTAAATTCTCATATTGAAAGCAGCCATAGGACCAAAATTATTTGCTATTTTGAAGGAACATTTCTACAACATATCTTACTCTTTATGTATATCACTAGACTCCATCATGCTTATATAATTTATTTGCATGAGATTACATGTAATTGCATCATCCAGAATAACACTTAGTATTACCTCCCCACTCATGCTTTCAAGAGCAAGAGTCCAGTTTCCATTGATGCTGTTTGTCTGCTCATTTCTAGCCATGTAGAGTTCACATATCTATTTGCATGCTATTTTCCTTCTTTGTAACAAATACTTACATATAGAAATAACTCCATCTATACCTGAAGGGCATTTAACCCATTTTGTTATTTTTCTAAATAAGCATTTCTCAGTGCAGTAAGGGTGGCCTAATTTATGCCCTCAGTGAGCATTTATGAAATATTTGGCACAATCCTTAGGTGTTTATGGAGCTATTGGCAATGATCATTGTACAAAGTAATGACGAAATTGAAGCATATTGCTGTATATATGCTGAATAAAAAAATAATTGCTCTATGATATTCTTATATCTATTTTTCTTATTTTTTTCTACAAGAAAGCAAAGAGTTAAAAATGTTTCTCTTCTGTTTACAATTCAAGATTTCCAGTTCTGACTTGAATTAATGATTCATATACAAATACATTTACAGTTTTTTCTACTACAGTAAGTAGTAGTTTAAGTTTGAATCAAGTGCCTGAATGTTTCAATTATAATTCAAGACGGGTATGAAATACGCTTGCATTGGTGATTTGTATCAGAATTATCTCAAGGAATGCTTTATGCTCAAAGCAGAGATATTAGTTTTATCATAGTAACTTTGCCAATGTAATGGACTCCAGCTTGAGACTTGTTCCTTATAGAGTTGGCATCTTCAGAATCTGTCAGTTTAGGCTTTCTTCCCATTAAGTTTTGGATTATCACATAGTCATTCAGGAGGTAGATACCACCTTGCAAAAATATAGGTTTCCTTCCCCTGTACATGTCTCTATTTTTGTTCTTCTTTCTTTGTATCAACAACAAAGTACTCATTTCAAAGGGAGAAAGATGTTTATGTTGAAGCTATTAATGAAAGGTTATTCATCTTGAGATAATTATTGAAACATTAAGTATTCTACAAATGCAGTGAGGGAGGTTAAATTATCCATATTCAGAGCATTATATAAGTGAATACAAAAGCACATGTGATATTTCTGAAGAAAGAATAATCAAAACTCCATTTACTTAAAGTTATCTTTTGTCATTAATTCTATCAGCTTCAAATTACTGGATTATTTCACAATAAATTATAGCAAAATCCAGGGGAATGTTTTCATTAAGTATTCTATATAATTATTTTAACTTGTGTTTTATGTTGTCAACCAGTGTGTTGCAGCTTCTTCTGATATTAAACATGAGAAGTACATGAATGTAAAAACAGCAAATAAGACCTTATGGAATCTGTTTCATAATGATATTCAAACTTTAGAATGTATAATACTTTGTCATAACAATATCATGGACTTAAGCCCCTTGAAAAATTGAAAATTGTTTAAGCATTTTGTTTGCATTCTTAATACATATGAATATTAATTTTGAACAAGGAAATGGGGGTAGAAAGTAAGACCTCTTCAAATCTGCAGATCTGCTGTGTGTGCATTCTGTTTTATGAAGATATGGAAAAATATTAATATCACTACCATCTGTGGAATACTCTGCTTGGCTATAGTCACTACCTGATTGTCAAATCATTGACTAATGTTTTCTAACCCAGTGTTTCAGGTGATTTTTAAGGTTTAATCATACATTCATTCAGCCCATGTTTCCTTAGCATAAAAGGGAATAGAAATTGGAGACTGTGTCAAAACCCCTTACAAAAGGACTTCAGAAGATATATGATATTGACTGTTTTCCACTGTTCTTCAAAACCAGCAATTTCAACATTGATGGAAATCAGGTTGTTCAGGTTTGATCTAACTTTTGTAAATTCATTTCTTTCTGAAACTTTCTTGTCTGCAGCATGTCTGGAAATGGTGGAAATACATATCCTACAATTTTTGCCAATACTAAAGCCCTGGATCTCTGAATCTTTCCTTTTTCACATAAGGAATATGGGTATAATGTCAGTTTTTTTCATTGCTAGCTTTATCTGTCTAATGTTAGCCCTGTCAGTTAGGCTGGCTGGCCCTTCTAGGATTTATATTAGGAAATTGTCTTCGACACAGCACAGAATCTTCCAGCTTGATTGCACTATGCTGTGTTGATTTGGTAGATGTCTGGGTGCTTGAAATCCCCCATTCAGATTATGCTTTCCAGAAACAAACAGCAGAATTCCTCTGGCTGTCAGCCTTCATCCTCTGCATCTTGTTGAGAAGGTGGCTGGTAACAATCACCACAACGCCAATGTTCTTTCCTCTCATTAGCAATGATCCAGAGAGTTTTGACAGCTATGTCTTTGTCTTTATACTGGAGCTCTGTGGAATCAAAAAAGTACTTATACAGAACATAAATACTCTGATGAAACCAGGTTTTTTTCAGTCCCTTCATATCATTATAAGTAACATTACATACAGAATTGTCTACACAAGTCAGCATTATGAATTGGATTACTGTAACATTATATGCCTTCCCATGATATTTTAAGGTCTGTATTTTGTTTTGTTTGTTTATGTGAGTGGTGTTTGAAAGATTAGGTGTAGGTATACATAAATGCCTAGAACAACAGCAAAAAACTATTGTCTTTTGATCCCACTCATTTGCTTAGGGGGCTCCAGGTAAGACTGAACAGATGGTAGGTTAAACATTGAAAGATGGAAACGTATTGAAGGGAATTAATTGACTGTGACAACCAGATTTTTTTTTTTTCCTAAGGGTAAAGTTCTCCTTTAGGACTGAGACAACTGCAGACAATTGTTCTCTGAAATAGAATGGTTTTCTGAGTTATCTGGCAAAGCAACATTGACAAATGTTTCCTAGATGTCTTCTCTGATACTACTATCAGTAACTAGTTATCCATGTAAACTTCTGCAACTTGTTTATTAAGCATTTTAGTAGAAGCATATTAGTGTAGTCAACAACTACAAATAAATAGATAAACAGCTTCATGCATTCTACTTTCATAGAATCATAGACTCATAGAATAAATTAGGCTGAGAGGGATCTCAGGTCTTTTGATCCAACTCCCAACTCAGAGAAGGTCAGAAGCAGATCAGGTTGCTCAGGTCATTGTCCAGTTGATCTTTTAATATCTCTAGCAACAGGATACTTTTTCCAATCTCTGACTTATTTCACTGTGATTTTTTCCACCCCCGATATCTAATTAGAAATTTGCTGATGAAATTTACTTTTCTAAATCCAGAACTTTATTTTGTATGGCTTCATGTTCTTCTGAATTGAAAAAGGTGAAACATTTGCCTGGGATAGTACCATTGTGGTTTGGATGATCAAGTCATTTTTATAAAGCTAAAACATCCCCCTATATTTGCAGATGTCAGAATCATAGGGGGAAAAAAATAAATATGCATGCAATTGTGTCACAGTTTTACAGATCAATACACACGTGCAGATAATATGAGTCTTCTCTGGTTATGATCCAGCTCAGCTCAATGAATGTGTTTAAGTATCATAGCATAGCTAACCCTACGTATTTTGTTGACGCACAATGAAAAGGCATTTCACTTTATTGTATCACCAGCTGTAGACAAAGCCTTGTCATTTCTGTCTGTCACGCATTTTCTTTGCCATTTTGATATGACACTTTAGTTTCATCTCCGTCTGGGGCAGATGCAGGGGTGTTATAACATTGAAAGAAAAATTGCTTTTTTTTTTTTTTTTTTTGTATTTTTAGCTTGATTGGATGATGAGAGCTCTGAAAATGCCATTTCATAGGCTGGTCTTCTGATGGTTTTAAAGGAAGTTTGCAGATGCAATAGGCTGACCAACTGCACATCAACAAGAGGTGTAAGATGACAAATACTACATTAGCACAGCTCATATGAGAAATTACATTTTTCTAACAGACATAGATATGCCCTGCATGCTGCAGCCAAATAGGGATTCTTCAGATCTGTTCGTCAGCTTTTTGAATATGTATTCATCAATTTTATACATGTCATTAGAACATTTTATGGAAAACAGGAGAAATGGTAAATCAAATTATGTCCCAACATGCAAATGTAAATTAAGAGTTTGGCTTTGTATATGAAAGTCAATAGTTAAATAGCTTATAAAAAATGAATGGGAGATAATTGCTCAATGCCAATTACACTGAATTAGTTTGTCCTTATAACAAGCTAAAAGCAGAAGTAAGAAATCATCTTTCTTTCATTAAGTATTAAGCAGCAATCCTACAATATTATTGACCATTTGACCTTTTGATAATTTTCCCAATTTACACCAAGGAACATACATTTTCCTGTCCCTTCATAAGCATAGAAATGGAGGCAGTAAACCAATTTCTGCTACTTTTAAACATGGGCACCAGTATTCATCAGTAAAATCAAGAACTGAACAACAGTGACTTCAAGACATAGTTGCTGATTTTAGTAGAAATGAACAAACTTCCAGTTCTGTAGAGATTTGCTGTCTTCCTGTAATGAACCTGCTGGACTTCTTAGTTTTTATCTAAACTCTACTGAGAGTATCTTGAATTGTTTTCTTTTGCTGGACCTCAGTCTTGCTCTAGCAGAGAACAGTAACTGCACATTGAAAACTTGTAAATATTTCTTTCAGTGATAGTCTCCTGTCAGATGCCTTAAATTTCATGGTAGGAAAGAACACAAATTAGTCTCCTCACCTAAATGAGGTGATCTGAAACATGATATAAATAAAAATTTTTCCCGTGATGATGTTTTACAGAATTGAGGTGTATGGTCTTATTTTGAAATAATACAGGAAACCAAAGAGGAAACTCGGGGCCTTTTCAGAACCAAAGGTAACTTGGACTTGTTCTGTCTCTGTTTTTAGACACTGTGACCTCTGTTCACCCTAATATTTCTCTTCCAGATAGCTGCAAGTAGAAGGACTTCAGAACACCTCTCCCAATAGGATGGTGTCCTCCTTTTATTAGCACTGTAGGACCATAGCTAGCATCCAGTAACAAATGCGGAAGCCTGATATTGACATGTAGGAATCAATTCAATACTGACTATGAGAGCAGAATAAAATTAAGTATGAGTATTTTCTAATATTAAATTAGATCACAAATAACTCTATAAAAGGAGTTCTCTTAACTATCCCATTTTACAAATGTAAAAGCTGATCAAAGAGGTTTGCTTTAGATGATGACCAAAGTTACTGTCTTTTCTGAAAAGGAAGAAAGCAGAATTCCAAAAATTGTACTCCTTTGAAGAAGAGTTTACTTTTTAGATTCTTTAACTTCTGAGTATACAGACACTTAAAGCAGAAATGTGAAAGTGAGACAGAAGAACAACAGTAATAAAGGAATTCTAATTAGTTCCATCAAAGTGATATAGAAAAAGTGCAAGTGTTTCAGTATCACAGTTTAGTCTCAGTCTGCAGTTTTTTAACCAAAGGGGAGACTTTTTTACCAAAGGGAAGAAAAATATCTTGAACAGAAAAACCTTAAACAAAATGTTTCTTTTAACAGAAAAAAAAAAAAAATACAGCTATAAAGTTATATTCAAGCATTGTCACTGTTTATTCTAAGATAAATATCTTCCTTATTGCAAGAGAGAGAAGAGAAAATTTTACCAAACCAACAATTAACTTGTAAATAACATTTCCTGAGATGGTGAATAGAATGTGCCCCTCTGGGCAGTCTAAACCTATTGATGAGATCAATGACTCATGGAGCAGAAGTGCTTTGGCTCTATTTCATATTGGACAGGAATGCTATTATTTCCTTTTTTCTTGTGTAGTCATCAAGATACTGTTGGAACAGAAGAAACTGAAACCTATTGTTGCACTGCACTAAGTACTTACAAAAAAAAAATTTCTATACTTTTTTTTTAATTAAATAATTTATAAAGTCATTTGGGAATGATTTATTTCTCCTGATAACTAAATTGCAACAGTACTTAATAGATACTCATTATTTTATTTAAATTTTGTTTTATTAAATATTGTGAGAGATACAGAAAACCAAATAACTACTGAATTTTAATTTTAATAAGCTTAACATCTGCTGTTTAGCTTTGTTTTCACAAGCCATGCTAAATCTTTTCTTCACAGTAATACAATTTGAGTAGTGCATGAAAAAACAGTGCTTTAGATTAACATTTCTCAAAGAATAGGTTTGTTATTTTGCCTACCTTTCAGGACATTTTTTATCTCTCACTGTAGTATATGAGAAATTTCTATATGGTATTAATGTAATTTGTAAAGTATTTTCTGAACCTGTAGAGTAGTTGGTATGTTTCCTTTTTCAAGGATATAAATTTTTTTCAATATAAAGACTTACTTAGGGGGAGGAGAAAAAATTCCAGAATGTGAAAAAGTAGATATTTTTTAAAACTGTGTATGGTGATTCTTATTTAAATATTACCTGATATCTCACAGGTCTAACAAGTGTCTTCTTTAGGTGCTGGAAAAGCAGAGAAAGCACATCACTTATTTCCAGTTTTCCCCCTGTTTGCTAAACATTATTTGCCTTGCTTAGTTTCAGAACCTGAAATATAAAATCAGTAAACTTGTAAAGTTATAGCTGTAGTTCTAGTTAGTAGAAAACCTCTTTCATGCCAATATAGTAAATTTCATGTTTTACAGAGATTGCCTACTAAAAATGAACTTATATTATGTGTACTTTGTTAAGAAATGAAAACTTCTTCACAAAAGTGATGAAATGTTTCAGTAAAACTAACAACAAAACACAACAAAAAAACACCAACCATTCACAATTTCCATTGTTTTCTAAGACAGCAAAAGATTCTAAGTAATTGTAATTCTAAACAATTGTATTTGCCATAAACTCAAGATGATGGTAATATCTTTAAATAGATGTCTCCTTTGTAAGCCATATCAGTCCTGACAAAGGCAAGGGGGATAGAATATTGGCAGCTTTCCACTAAACAATGAAACAAAGACAGAATTTTATTCTTAAATTAAGAAGGTCATGTCTGTTGTTAGCATATACCAATATAGAAACACATAAATTATAATCAGAATATGCTCAAGAAGAATTCATAGCTACTTAATAATTAGCTCTTTCTTTGTCATTACTGGATTTGGATTGTATCTTTATGATTTTTATATATAAAACATCTTTCAAGATAGATTATGAATGTAAAAAAGATTACCATTTTACAAAAATAATTTAATATTAAAACAAATTCTCTGAAAATCACTGCATTGATGAACTTCAACGTGGTAATCCAAAATAGTGATCAAAATAATATTTCCCCCTTGGAAACCACACAGTAAAAACTATAGGAGGATACAGATCATGACCCCTAAGTCTCAATAAACACTGTTACTTAGAATTCATATAGAGTTATGTAAAATCCATTCTCAAAAGCAAATTATCAGTGAGAGAGATTTCTATTTACTCTCATCTTTAGTACTTCTAAAAGCTCATACCTCTCCATTTGTGCTAATTTCATCCTCAGAAAAGTATTCTTAGACACAAATTCCAAGAAGGAATTCACCATAATATTCAAACAGCAAGAAGCCTTTCCCTGCAGAATGATTGAGTTCGAAACGCTGGAATTAAAATTTCTTAGAATTTATCAGTGTTTGATAAACTATGGTGTACTACGTCATGACTTTATGATACTTTTGGTCAACTTAACTGTGTTTAGATTTGATGAATAATGTCATACAGCTACCATGTTTATATAAGATATAAGGTCCTCTTTTTATGCATTCAAATTTAAAGAAGTGATCAGTTTGTCAGCCAGGGAAGAGGTAAATGTCAGGTATTATTATTTCCAGATCTTGCGCTTACATCTCATTCTAGTTTGTTTGGTTTGGTTTTGTTTAAGTTTTTTTTTCTGGGGTTTTTTGGTTGGGTTTGGTTTTTTTTAAAAAAAAGGGCAAAAACCACAAATCTGATCTGTAAAAAATTAAGAAATAATGAGTTTTTAGATAGCTTTAATTAGCCTGGAAGTAAAAACAGCCTCTCTTCCTTTCTTAGTCTTACACTATATACCAGTCATGAAGCTGCTAACACCTTGCAGTCTCCAGTGTTGTTATCTTTTTATGACCTCTAAAAAGTAAATGAACAAAAAATGAGCTTTGTGAAATTGTGACATTTTTCTCAATAGCATGCAATAAAGGTGAGTCACAAAAATAGAGATCGGCTTCAGGAGAGAGAAAAGTATATTTTTAAAATCTTTTAAATCCAAATGTGACTTAAATTTTTATTCTAACAGGTCCTGACAGCCAAAACATATTGCCAGCATCAAAATACAATAGCATCAAAATACAATAGCATATGAAAAGATATACTATGATTAAAAGTATAATCAAGACTAAATTACAAACAGGAGGAGCTGGAAGCCATTGTGAATAGCGTCCACTATGATGTAGTCGCCATTGCAGAAACATGGTGGGATGACTCTCATGAGTGGAGTTCTGCAATGGATGGCTATAAGCTCTATAAGCGGAATAGGCAAGATAGAAAGGGCAGTGGCGTGGCTCTCTATGTTAAAGAGTGTTTTGAATGTATAGAAGTTAATAAGTGTGATGGACCAGTTGAATGTGTATGGGTTAAGTTGAGGAAGGCCAACGAGGTAGATGTCCTGCTGGGGGTCTGTTATAGACCACCCAACCAGGATGAAGAGGTTGATGAATTATTCTATGGACAACTGGTAGAAGCCGCAAAATCGCAAGACTTTGTTCTTGTGGGAGATCTCAACTTGCCAGACATCTGCTGGAAATACAACACAGCAGACAGGAAACAGCCCAGGAGGTTCCTGGACTGTGTGGAAGATAACTTCCTGACTCAGCTGGTAAGTGAGCCCACCAGGGGAGGTGCCTTGCTGGACTTGTTGCTCACAAACAGAGAGGGACTAGTGGGTAATGTGGTGGTCGGAGCCCATCTTGGGCTTAGCGAACATGAAATGATAGAGTTTTCAATTCTTGCCCAAGTAAGGAGGGGGAGCAGCAAGACTATTACCATGGACTTCCAAAGGGCAGACTTCAACCTGTTCAGGACACTGGTTGAGAAAGTCCCTTGGAGTACAGTCCTAGAGGGGAAGGGGGTCCAGGAAGGCTGGACTGTTTTTAAAAAGGAACTCTTAAAGGCCCAGGAGCAGGCTGTCCCCATGTGTCGTAAGACAAACCGGCATGGAAAACGACCGGCCTGGCTAAATGGGGAGCTTCTGGCAGAACTTAGGAGGAAGAGGAGAGTGTCTACCACCTTTGAAAGAAGGGACAGGCTACTCAAGAAGAGTACAGGGATTTAGTTAGGTTGTGTAGAAAGAACATTAGGGGGGCAAAAGCTCAACTAGAACTCAGCCTGGCCACCGCTGCAAGAGACAACAAAAAGTTTTTACAAATATATTCATAACAAAAGAAGAACTAGGGAGAATCTCCATCCCTTACTGGATGCAAGGGGGAACATTGTTATCAAGGATGAGGAAAAGGCTGAGGTACTTAATGCTTTCTTTGCCTCAGTCTTTAATAGTCAGTCTGGTTATCCTCATGGCATTCAATCCCCTGAACTGGAAGATAGGAATGGAGACCAGAACAGTCCCCTCATAATCCAGGAAGTGGTAGTTAATGATCTTCTAAGCCAACTGGAAACCCGCAAGTCTATGGGGCCAGATGGGATCCACCCGAGAGTGCTGAGGGAATTGTCAGAGGAACTTACCAAGCCTCTCTCCATCATTTATCAGCGATCCTGGTCAACTGGGTAGGTCCCAGATGACTTGAGACTTGCCAATGTGACACCCATCTATAAGAAGGGCAGGAAGGATGATACAGGGAACTGCAGGCCTATCAGCCTGACCTTGGTCCCAGGAAAGATTATGGAACAGTTCATCTTGAGAGTGATCACACAGCAAGTGCAGGACAATGGGGGGATCAGGCCCAGCCAATATGGGTTCATGAAGGGCAAGTCCTGTTTAACCAACCTGATCTCCTTCTGTGATCAGAAGACCCACCTAGTGGATGAGGGCAAGGCGGTGGATGTTGTCTACCTGGACTTCAGGAAGGCATTTGACACCGTTTCCCACAGCATTCTGCTGGAGAAGCTGGCAGGTCATGGCATAGGCAGGAGGACTCTTCGCTGGGTTAGAAACTGGCTGGGTGGCCGAGCCCAGAAGATGGTGGTGAACGGAGTAAAATCCAGCTGGCGACCAGTCACAAGCAGTGTCCCTCAGGGCTCAGTTTTGGGACCTGTCTTGTTTAATATATTCATCAATGACTTGGACGAGGGAATTGAATGTACCCTCAGTAAATTTGCAGACAACACAATATTAAGCGCAAGTGTCGATCTGCTTGAGGGTAGGAAGGCTCTGCAGCGGGATCTGGACAGGCTGGAGAGATGGGCTGAGCTCAGTTGTATGGAGTTTAACAAAGTCAAGTGCCGGGTCATGCACTTCGGTCACAACAACCCCCAGCAACGCTACAGGCTTGGGGAGGAGTGGCTGGAGAGCTGCCTGGCAGAAAAGGACCTGGGGGTGTTGGTCAATAGCCGCTGAAGATGAGCCAGCAGTGTGCCCAGGTGGCCAGGAAGGCCAATGGCAGCCTGGCCTGTATCAGAAACGGTGTGACCAGTAGGAGTAGGGAGGTGATTGTACCCCTATACTCGGCACTTGTGAGACCACACCTTGAGTACTGTGTCCAGTTTTGGTCACCACAGTACAGGAGGGACATTGAGGTGCTGGAGCGAGTGCAGAGGAGGGCAACAAAGCTGGTGAAAGGGCTGGAAAGCATGCCCTATGAGGAGCGGCTGAGGGAACTGGGTTTGTTTAGTCTAGAGAAGAGGGGGCTGAGAGGAGACCTTATTGCCCTCTACAACTACCTAAAAGGAGGTTGTAGAGAGGCTGGTGTTGGTCTCTTCTCTCAAATTAGTAATGATAGGATGAGGGGGAATGGACTAAAGTTGTGTCAGGGGAGGTTTAGATTAGATATTAGGAGGAAATTCTTCACTGAGAGGGTGGTTAGGCACTGGAACAGGCTGCCCAGGGAGGTGGTGGTGTCAGCATCCCTGGAGGTGTTTAAAGAACGATTAGATGTGGGGCATGAGGATATGGTGTAGTCGTTAGAGAAATGCTAGGACAAAGGTTGGACTTGATGACCCTGGAGGTCCTTTCCAACCATAATGATTCTATGATTCTATATACATGCTATAAACTACATTATGGTAAATGGACAGCATTTTGACTGAAAACATACTAAAAACTACTAGAAAATTCTAGTGTCTCTCATAATATTTTTAAATTATTTAAATACAGATTTTTGTATGTGCTTTTATCTTTCATGCTCTGATGATAAAAATGCAACACTATATTCTTTTAGCAGTGTACGAATAGCTCGCATCATAAACATAGGCAGAAGATTACTTGTTTACCTCACTTCTCTTGAGAATAAATATTGTGATAAATATTGTGATATTGAGATAAATATTGTGCATTATTATTTCCATTTTCTGCAGGAATTTATGATCTAGTACATAGGTAGAATTGCACAGAAAAGACAAAACTATTAGATATTACTAATCAAACCCTAAGAAATCAGATTCTGATAGTGTGAATCATTGAATTCTAGCTATTGATTTGGTTATTGCTCTTATGTCAATAGTTGTCTCTGTGCACTATGGACAGCTTTCTTCAACATTTAGGTTCATTTTAAAATCAGCTTTGTTAGAAAGTGTGTTTGTTATGGGAAGCTATCACCTTTTAAGTGTTGAAAAATAGGACAGAAATTTTTCAGAAATTATTATGATTTATTAGGAATTCTAGTGACTGACTGCTTACAAATCAGTTGGTCTATATTTTCTGATGCTTATATATGCCATGTAGAATATAATTCTCACACTTCCGAAGCTGATAAATGGCTTACAGTGTGTTTAATTACCTTTTCATGTGGGACTAGTTATGGGGTTTGAGTTGGTATACTATAAAGAATTCAGAGCTGAGGCAAAATAAGCTTAGAGAAATAACAAAGTGCTGTGGATATGATAAACTACTTCAGAAATAATGTCAGAATAGAAGTGAAAAATTATGAGGCTAGTAAATTAGTATACAGTTCTGAGAAAAAGTAAGATGCTAGAATGGTCCAATTTGGCAAACTTTATAAGAAAGTTTGGGTTAGACATAAGATTACAGCTTATAAACATGTGGATTAGATTCCTTTGCAAGAACTGTAACATAGGACTAAACCTGCAGATTTAAGTAGGTCATTCCCTTCAAGATTTGTTGACTTGTAGACTGAATGTTTTGATGTTATATCCATTTTCTAATGGTTGTCATGCTAAACATATCTTCTCATATCTTTGCTGTAGTCCCACAAAAGGGCTCTAATATGTACATTTGTTTCTATTTTCCTTATTTATAGCAATGAACTGCGAGAGCAGTACTGACTGGAGAGAAAATACTGACAGAACAGGGGAGGTCAGTATGTGTTTTGCCCAAGAACTATGTAAGAAGGCCACTATCAGCCTAACATACAGAAATCAAACAAGTGCTTGCAGCCACTCAAAATATGGAAATCATTCATCAATGCCAAAAGCTTTCTTGAACTATGCAGGAAGGTGTCTACATCCTACAGACTGTACACTAACTATAGATTGATTATTCAGTGTATTCAGGCAGAAAATCTAAAACTTCACTCAGCAAGAGAACTCATCTGTGATTGTGGAGGCCTGGGCAGGTTTGAGCAGAGGTCTTTTTCTGTTGTTCTGCCTCTAGAGAGACAGTTGTAGTGACAAGCCAGATGGTCACAAGCACTGAGAGTCTGTGTATGACCACTATATCCCAAAAGCACTTGGATTTTTTTGTTTTGTACACTGAGACCAGCTGTAACTTCCAAGTGATGCTCTTCTGAAATTCCATTTTACAGGTGTGAGCAAGTTAGCAATCTAAGGATTAATATTGCAGGTTAGCAATATTAAAGATTTACTGCTGTTGTTGATGACTTCTGGCATCCATGAGGCAGAAAGTAGATGCTGAATACTACTAACTTAATCCAGAGTTTGTGGAAGGGCAATATGGAAATATTTGGTAATAAAGATATCATCTGTGCCCTTTCCATGATGCAAGTGTCTGAGGCATGAGAATGTACCTTGAGGAGATGATGTAGAGACTTCTGAGATGAGCTACATAGACACTAGCTGTATGTAATGAGCATGTATTATTCATTCAGAATTAATTCATTCACCAGAAATGGTGTTAGCCATTCTTAATACATTTCACAACTTAAGCTGGTGGCCAGACTATTCAGCCTATTCCTCTTGCTTGAAAACTGGAAAGCAAGCACTGACTTTGTCTGAAAATGGATAGACTGCAGAGTAAAATCAAATGATATTACATTTCTCTCTCTAATGCTGGGTGGAATTAGTCATTAACAGTAAGTACACTGTGACACAAACTTTTCCCAGCTCTTTCAGAAAAAAACTGCAGAGCAGTGGGAAAACCTGCCACAAAGAGGCAACTCATTCCTATTTAATCTGTTTAATTGACTTTTGTCCTCAAGCAAGCACATTTACATCACATCTATAAATCTTTGTCTTTGACATAAGAATAAATGTTTCAATTAATCATTAACGTAGCTAGTCCCTTCTTGAAATTCCATTCTGACCTCACTGATAGCCCCCACAGGAAATAAGAACTCAATTACCAATGCAATTGCTATCAATCAGGCTTTTATAGAATAAGCTGCAGTTCATACTCCAACAATTTCACAACGAACATGTTATTGCTATTCTATAACAGTAGGGCTAAGTAGGTTTTATGGGTCATGTTGGGGGTTGACAACTATTGGGATGGCTTTCATAGAATTTCAACTCCCAAACTAACCCTTCTCTACTTGGTATAGTATTAAGGATTCTTAGTTTTTCATAAATTCTTGAGCTATCAGTGAAAAGAAAACAGTTCTGAGACACACGTGTCTCCGTAACTTTCCCTTTTGGAAGGAGAATAGCAGTGTATGTTCTTCATTAATGTGGCGAGTACATTAAGTCATAGCAGGAAGGAATTGCACTGAGACAAGTACAAAGTAAGACTGGACATACAGGCAAATTGGTAATGGTTGCCTACTGCTAGGATCAGAGTGTCTTCCCAGGTTTTGTGTCCCAAGTTTTACTTAGTACTCTGGTGTATTGGGGAAGACAATTTGGAGACCACCATGCAGGACTCTGATGAGAAGCCTTGGACTTTGACTCAGTCTGATCTTAGTTTAATCACTCAGTTTTCACGGAATCACAGAATAGGTTTAGGGATCTCTGGAGATCATCACTTAGTCCAATCTCCCTGCTCAGAAGAAGGTCAACTAGAGAAAGTTGCTTAGGATCACATCCAGTTAGGTTTCAAATATCTCCAGGGATTCAGACTCACCAATCTCTCAGCAATCTGCTGCAGAGTATGATCACCTTCACAGTAAATTTTTTTTTCATATGTTTACATGGAATTTCTTGTATTTCTACTTTTGCTCGGTGCCTCTGCCCAGCTTTTCTCTGGCTACCACTGAGAAAGTTTGGTTCTGTCTTCTTCATTGTGGTCCATTACACATTTACACACACTGATAACCCCTTTCCTCCCAAGCCTCCTTTTCTCCAGCCTAAAGAGTCACAGGTCTCTCAGACTCTCCCAGTTTGATAGATGCTCCAAGCCCTTAATGACCTTAGTGGCCCTTTGATTGACTCGCTCCAATACGTCAATGTCCATCTTGTACTGAGGAACCCAGAACTGAAAATAGCATTCCAGATGTGGCCTCACCAATGCTGAGCAGAGGGGAATGATCACTTTTCTGCACCTTCTGGTGATGCTGTTCCTAATTTATCTTAGGGTATCACTGGACTTTTTTGTTTATCAGGAACCTCAGTTCCATTTCTGCAAAGCTGCTTTCCAGACCATGGGCACACAACGTGTACTGATGCATGCAATTCTTCCTCTCCAAAAGCAGACTTCACATTTCCCTACTTGAACTTCATAAGGTTCCTGCTAGCCTGTTTGCTACACTGTCAAGGTCTCTCTGAGCAGTAGCACCCTATTCTGGTGTTTCAGACAGTCCTCTCAGTTTTGCATCATCTGCAAATCTGATGAGGGTGTGTGCTGTCCCATCATCCATGTTATTAATGAAGATATTAAATAGTACTGGCCCTAGTATCAAACCCAGAGGTAAGCCACTAGTGGCAAGCTTTCAACCGGACTTTGTGCTGCAGTTATTTCTTCCCAGCAGTTCAGCCATTTTTCAACCCACTTCACTGCTCATTTATCTAAGCCATTCTTCATTATCTTGTCAATGAGGATGCTATGGGAGATAGTGTTGAAAACCCTGCTAAAGTCATGACAAACATCTGCTGTTCTTCTCTTATCCACTAAGAAATTATCTCATAAGAGGATAATAGGTAGGTCAGGAATGATTTCTGCTTTGTAAGTCAATGCTGCCTACTCCAAATCACCTTCTTGTGCTTCATAGGTTTGTAAATGACTTCCAGAAGGATTTGCTCCATCACATTCCCAGGGATCAAGGTCAGGATGACTGTCTTCTAGTTCCTTGGTTCCTTCCTGCTCTTCTTGAAGACAGGAGTAACTTTTACTTTCTCACAGCCCTCCGGAACCTCAACTGACTACAAGAACCTTTCAATGATAATCAAGAATCACCTCACAGTGACATCAGCCAGCTCCCTCAGCACTCATGAGTGTATTCTGACACATCCCATAGACTTGTTTACATTTAGTTTGTTTCCATGTTTGTTTATCTGATCTTTACATAGAGTATGTCTTCCTTGCTCAAAACTTTCCCACTGGTTTCAGAGACCTGGGATTCCTGAAAGCAACTGTCACCAGCAAAAACATATATGAAGATGACATTTTCCATACCCCTTCTCACCACCTGCTTCATTCAGCAATGGATCCACTTTTTCCTTAGTCTTCCTTTTCCTGCTGAATTACCTTTGGAAACTCTTCCTGTTGCCCTTCCCATCATTTTCCACTCTGAGCTTTAGGTGGGCTTTTGCTTTTCTAACTCCATTCCCGCACACTTTCCAAGTGTTTTCATATTCCTGACTCAGTTTCCACCTATCGTATACTTTTCTTATATGTCCTAGTTTTGTCAGAAGCTCCTTGTTCATCCATACATGCATCTTTCTTGACTTTCTGCACATTGAGATGGATCATTCTTGAGTTTGGAGAAGATGACCCTTCAAAAATCAACCAGTTATCCTAGACCTCTCTTCTCCGCAAGACTGTCTACTGTGGCATTCTTCAAAGCAGGTTTCTGAATAGGCCAATATCATGGTTTCAAACCCAGCCAGCAGCGAAGTACCATGCAGCCACTAACTCACTCCTTGCCTGATGTGATTGGAAGGAGAATGGGAAGAAAAAGGGAAAACCTCATTCATTAAGAACAGATTAATAGGACAACACGAGGAGAAAAGCAGTAATAATAACAACAAAAACTAATTTTAAAAAAGTATAAAGTGAGTGAAGCAATTTCTTACCAGTCAGAATCTAATCAGCCTGTTCCCAAGCTGAAATCCCTCCTCCCTGTCCCAACCAGCTCCCCGAGTTCTTATCCTGAGCATGACATCTTGTGGTATTGAATATCCCCTTGATTAGTTTTGGTCAGCTATCCTGGCTGTGTCCCCTCCCAGCTTCTTGAGAAAATAACTGTTGTGACAGTCCATTGGAATCAGAGTTAATATCTCAAACATGCACTTAAAGAAATTGGTCAAAGTCAGATCCTGAGGATGATTTTTATGGACATGACAAAGTTGTAAGAACAGGAAGATGAGGTCAGAAAAGGGAGTCACACAAAGGTGAGACAGCATTTTTCTAAAGCCAAACTTCCTGAGCAAGCATGCAAGGAACTGGTGGGAAAAAGAAAAATGCTCTCACAAGACATATGACATGAAGGAGGGTCATATAATGGTCACACTGGCAGAGGAAGAAGTGAGCCCCTCAATGACCCCCAAACCAAATAACCCATTTCCAGGAAGATTCTGGAAGCACAGACTGCGCATGACATCTAATTAACATGAGGGTCCAAATACTCTCTTGGAGTAACGCAGTCTATATAAAGACAAGAATCTGAGCCCCAGGTGGTGTGCTCCCCATGACTGGACATCTAAGCTGGCTGGACCACCACTGGACCCAAGACGGGTGGAAACTTTTTTCCTCTCTCTCTATCCCTATCTCTCTTCTCCTCACATAGATGGTTGTATATTGCTAGGCCTGCTGATGAGGTATCATGCCTGCACTGTTATGAACAATTAACATTGTTGTGAGCAATTAACGTGCTGTTTTTGTTGTGAGCAATCAATGTTCCATATTGCTGTGGGCAATTAACATTCCAGTTGTTATGAACAAATAAAATTGTATACTGTGATCCCTGGTGTCGTTTCACCTTAATCCTGACCTGGGAATCAGTGAACCTGAGTCATTGTCCTGAAAGCTCAATATATGACAACTGTATTCCAGCCAAACCCAGGACAGTCAATGTCTGCTCTTCTGAAATCCAGGACTTTAATCCTGCTATTTGCCTTTTTCCCTGCTCTCAGGATCCTGAACTCTATCATCTTCTGTTGTACTGGGTCTGGCTAGGATACAGTTCATTTTCTTCACAGTAGCCCTTTATTGGTGCTGTGTTTCAAATTTGTAACCAAAAATCTTGTTGTTGCTGTTGACCAACACTTCAACATTTTAGCTGTTGCTGAATGGTGTCTGTACAGCTTCAGGGCTTTCTTTTTCTTGCTGTGTGCCCCACAGAGAGTAGGTGAGGTTGGGCAAGAGTCTGGGAGGGACACAGCTGGGACAGCTTACCCAAATTAACCAAAGAGGTATCCTACATCACAAAATGTCATGCTTAGCATAATAAAAACTGGGAGAGAAGTTTTCTGGGAATGTCATTGCTTAGGGATCTGCCAGGCATCAGTTGACTGGAGGTGAGTGATTGCTTTTGCACCATTTGGTATTTTCGGTTATGGTCCTCCTCCCTGCATCCTTTTTTTATTTTTGTCTTTAGTTATTAAACTGCCTTTATGTCAACCCACAAGTTTTCTCAATTTTACCCTTATGATTTGCTTCTGCATCCCACTGAGTGGGAGTGAGCAAGCAACTGTATGGTGCCTAGCTGCCTACTGTGGTTGACTCACAACACGTGGTCACTGCAGTCAATGCTGTACCCAGTCTAAAGATTCCCAACCAGTTCCTTCTTGCTTGCAAATATGAGCTGCAGTAGAGCATTTCCCCCAAGTGGATCTTTGATCTACATCAGGATATATTCATCAGTGTTCTCTAGAAACCTCCCAGAATGTTTGTGCCATGTTATGACATCCCTCAAGCCTATGTCAGGGTCATTGAAGTTCCCTATGAGTTCCATGGCCCATGATCAAGAGGCTTCTTCCAATTATCTGAAGAAGGCCTCATCTGCCTCCTCCATAATGCTGTCCTGTAGGTGCTTCCTTATTTGTGTGAATACACTTGGGGTGGCTCCCTTCAGCCCTTCTTCATTGGTTTCACAAACTCTCACATCCACATCTTCCTGCACGTTTATCAACCCAGTCCACCAATTCCTCTCTTGATTGTAGGTCATCATCTCCCTCTGTCATCATTCCTACTTTAAAGTTCTCTTCACAAGGTTGCCAAGGATAATTCTGCCTCAATCAAAGGCATTAGCTGAAGGTTTTGTGGATATTCTTCCAGTTTTATGAATTTTGAGAGGTATACAATATACCACAGAGTAAATATAAATACAAGTATCACTGGTAGAAGGCAACATAAAACACTGTCTCTTCTTGATTGATGTCCAGAGTATTTTGCATTTGTTATTTCTGGAAATTCGAGACCAATGAGTACTAAGAAAAATATCCTCTGTTTTGATGAATGTATAGTATCTTCCCATTAATACCTAGAATATGTTCCAAATTACATCAGGAAAAATGATGACTGCAAGTTTTTCTTGTTTATATGGAAAATTGGAACTTATGTAACATGCAAATGTTTATCATTAATGAGATACGTCTTCGAAGTATATATTACTATAAGATCAGAAATATGTATGCATGAAACTCACAGCTACTTGAAGTGCAAGGTCTCACTGCACTGGAAAGTTATTCCCAGAAATAACATAAACCAGTTAATGCTTGAAGGAACACTTCTGCAGTTATAGAAATTAGCTTTTCTTTCCTAATGATAATATTTCTTTAGGTACACAAAAAAAGCTTTTCCTCTTAATGTAAAAAGACAAGACTGAAAATAATCCTTTTGGGTTTTTTAGTTGCTAGGATTCCATGACTGGCTGGAATGATATCAAAATCTTAGTCAGATTGCAGAAGACGTGTCTACCAAAGTTAATATCTCCCTCAGAGTATAATATCAGAGAGCCTCAGGCAGTGCTGTGTAACCCCCTGAAGCTTCTTGTTACTGGGCTGTATATTATGCAGGCTTACATTTTCATGGTTCAGTTAACAAGTCAAAGAAACATTGGTACCTTGCATCTAGTTTTGTACTCCATTAGAATAGATTTAAGTGTTTTGTTTTAGAATTTAAGCTCTCTGTATCTAATACTATTTGGATGTATTTGGCCCCTAGGTTTCTCCTTGAATGCGTCCTTCGCTGTCTTTTTCTGCTCTTGTTCCTAGTGACATTTTCTACACCATAGCTCCCAGCTATCCCTCAACCACAAAGGTAGTTGAAGCAGCTTCCAAAAATACCAGCTCCCAGGAGCAGCCCTTCTGTGCTTGGAGTATAAAACAGGTCTCCGCTCGGTGTAATAAATGAATTCATGATCCTAAATTCCCAGCTGACATTAATAGCAGCAAGGAGCAAGAAGCAAGTTAATGTTAATTTCTGCAGGTAATGCGTGAAAGCAGATAGGGAAAACTTAAAAGGTCAACATCTGCTGTCATGCGGGAAAGTTGCAAAATTTGATTGGCCAGTAAATGTCAACACCATGTTCTAAAATCTACATGCTATCCTTTCAACTTAATCTTAGCTTGCAGCCCAGATACGGATCATGCAGCATGTTTCAAAAACCCTTCATTTTGAAAACGGAATTGTATGATTGCCTTCCCATGGCAATAAGGCACTTGTAAATTACAAACTTGTCATTTAATCAGCATAGTGGGTAGTACAACTCCTGTGACTTTTTATATCAATTTTCAGGGAATGCTGAAGAATCCATAATGATTATATACCATAAAGAACTGCAGTTCCAACTGTTGCCATGGTATTATGTACTCCTTTTTTTTAAAAGCAGTGACTAGAATGCAAAACAGATAATTAATCTAATTGATTGTCTCCTGCACCTCACAGAGATGCTTTATTTTTGTCTCTGCTTTGTTCTCTGTTTTGTCTTACAATATATCAGGCTCAGAACTACATTTTTTAGTGCATTGACGGTATTAATTTAGAGAGCAGATGTACTTTCTAAAGCAGAAATATGATGAGTAGCTCTAAGCAAATGAATGAAAATTATATCTTCTTTGTCTAGATGGCAAATAGCAGTGGCTGTTGGAAAGCATATCCTCAGCTTATGTTTATGTAAAATTTTCTGTAAAGCATAAGGCAATATTGAAGCAGAGGAAGCTAGAGACAGAGAGGGAAAGAGGGAGTGCATGTGTCCACATCTAAATAGCATAAATGATCATGTTTAGCATCAGCAGTAAAATGTGACTGCAAGCTTCCGGTTCTAAATGCATCTTAAATTATCATGCTAGATATCATACTGTACTAATTGTAAAGCTGCGGTGTAAGTATGATTCTGAATTTTTAGGTGTAGGAGGTTTCATACTGTCTGAAGAAATGCTCTGCCCTGTCCTACCCAGCCTTTCTTGGCTTTGCTCTGTATCACCTAGCCCTGATGTGTCTTTTCACATCTATGGCTTCTCTGAAATGTAGCTTGATATAATTTGCTCAATCCATCTGATCCAGTGAGAAACCAGTGGAGCTAGAGAAAAGCTACATTCTCTTCTTAGTGAGTTAATGATGAATTACTGTGTGACCCAATGTGGAATAATTCCTGGAGGTGACTTATTAAGGCTAAAGTTGTATCCACACCTTAAGTAAAGGAAACTTCCAGGGTGGAATGCATTCATCTGCAAGGAATCTGTTCCATGATAGTTCACTAAGCAGAATAACCTGTAACCTTAGATGTTAGCAGTGACAGGGGAGCTTGGTATGCTGATTCTAAGAGAAACAACACGGCACAGGAAGGAGACTTTACACCAATCATAATAAAGGTACGTATGACTAGAGTCACTTGAGCTCCACCTGAATGTAAAAAAATTGTATAAAAATGGCTGAAGAGAGGGCAAATGATTGGGAAGATACAATTGCAAACAAGTCATCAAGATACCATTGCAAACTTGTCAGCTTCTGAGATCAGTTGATGTGGTGAGCCTTGTTTTCCCCTGCATATGGATGCTAATTAGATGAGATTCCAACATTTGGCCATACTGAGTTCCTCCCCATAAAAATTAGAAATCTCTATAGAGTTGGGTTTTTTAAATTTAATGCATTTGTAGCCAGGCTGTATTATTTCTATTCTTGATACTTGCATGTGCTTGGCAGACAGCGTATTTATCACTGGCCATCTAAAAGAATCTGCATTTCTGTTGCTTCAATAAACTGCACTATTCATTAATCTAGCCATGAGAGTTCTCATTGGATGTGACCAAACTAAATTATGGCTATGCTAGCCCATTGAATGCAACTAGACTGAAGGTGCATGGCACTATTTGTGCATCCTTAATCGTGCTGGTTCAATACACTGAACGCCACCTGGACTTAACAGTGCCGAATTGGGCATCACTCAGAATCTAAGCCCAGCACAGCACTTGCTGTGACATTGCAAAGCTCCTTTCATTTTTTTTTTTTATCAATTTTGTGAGAGACTGCCAGGAGACAGCTGTGCAAGAATCACTCTAGATAAGCCAAAACAGTTTTTATACCTTTGTGTATTGACAGCATATAGCAAGTGATTAAGGAAAGGACCTACATCCTGGATTTCTATATATATTTATAACGATCTTCAGCCTGTGTATGTGGCAAAAAAGCAGAAATGTAGGTGAGAATGAAACCATGAAGCTGGTGTTATCAGTGCAAAGGCCTGTAGAGAAATAAGTTAAAATACTTTCAGAGATGGATATAAAAACCTCAGAGGTTTAAAGTGATTTTTGAAGGAAACTAGCTAAATAATTTTATTTTTCCTACCAAAAGCATATGGAAATTCAGTAAGAAAATCACAGAAGAAACATTTGGGAGTTCCAGAATGCAGAAGTACCACTTAACTGGTTCCACTTTTTCTTTACTCCTTCACTTCCCACTGCTATTTCATGTGGGATATGATGTTCTGTAAAAAGATATGAAAAGTTATCAAGGTCTTCAGATTTCTAGTACTAATACAGAAGATTCCCAAAGACCCCTACTCCTTTTAAAACATATGTCTAAAGAATGATGACTATTCCAATATTAGACAAGATTATCTATTGTGAAAGTAAATCATGAAGGCAAAGTGAGAATTACTTATACATTTTTGTGGGCACATTCTTGTGAGGAAAGATTCTTCCACACATGCCTGGTACCCTTTTCTAAGGTAATCCAGAGGCAAAATATTCCCCGCCAGTTATAGCTCTTCGTATATCTTGTCAACAGTATGACACTGTGTCTGAAAGAATCATTTAGCTTCCATAAGACCATTCTTGCAGAGTGCCCTCCTGTGGTAATGCCAGTAATGTTCTTGAAAGGATTACAAAAGTTTAACTGGTCCTGTCACTGAACACATTACTTAAGAGGTAAACATAATTTCCCATTGTCTTTTAGACCCATCTATTTATTTTACTTATTCCTTTATTTTAATGGCACTGCATTTCATGTGCCTCTAGTGAACTGCACTGAAAAAAGCAGGACCGAGTCTTTGGCACCAGTTTCTTTCTTACACTACCACTTATTTTACCTCTCATTGATCCAGTCATACATGCCAAGTCAATCGTGCATGGTTACTCTAATAGCTCCTCTCATCACTTGTCCTCCTTATCTCAACCACAATCACTGAAGCAAAGAACCTTAATCTACCTTTTAAATAAAATTAGACGAGTAATTTGTATACAGATCTGCTCATTATTGATTTTCTTTAAAACTCCCTCTACCCCAAAGTTATGTGTAGTAGAAATGGTACATCTGCTCAGATACATTTAGATTGTTAATGATTCTTTTCAACATCTGTTACACTGCTACTAAACAGTTGTGGTTTCTTTAAGAAGACACAAGGGACTGGACCTGCACCACCTCATTCTTGACTATTTTTGGAGGGAAAACACCTCTGGGAGCCATTTATATATATATATGAGGCCATATTGGCAGAAACTTATAGCTCACCGTTTCATCACTTCTTTGCCCAATGTGTTATTGATCAGTCTACACTGTTATTCACCACTGGAACATTAACTACATTTTTGTTTCATTGCTCACCAATAAGATGTTCTGAATATCAAAATACCACACCTATAAAGCCCCTTCGTCAAATAGCATATTTGTCTGAACAACAGCTAGGATGAGAACTTCACATCAGAAAATTCATCTGGGCTAGGAAATGTTGGTAGCAATTTGTATGATAATGTATTAGAATCAGCAAAATATAACCAGCCATATTCATGTATGGGAGAAGAAAACTGATAACATCATGCATTCACAAGCAGAAGTGTTTGTTGAAACACCAATAAAACAATAGAGTTTATACTGAAGCCAATCAATCCAGCAGCTACTGTACTGTAAAAGATATGGGTTCTGCTACTCCAAATTGGGAAGTGTCATGAGGCAAAACACTCCAGAATTTCCTTTTTTAATTTTCAAATAAATTCTCTGTAAGATATTTTGAGCAATGGTGAATAGCACCTAAACTGATTACGTATTTGTTTTCTTACTGGTTGTACCATGTAAGCAAACAGTTCTTCTGTAGAAGAATCAATATGGTCAGAATTGCTGCTATTTTCTTGGATTTTTGTAGCTAATAATTGACCATTAGCATAGTTTTCACCATATGTGTGCCTCTGAAGCTACTGTTCACCACTGATAAAATGGAAAAAATATAGTTGGGGGACAATAACCCTTGGCATATGTTATATGTAGCCTATCCCCACTCTGATCTGATAAAACTGTTAAATAAAACCTACCCAACTGGAAATTCATCTATCAGATACTGATATTTTGGACTTGGAAGCCTCTATTGTTATGTGTGAACAAGGGAAAGAAATAGCTTTAGTAGGCTTGATAAAATGATGATAGGCAGACATCCTTTCTTATCTTCCACAGCCTGTCTGCAGTACTAACTCACTCAGTGCTAAAGTCACGTTTTTTGGGGTTTTTTTTTCCCATCTGAAAGAAATACCAGGAATCAAGGGAATTACTTAATATGATTTAGGGCCTTCCCAAGGAATGTACCCAAAAAGTATGCCCAGAAACCTCTAGCTTCAGATCTCTCATTTTACAGAGTTCCATGGGGATCAGTTCTCTCTCCTCCTTGACATTTCTCTATAACTTTAAAAAGAAGTGTTGAGGTAAAATACTGAAAGACATAAATGCTTGTAAAATGCAGATAAAATGCAACTCCATATATTTTTCATTAAGCATGACTGTACGACCACTACTGGTATGACTTCATGCTCAAGTAAGGTAAGTTATAGTTGGTTAAAGCTTATCTCTAGAAAGGCAAAAGTGATAAAGGTTAAAATGTTAGTAGTACTGACTTTTCTAGACAATTTGCTGCTAGTGGTCATTAAAAATGCATCCCATTCGGACAGAATATTCCTTAACTCAAAACATCTCTTTCCACTTTAGTACAGTGTTCCAGGTTTCAGTAAATTTAAATTCAGAGTTACAGCAAACTGTTCCTACTGAAGCTGTATACCCAGTTTTCTCTCTGTTGTCTGTTGCAGATTCAGATTCAATGGACATTGGTGTTGGACCAGGGGCAGAGAGATTATTCTGAGGGAGGATACAATGGAGCTTTCAGATTCATCAGATTCATATTTTAGTCTTGCTGAGTCTGGTCTTCACAGATGACTTCTAACACAGAGCAAAGGGGGAAAGATTAATGGCTTGGAAAGCTGTTCAAGTTAAGCAAATTTTAAAAGAACAATTTAATCACATACCATATGTGTTATTTTGTTCATTCCCTTGAGTACTGAGGTAAAATGTGTAGCTTTTACTCATATTTGATTCTATTGCCAGTTCTTGCACTAAGTATATGAAGACTACTGAAATGTCTATAACTGAGGTGAATTGGTTACAGCTAAATCTCCATGCAATTTAAACTCCTGTTTCATGACCTCATATAGATTACCACTCACAGAGGACTTAACACTGCATTACTACTACAAATAACTACATGCAGTTTTTCAAAACTAAGAAGATGTAGTAAAATATTACAAAACAAAATCATAAAACCAGTTGAGCAAAAATCTCAAGCCAAAATAAAAAAAAAAGAAACCACAAATAACACTGTTAAGCAACACAATAATCTAAATCTCAATATAAGGAAACAGAAACTGCTAAAATTAGATGGGTTTGGACCTAAGACAGTCAAATATCTCCATTTAATGAAGTCACTGAGAATTGTTATCCTAACTCCAAGATTCTTTGAATATGTTTATTGTTTGTTTGTTAAATATTCAATAGACTAAAAATCCTAAGTAGATACATGTTGAGAAGGGATGATTGTGATCCCACACTTCAGTTATATATATGAAGCTGTCTGTTGCTATCTTTTTAACTTAAACTCCAATTTAAGTATCAAGATTTGAGAAACATTGCAATATGGAACTTGTGTTTCATTTATGAGACTGATTCCTGGTGTGAGAGACTTACGGCGTTACAACACTTGTGAGGATTCCTGAACATGGAAACATGGAATATCCAAGTGGAACTAGATGATAGACTTTGCTTCATACAGGAAAAAAAAATGAAATCGTAGCCATTTTCTCTTGCAAATGAATTGGAGATAATCCTCATGAAAAAGAGTGACTTAGAAGCTCCTATGCATTTGTTTCCCATTCTATCAGTACATTTTCAACTTTCAGAAATCTGCTGCACTCTGTGTTTGACAGCAATCTTAGTGGCCAATCCGTTTTCTGTTCCAGAGGAATTACATGAAATCCTGCCTGAATACAGTAATGTCTTCAAGGGAAGGAAAGGTTCTAGCAAGAAATTTATTACATCTGACAGTATCTACCCTACAGAATTTAAAATAAATATCTATCTGAAGCACTTTCTATAAAAAATTCCTTTATGTACCTGACAGCTTTTAACATGTGTCCATGTGAACCATCAAGCCGCTGTATCCATATAAATAACTCATATTTGCATGGCATCTTTCAGATGTGAAACCAGAAACCTCTGGTGGATGTGTTATGAAACTGCCAGTTTACTGTATAGAATTGTAAATGAAACCACGCATTATGCCTCTCTAAAAATAATAAGTACATAAAAATATCTTAATTAATCATTATGAATTGCCATGGATATCACTTGTGGGTTTTTTTTTTAATTTCCATAAGCAAGTAGTTATTTTTCTGGTTTGTTAAAAAATATGTTTTATTAGAAAAGTAGCCATGTTCCTATTTTGCAATGTCCTCTATAGATATTGATTTAGTCATAGAAAATGCATCTTAGAAAGTATCATCATATAAGGAGCTCTTCTGCAGTTTAACTAAAATGACATTCTAGTTACTGCCTTTTTGTGCTGTACATAATATAATTACAGGAACAGACTTAAATAATTTTTCTTCTTCCAATAAGTTGCTTAGTATACACACTATTAAATTGTTAGTTGAATAGGGAAATTAATGTGGCTACACATCTGTTTTAAGCTGAAACGCAAGAGGCAAAACTTACCTCCCCTCTTCACTATTTTTTTTCTTTTCTAATCATTCACACTATCTAGAAGCATGTGACTGTTTCTTTTTGCTTTTATTAAGCCTAAAATCAAGAAATTAATCCAATTTCAAAATAAAACATGGCTTTCTTTTTAATTATGCTACAGTAGTTACAATTGTAGTTACATTCTAACACTGCAAATTTAAAAGTAACCTGACTATAACTGAAATAGGGCTGACTTATTCAGTTTTCATTGCCTGAGATAAGAGAAGACCGGCATAAGGAGAAACAAGAAAATTGCATCTTCAGACCTCTGTTAGTTTGAATAGATGAAATAGATATTAGTGACAAAGAATGAAAGAAATGTGCTTGTTTACAATGCAAAATTGATTTAACAGTGTCTCTTGTATTTGAAAGTCGCTATTGAGACCAAATAGTAAGTCTGTTTCTAGCTACATATCGTAAAATAGAACGAAGCTTGGAGAAATACCAAATGATGCAATAAAAAATATTTTTTTTAATAGAGAGTACTCATAAATTAGTCAAAGAGTTCAGGGATGAATAAAAGAAATAAAAATTCTCTCTTAAAAGCACAAAATATTTGTATGTACCAAATTTCAGAATAATTTTCTCCTAATATAGACTGGGTCTAGTGCTATGGCATTCAGTATCATCTGTGAAGCTGCACTAAATTCAGCCCAGTGTTTTAAGCTAAAGCTGAACAAACATTGTCTCTCAACCCTTCATTTTGCAGCCAATAAAAAACCCAAACATTTTGCACGTTGATGTTTGTTTTGTCAAAGGGTTGACTTTAGGGGGGAAAGACCTACAAAAATAGGAAACAGCTTTTATTTTGAGATTTTTTTCTCTTAAATAGTTACACAAATATTTCTATTCAACAGAATACTCCACAGTCAGGTAAAAGGAAATTAAGGAGTCTATTTTTGGTGAAACAGAACAGATTATATAAATCTATTTAGATAATCCTACAGTATCAGCAGGAGGCTATAATGACTTCCATTAGCCTTTCACATTGTTGCTGTATATAATTCAGTTGAAATATAATAGAAACTGGCAAAGAAGGCCTTCCTTGGTGAACAACCTACTTTACACAAAGAATGTTAATTGCAATAAGATAACAGGGGAAAAAAAATAAAAAACAGGAAAGTATAAAATACAAAGTCCTATCCATTAATAAAGCATCAAAGGCTATCAGTGATTATAAGCAATGAAGACTGCAAAATAAGAACCAAGGCAGTGTAATCATCTGCCAGATACACTTGGGAGAGCAGATTGGTGAAAGGTCCCTCACCTCTGCATAGTGTCTTGCCCTGCATCAGGAGAGGGAATACAATTATGTCTACAGTAGCATCCTTGTCCCTTGTTCTACTATTGCCTTCCAAAACCAATAAACAGAAGTTTTTGTAAGTCTAGGGACAAACAATGGACACATTACACCTTGCCATACAAGAAGCAGTTCCTTCTTTTACATTGTTATTTTCCATGAGAATAACCATAGGGAAATTTTATATCTCTGCCTAGTCATTGTCAGTACAAATAAGGTATCTCCACATCAGCACAATTTTTTTTTTTTTAAACTGTTTGAAGACAAAATATGCTGAGAACACTTCAATTTTATTTAACATGGTTTCCCATAATGGATATATTTTCTTTTTTTTTAACTTTTTACCTTAAGAAAATTTCTGAAAATAATTATGCCAAGTTTTAAGTCTGTCTCATATTCTTCTGATTTTTTTCAAGGCAATAAGGTGGTCTACCTGTAATGATTTCAGTAAGTATATAGTTTAAGAGATGTGTGTTCTTGCAGAAGGACTTTTCAAAATATCATTGCTGGAGTTTTTAACAATTTTATAAATAGAATAAATAATTATAAGATTTGTGTTACATATTCACAAAATACTATAGAACAAATGGAAATTGGTATAAATCTTCACAGACACAAAATATTTCAAGTTATATAGGCTTTTATATAATTTTGGTTCCCTGAGCAGAAATCCTTCTTAAAATATACTCTATTTACCACATTAACATTGAAATAACTTATCATATTGATTGTAAAATGCATTTCCATTTAATATATTTTGTAATGGTACCTTGAGGAAAATTGTGCTGTGTTCTGAAGAGAGCTTTGAAAGCCACATTCTGGTTGTAAACTGCTGCCTTAGACATACTTTATTTTGTGATTCATGGAAGTGATGGGTATGAATTCCTGCCTCTACTAAGTAGCTGTAATTTTATCTAATCTCAGTGCATACTGCCTGTGCTCACTGTCTCTTGAAACCAGACTACTTAGCAAGTTATTTATCATTCATTTAAGAAATTCTAAAAACTTTTAAAGCACAACAGTGCAGAGTATTTCCTATTTGAAGAAAAGTAAATACTTTTGAAGACATAATGAATAATAATTATTCTGATAGGCCATCCAGGTTGAGGAAATTCTGGAAAATCTTTTTTGAGTACTGTAATAATCCTGCAAGAGTAAGAACTGATGACACATAGTTTCACAAAACCGTACAAGGAAATTAAAACACAGCATTTATAAAGGCATCATTTGGCCTAGCAATTAAAGGAACACTTGTTAAGTTTTAATTCATTGATTAAGATTGAAATCAACAGTATTTTCAATATTGCATTTAATTTCAAAAGTTTGGATGCATAAGAAATGAGCAAAATATCCCAGGCAGCAGTACACCTGCCATTCCATTCATAAATGAAATGGAGAAAAGTTCTTCTGTTGTTTAAGCAAATGGACCGGCTAGCTTACACCATAAAACTGTTTCTAATACACATCTCCCTCAAAATAATGAAGGGTACCAGAAAATGAACTAAACTTTCCACCTGGCTAAGCTGAGACTATTTAAACTGGAAATAGTTGAGAAAGCATCAACTTTCTTACTCACTCCACACTGGAATATACCCAACTACTTCACATTGACATAGAAGATGTCATAGCACAAGATGAACAGCAAAAACATCCATTACATAAAATTAATTTTCTTGGACTTTCAAGATGTCTTTGATATAATCCTTCACAGGAGATTATTAAGGAAACAGAAGCCACAGAATAAATGATAAAAGTTCTGTTTTATATTAGAAAATGGCTAAGAGATAGGAAAACAAAGGGCAGATATAAGTGTTCATTTTCAACATGGAAGAAGGTTAATAATAAGATGCCCCTGGATTCTTACTAACAGTGGTGGTACTTGACCCATTTATTGCACACTTACTCATGTCCTGAAGAAGAGGATAAATAGAAACATGGACTAAAGTCTCTTGCTGAAAATTATGTAGGTCAAGAATGAAAAGGTAGCAAAGAATTCCATGTCTAAACAAGCTACAGAATTAACTAGAGTAACACCAAAGGAAATTCCAAAGGCATAAGCAAAGTTGGCTATTGGATCTGGCCACTTTACATTAGATTTTCCATATTGATACATTCCAAATAAACATCAATCATTAAGGAAAAGAATAGTTTCATGACAGACAATGTATTTACTGTAATTATTCAATGTACCTAGGAAAACAAAAAGACTGCAAAGCAAATAAAATTTTTACTGAAGAATAATAGAGGATTGCAAATGTATTACTATGTTTTTGTCGATTGTTGGCATGCCATTAGAAGAGTTCTACAGAAGACAAAAATAAATGTGACTAGCACAAGATATGAGGCGGGGAGATTTAAAAGATCAGAATCATACTTTTACAGAAATTATACTGTAAAATTAGTGTAAATAATGGAAAGGTTGAGTGACTCATAATTCATATTACTAGGACAAATTTCACCCAATAAAGATAAAAGGTAACAAATTTAAAGTCATACTAAGAAATTCTTTGTTTCTTCATACAGTATCTAAATGGCCTGTTGTCACATTGCACTTGTTATCAGGATTAGGCCATAAAACCAATTAGAAGCCCTTTCAATTACACCTAAAAGTATTTTCACAAAACACTAAAAGTTCTGTCTAACAGAATAATGAACCCATGAAACAGGTTGCTGAGAAAAACTGTGGAATCATCATCACCAGGAGTCTCACAAAGAGATTGTATAAACATCTGTCAATAATAACACACCATTCTTTTCTGCAGGTGTAAGAAGAATAAATAACATTCTGAGTTTTCCTCCACCTATACCATCCCATAAATTTGATCTTCTATTCTGGCATCATAAAAAAAATTTAAAAACAAAACAAAACACCAAACAAAAAAAACCACAAAACCAAAAAACTCTTGCAATCAATAACCATAGACTCTTTTAGTCTAGTAAAGCCTAAGCACACAGACAGCACTCTTAAAATAATCACAGAATCTGTTTTATTAATACTCAGCAAAGAGGATTAAAATCCTAGATGGCAGGGGAATAACTATATTTAACAGGAAAATTTGTGAAACAGAGGAAAATGTTTCAAGAGAGAAGTCACTTCAAATGTTCATTGATGAATTATAACAAGTGAGATGTTTTTCACTATCTCAGCAAGTTTCATCTTATTAGAGCCACTAAAAAGCCAGAAATTGGTTTTATACAGAGGAAAAACTCCAGTGAAATTCAGCGAGAATTTGTTCTGCATAGTGATTGCAGTATCTGTCCCTGCAATGCAGAAGCATTTTTATTTTATATCATTGGGCAAAGTTTTACTTCCCATACTGCAAAAGTACTCTGCAAGTACAGTCAATACTGTTCCATTTTAAACACATTTCTATGTGAAATTTCACATTTGTTCTTTACAGGTACTCAAGAAAATCCATATTTTAATTAAGGTCAAAATGTTACCATTTCCATCAGTGAATGCACTGCAGTAGTGTGCTGCTTTTGTCTGGGATAAAGTTAATTTTCTTCATAGTTGCTAGTGTGGTGCTATGGTTTTGATTTGTGCTGAAAACAGCATTGATAAGACAGGGATGCTTTAGCTATTGCTGAGCCATGCATACCCAAAGCCAAGGCCTTTTCTGCTTGTCATACCAATCCACCCGCAAGTAGGCTGCACAAGAAGTTTGTAGGGGACACAGATGGGACAGCTGGCCCCAAATGACCAAAGGGATATTCCATATCTTCTCATGCTCAGCAATAAAACCTGGAGGGAGAATGAGTAAGGGGTGGGAGGGTGGGTGTTCAGACTTAACAGCATTATCCTTCCCAAGTAACCATTATCTATGATGGAGCCCTGCTTTCCTGGATATGGTTGAACACCTGCCTGACAATGGAACGTAGTGAATGAATTCCTCATTTTGCTTTGCTTGCGTGCACAGCTTTTGCTTTACCTATTAAAATGTCTTTATCTCAAGCCATGAGTCTTCTTAGTTTTACCCTTCTGATTCTCTTCCTCATCCTACCACAGGAGAGTGATCAGCTGTGTAATACTTAGTTGCTGGCTGGGATTAAACCACAAGAAGTAGATATTTTTGTATCTGAAACTTCAAGTAATTTTCAGAAATCTGCTTCCCAGTATTATACTAGAAGAGTTGTATCTGGTGTAAGTTCAAACTCTAGGTTTAAAAAGTGCTAGGACTGGAGCAATCAGAATACTCCCCAGGTTTTACAATGTTTGAAAGTGCTTGGCTTTAGTCTCTTATACATGTTATTAATGAAGAATGGGACAGGAAGTGTCAGTCAGGAAGATGTTATTTGACATTTTCAGACACATTAAGTGCATAGCTGAGGGCAGAATTTGGACTTAAAAGTTTATCTTGTTGCTTTCTGGCTGACACATCATAGGAAAGTAGGGAAAAAAAATGCTTTACCATATAGAGAGTCCTCTATTATCATTTGACTCTGCTTAAGAATAATGGATGAAATTCTTCTCTAGAGCACTACCACTGAAGTCAGTGGACTTCTGCCAAGGATGAATTTGACCCATTATTATTTTCAAACTGAGATTAGAGAGCAAGTGAACCAGCAAAAGACAATTAAGTCAGTGATGCACTTACTATCTTGAGTATGCAAGCAATCTGAAAGCCAACATAATGCAGCTCTTATTCACCAGGCATGCAAATAAATCAACTTTAAATGTCAATAAAGTCAGTAATGACAGATTTTATCACTAAGTTATAACTAAGCAATAATGATTGGGAAACAGGCGAGTAGCTCACAGCAACTGAAGTGATTTTTTATTTTGTCCTAGGTGAAGCCAAGGGTAACTGAAAAGACTGGCCTTTACTCCCTCTATTATTAACTGCAAATCATTCTTGTCATGTTAGAAAGCAGATTTTTTTTCCCCCAAGTATTACTCACTGTTATGGTGTGCTTCCCACCATGACCTCCTTCAGAGGTGCTGCAGTCCATTTCTAATTAGCCTCTGCATATTAGTGACTGCATTTTTATTTTAAGGGAATCAGGACCAAAATTGTATTTCTATTTTTTCTGCAAATGAAGTTACTGATTTAATTCCTCCATCAGCTGTGACCACAGAAATCAGAGAACAAATAAAAGCCAGCCTGAGGATGATTTAACACTTTACGAGGAGCAGTCCTATGCTAAATACTGTTAAACAGCTGCAGCATTCCACTTGCAGTGGCTGCATTTCAGTGAGGAGTAAAATAAACATTAGAGGTGATAAGTGGCTTATTTAAAATGCTTCTAAACACTCTGAGTGGCATAATAAATTATAAGCTATTATTTTTTTTGATGTGTAGAAGGAGGAGGAATGCAGGTTATAAATATTTTTAAAACAGTATTATATTAAATAGATAGTTGATTTAAACTCACAGAGCCACTTTAAAAGCAAAGGAACTTTTTCAGCTGTTTACAAAATGTGGTTTATATGAGTATGTACAATCATTTTTCTGTCTCTAAATTTTAACCAAAAATAGCACACATTTTTTGTAACGTATGTTGTTGTTCTCCCTATGGGATATGCTTAACAATGGTCAGTTGCTATGTTTTAGTAGTTTTGGCTGACATTCAACAAATGTTTGAGCAGCTAATAATGCACTTAGTTCTGTTAGTTCACCCATCTGTCCATCACATCTGCCTGTCCTCATAAAGGCTGTCATTAAGCGACATAGCATTTTTCTAACATCCTCTCTGTATTCACTCTTTTCTTGAATGCCTAGAAGGTAAACAATGCATGTTCACAATTTATTTTTTTTTTTCATAATCTAAAGATAAATAAGCACTTATTTAAAAGTAAGCAACAAACAATTTCTTTTACTATTTTGTTAAAGCAACAAACAATTTATTATACTATTTTGGTAATTTTGGCATTTTAATCCACCAAATTCAAATTATTCACTCAGTTGAAATAGTTTGAAAACACAAAGGAGAGGCCTTTCTCTTGTCCATAAAGATTACTCAATTAGTGACCAGACACATAACACTGTTTAAAGAAAAATAACATTAATTAAGCTCTGCATTTGGTATCTATTTAGGATCACACATTATGGTTGGTTGTTACAGTTCTATGGTGGGCACTGACTGCCTCTGCAAACTCTTGTAGCATCTGACTGGCTTTTTCCACATGGAGATATGCACAGATATGGCTCATGAAAGCAAAGATGCTGCTGTACTAATGTGTATCCTTGCTCATGATACATTTGAAATCAATTGCAGTAACAAAAGAAGCACTAAATATTTGATAGAAAATGTCAGTGAAGGATTTAATTCCATAAAATTAACAACCAAAGAAAGTGTTCTAACACTTCTATATAACATCATGGAGCATTTTGTACTTCTCCTTGTCTGCAACCCCATCTTCTGGAGAATGTATAACACTGAGGGTAATCCAAAAATCTTTATATGAACATATGGAATGTCTATCTTACAATAATAAGGTACATATCATCCAAAAAGCTAGATGGGACTTATTCATACTGTTGTTGTTCATTTGCTTTGAGATGGTTTGCTTTAGAACTTATCCTAAGAAGATTATTTCCAACCCTAAGGAGTATTTTCAAAGCATTGAATTATCAGTTTCTCAGGATTCTAAACTTTATAGTCAACATCATTTCAAATAGTCTAGGTGCCAGAAGGGTAACCATACATTTTTGAAACAAAGACATGAACTTCAGAAGGAACCCCTGTCTAAAGTAAAGTAAATAGATGTTTGCTGATGTCAGAGAAACAAAACTTTCATAACATCTAATTATGCTTTTCCTGTGTGATTGTCCTAAGACAAGGAGCATCAAAGACAATCCTGAGCTAGGCTGTGTCTATTCCACAACTGTAACATACCATACAGAAACATTCTGAAAGAACCCTTTTTGCCATGTACCCAGCAAGTTGTACCAAAGCCACATAGTAAAACATATGTTTTCCTATAAAATATGATCTCATGTGGCTATTTGTGAAACTAGCCTAAACATTTTCTATTGACATTGTGTTTGAACAGCCATTCAAGAGTCTCTCACAATTTGTGCAGTCTGTACAAATGTCCCTACCACTTACTGACTTCCTATAAGAAATTTCTTCTGCCCTACTCTGTGTCTACATGAGCTCATACATCCACATGTTAACAAAAGAACTTACAGGACATAGGAGGACAGTTTTTGTTTGTGTCTTCGTTCAGTCACCACAAATCAAAGCTCACCAAAAAATAGTGTTGCTGATTGCATGATAAGTGTATGCAGATGTGTTTGCACTAGCATACAAACACGCATTCACTTAGGAAATTAAAAAAATACAAAACCTACATATTTGTTTGACATGTTTTCCTGGAAATTTATGAATATGTTCCATTGTAATAGAAAAATAAGCAAGAGATGATAAAAGTAATCCTAGGTATACGCCAGCCGTCTCTGTCAAGAGTGACAATGGCATCAGAAAGGGCATTTCTGACTTAGAGTAAGTTCAAAACTGTTGTAGTTTACAATTACTCCAGTTGAAAATGCCTTATTCCAGTGGGTAACTAAAGGGAATTCTGATATGGATCAGACATAGGACATTTGGTTGCCAAATGAGTTTCCCAGTTAAAAGCCTTCCATTCACCACTGCTGCAGTTTCCTTTCCCCTTCAGCTGACATATCTATAACTAACTTCTAAGATGAAGACAGTAATTATTATATTGTACACCATCGTAAGATGAAGTGCATTCTACCAAGCTGACAACACTAACCTTTACAATTATCTTTTTAATTCACCACTTGTTGAGAAAATGGGCATAATAAAAAGAATTAATCACTCCATTATCTAACATTATGCAGGGAATAGTATAAGATAAGCAGAATGTTCAGTGCTGTTATTATTTGCTATTTGTTTTGGCTAAAGCCATTATCCACAAAGTACTAGAAGCTAAACAAACATAAAAGAGTTGTATACTTGGTCATTTCCTGTTCATGTTCATCTGAGATGCTTACCCAAAGGTCTTGCTTTGAAAATATGTATATTATTGTGATATGTCATGAAAACATCCACCCACTGTGCTAGCCAAGCTCATTACTGCTGGTCAGGAGACAAGAATTCTCATTGTGTAGCATACAGAAAATCTAGGAACACAAGTGTGCATTTTCCTGAGATTATGAGAAATACTGAAGAGAAGGTACTTGATGGGAATTCATACAGCTACATTAAGCCTGACTTTTCATTATCCATGTGCTGTATTTCGAAGTGTAAATTTTAGGCAATGTGCTTCAGAAGAACCTAGCCATAGAAATCTCTGCACTTAGGAAGTATCAGGCACTTTTGTGGCACATGACATTCTGTGGGAATTCAGATGCTACACCGTATTTACACCCCAGTTGCACATATTGTTTAGGATCCATTAATGAGATACCTTTGTTCCAACAGCACTATGTTAGAGAATTTATAGGAAAAAAAAAAATACTGGTAAAATCAGCAAATAAAGTAATATTTTATAGACATAGCAATAGCAGATACCAAAGTGAATATTAAGTCATAGTAAGATAATATTTAGTATGATATCAATGACAGGCAATAAAAATATTGAGTATTGTAGAAAAAGACAGTCAGATTCCAGTTAGGTCAGTGGAAAAAGCTTCGTATAACTTGAATCAGATCTCAAAAAATGCTGTGGTTTACTTAACAGCTCTAGGTTCTTTTCTGGTTTTTTGTTTCATGTTATTTTACTGGTATTCTTATGAAGGCTCTTGAGAAGAACATCAGCTTAGCCCTTTTTTTTTCTCTCCCCAAGATACTTTGTCTGAGCAGAGATAAAAGAACCATCATACAAAAGTACTCTTTACACTTTATCTTGACAACTTTCCCTTGTGGTTGCTTTAAATGTAGGTTTTCCTCATATTCTTCACAGAAAATAATAATTTATGCATTATACTGTGTTAGCTAATTGTATTATGAATGTGTATATTTTGCCATGTAGAGCCACAAAATTTGGACATAAAGAAAGAAGTTGCATTCACTCAAATGTCTTTCATGCAAATTTTAGTATCATTATTTCAGGAAAGTTATTCCCAATTTATCGATGTGAAATTAATCTCAAAAACTTCTGCAATGTGATATTAGGAGAAACAAGCCATGGATTTAGGCCTTTAACAAGGCCAGCAGGATCAGAGGGGAGGAAGACAATTGCAAACATATGTAAAGGAATAAACATTAATAAACAACATTTAATAATCTGAAATGTCTCAGTGCTTTACAGGAAGAGAAATTGTAGTGACTACACTTAGAGGTTCAAATTCATCTCCAACTGCACAACAGAAGGAAAATTCAACTGATTTTCAATGACTATGTTTTGGGTTTTTTTTTATCAGGATTGAGAAGACAAGATCATTGCAAACTTCCTTTATGCTTATGTCTTTTCTTCTCTCTTTTTTTTTTTCTTTGTACTCTTGTCTAACCAGCCTAGTCAAAAGTACATTCAAGCGCAGAGATGTTTTCCATTTATCTTGATTATGTGAACCTATTGATTTAGATCCAGTCTTAATGTAAAATAGAAGTGTTATCAATAAGTGTAAAATCTGGATTGTGGTATTCATAGAATAGATTATAATAGAGAAAGCACAGAAATGTCAGTGTCTGATGAGAAGACAAAAGAACTGAGGAGATGAAGAAAATATAACCTGCACTTGAGCAGACATTGTTACATTCACTTATTCAATGTGCAAAAGTTTGCAAAAGCTCAGTTCAGGTACTTGAACTAATTACACAGACCTCCTCAGCCTGTAAAATTAGACAGAGGGGCAGGGAAAATGCAATCCATAAAGGAAGCTGATGCAGTGAAAAACTCAATAACCAAAGTTATTAAGCAGGCATTCTTTATTTTGCGGCGCTGGACGCACAGGAGATCACTCCTCCAAATGTGCGTGCTGATACAAGCTGTGTACACAGTTTATATGCAGAGTAAACATACATATTCATTATATTTCTTAGAAAGGGCGGTCTTATATTAATGAGTTCCTGGAATTCATTTACATAGTCTGAGCATGCGTAATAAAACCATGGTTAGGGTCTTTTCTCCCCTTGGTGGTCTTCCATGACCCCTGGTGGACATTGACTTCATCTTCTCTTCTTCATCACCATGTTCTTTTAGAGACCTAAAGCCTAAAATTCTTATTCTTGACAATTCTTGTCTGTTCAGCATGCTCGGGTGCCTCGAGATCTCTTGCTGTCCTGTTCCTGGAGATAAACACTATCTACAAGGTTATGAATTTCACAGTATGTCCCTACTATACAACTACCCATTTATTGTTGTTGCTTGTTCAAAGATTAGCGAAACTCCACCAGACATCCCATCTCCTGTCTTCAAAGGTATTTACATTTCTGAGGTCTACCACCACTACAGCCTATCTCAGGTGCAGTTAGAATAAGGAACACTGTGGAGTGAAGCAGGCACCTCCAAAGATAGGTAACAATCCTAAATTAGAAGTCATCCCTTAAAAATACTAATGATCCTTTAGTAACTGCTTGTCCTGGTTTCACTGGAATGGAATCCTAGGCCAGCCATGATCTGCAGACCATTAGCAGTTTGGAGTTAGCCAGGGCAGCTGACCCAAGCTGGCTTAACGGATATATCCCATACCATAAACATCACATTATAAAGGGGGAAGTTTGCTGAGAGTAGGAGCTCTCTTCCTGCTTGTTTCCATCCCTGGAGAGGCTCACTTACCATTCTGCTCCTGAGGACTGCTTTCCTGTTTATTGTGAGTGCTGTACATTCACTGGGTCGAATACAAGTTTATATACTTTATATTGACATTAGTATTAATAGTGGTTTTGCTGTTTCATTAAATCTCTTAGAGTCTCCTCTACTTTTCCCAATCCCCCTTCTTGGCTGGGGATGGGTTACTGAATGATAGAAGAGTTGCTATAGTTTAGCCCTGGATATGGGCTAAATGTGGACACCACTGTGTTCACTTCTCTCCTCTCTGCCTTTTTAAAATTTGTTTTGATTTACCTTTTGCTGAAATGTAACTTGCTTTTAGCAGTTTTGTTGAAGGACTACAGAAAACCTTGACTGCTTCTTTATTCCAAATATCTGTAACAAGCTTGAGCTATAATAACCACAGAGTTCTTATTGGGATGTTCTCATCCTAGCGTAAAGCACCTCTTAAGATGCATCATTACTCAAACATAGACTTGGCATCCTGAAAAAGCCTTCAAGGAAGCCAGATTTTATCATTTACACAATTCCAAGGGCAATTTGGTTTTTCCCCCCTCCTTTACAGAAGAAACATGTTAAAAGCAAAAGAGCTGCTTGAGACATTACATGGGTTAAAGAACTAGCAGCATGCATTATACATGGAGACAGCAGCAGTCCTGGTGAAAGTCCAGTCTTTGAATCCTTCTAATAGAAGCTGGGTATTGAATATCAGATGAGTAAACTGGAACTGAAAATAAAAGCTAGTATGTCCTTTACCCCTTTTGAAAAGTTATGTAATTGATATATTGAGATGAAGAGCACAGGTAGCTGACAAACTCAGCTATTTTGCAATGACATGACCCTATTGTCATCTTGGTCACCACAGTGAAGGTTGATGAATGACTGCAGCTGGGTTACATTTTACATTGGTCCTGCAAATAGATCAGGGATTCTGAAACTAGTAATAATCTCCCAAAAATAAAGTTATAAAGTCCATCTATTCAGTTTGAAAAAAAAAAAATTCTAAAGATTCGAAAATTTTTCTATGTAACTTTCAGTCAGCAGATAGAAAGAACAAGAATAAATGTATTGGATAATTATTACTTTTTTGCTCAATTTATTATGTTTTATTCTAAAATAACAAAGATCTAGTAATATGCCAGTTTTTCATTTCTGCTTTTTATACACTCAGTTAAACTTTTTAAAATAATATGTTGAGATTGAGTGTCTCTAGCTTCAGAAGGAAAGATCTACTGTAAGCAGGATGACATCACATGAAAGAGTAACCTTTCCATTAGTATTTGAATGTTGTCATTTCTGTCTGAGATCAGATAAGGGTTTGCTTGTTTTTATACAAAGAAAGAAAGAAATATAAACATGAATAAAAAAAGATAACTAAAAGAAAAAATAAAATAACAATGAACATAAAAAAATCAAATCCATACCTAAATCAAGATTTAATATGTGTAAGATATTAAAAATATAAAAACATATTAAAAATAACCATCCCCAAAGAATATCACAGAACCACAGAAATGTCTGCATGCCTGGCCCTCCTTTCAGTTGAAAAGTAGTTACTTAAATTAAAATGCTAGACTTCGGTCTCAGAACAGTGGAAGCCTTTGCTGAGCCTTTTGTAGCACACATCACACACAGGCTATTTTTCTGAGTGCAGGCTCAGAGGGCTGCGATCTGCTGGAGGAAAACTGCAAAGCACAAATAAGAAAACATGCTTTTGCTTCAGCCACTTTCTCTTCCCTTTCTCTCCTTCTTCATTCAGACAGAGCTGCTTGTTCCATCTTCCAGGTTCAGTCATGCTGTTTCATTTTCTTTTTGAACCAGAAAAAGGCTCTGGGGCCAGAATCACTGCTATTTTTTGTGTTGATGCAAATAAGGTTAGAAGTCAGCTAAAACATCCAGCCAGGGCATTTCCTTGAATAGAAGAAAATTGGGGTGACATAGAGCTGCCAAAACTTAACAGTTCCCTGTCCCTCATCTCTAACACAAAGAAGTCACAGTACAGAGGGCATGATCAAAGCATTCAACCATCATTGATTACCCATAGAAATCTATGTTTAAAGCAAAATGGATTTGAGCCACAGTATTTCATTTCAAGGATCAAGCTGAGGGTGAAGCAGCCATTTCATTGGTGATATTGCTTATGTGACAAGAAGATTTTACTTATTTAATAAAAAGATTAATCTATACTTGCTGATTAGAACCTTTAGACTATAACTGCAATGTCATATGCTCACTGTCCACTCTTTGCAACCATCTTTATGATTTTAAATTCTTGCCAATTAAGAGGTTTTTAGTATTTTGTAGATGTCAGAAAAATGTGTTTAATTTTGTCATCCATGCTTATGTCAAGCTCTGTTTTTTTATTGTCTAACTATAAACACAGCAGTACTTATGCCTTATACAGAGTGGGACTTGGATGTCTGTTAAATTCCAAGTTATAAATTCTACATTACAACTTCTCAAAATGAAAATTATCTGTAAAAATACACTTAAATACTGAGAAAACTTGGTTCCGTCTTGGTTTTTTTTAAGTGTGTCACTCCGCATATACTTGAAAAACTCGAGCATATTACATAACTTTACCAGTATGAGTATTGCCTTTCTAATCTTCATTAGCATGTACATTTTCCAAGTACAAATAGAACATCTGCCATACATTTCCCATTAGAAAGTCTTAATTCCCCAGAGGGACCATGTTTAGACTGTCAGTTTCATCTGGAAAGCACTCAGAAATAACACTGACTATCAATATAAAATTAAGAAAAATACAGTGAGCGTATCTCTGGTCTGTGTTAAATTTTGAGTTTTATTTTGTGATAAGAACTAAATTATTGCAGAAGGAAGAAGAAAGGGAAAGGGAAAGGAAGAAAAAAGGGAAAGGGAAAGGAAGAAGAAAGGGAAAGGGAAAGGAAGAAGAAAGGGAAAGGGAAAGGAAGAAGAAAGGGAAAGGGAAAGGAAGAAGAAAGGGAAAGGGAAAGGGAAAGGAAGAAGAAAGGGAAAGGGAAAGGGAAAGGGAGGGGAAAGGGAAAGGGAGGGGAAAGGGAAAGGGAGAAGAAAGGGAAAGGGAGAAGAAAGGGAAAGGG
>JANVCC010000033.1:10842518-11038586 GCA_025345505.1 Todiramphus chloris collaris | reverse complement strand
AGAAAGGGAAAGGGAGAAGAAAGGGAAAGGGAGAAGAAAGGGAAAGGAAGTGAGGGAAAAATGGACAAAGGGAGGAAGAAGGATGAACAAGCCACCCAAAGATTAAAATCTTTTATGTTTTAGATGCTTTACAGACAGTTACAGTATACAGTTTCTGTATACTGTTTTGTTCTGTAGCACAAAGTGAATAATTTCAAAACTGGTCATGAAAGAATTTTCTATTACTGTCAAGTTTTCTGTGTTTATAGCAGTAATTTCATCAGAATAAAACTCTCGCAGTTTTTCCAAGGAAATAATACTCTACTTTCCCACCCTATGCTATCTAGAAGAGATGGTTACCTCAGGGTCAGGATTTGCATGACACTAACCACAAGTTCCAGATCTCAAGCCCATTTACAGATCTCTAACCAGGTATGTAGTAGTTGTACATTACTGAACAGTGGTTCCCTTATTTCTTCTGTCAGGATGTGCTCCATGACTGCCAGAGCATGGACAATACCAAAAAGTAACTATATTTTTTTCTATACCAGCTGAATATGCCCTGCTCTCTTCTCAAAAATCTGCTGTTGAAAATGATTACCAGTAAAAATTTAGTCAAGAATGTTAAATTCCTTCAAAACTTGGTTTTGAAGAATCTGTATTTTCTAGTGCAAATATTATATTAGGAACTACCCAAAAAGTTTGCCTAATTGATGGCAATTACTGAATACCTCAAGGCAACACAATATTTTCCATTTTCATCTCTTGATCATGTATCATCATCTTTAGTCTGCAGCAGTTGCATGCTTTCAGAGAACATACTGAATAGTGATTTATTTACTCTTAAATTCTTTCAATGTGTTTGTTTTTCTTGTTTGAGGCAAAAAAAATATCAAGAAGCTTCATTCAAGAGGCTTTGCATTTCAGTTATTTGAGTTCATAGTAACCTTGGAGAGTTCTTTCACAGCTGTAAAGGTGAACATTTGCCAAATCCCACATACCTTCTGAAATTTTGAATGAGCATGACTTTACAAAATACAAATTTCCTTGTTAATGAAGATTCTTTAACTTGTTTATGTAGAACTGAACAACACATAAATGGGTTTTCATTTGAAAATACTTATTCCTTTCAATGAGAAATGAAAAACAAGGCTAAACCAGACCAGAGCCATTTGTTATTTTATTTCCGTAATGCTTGTTGATTATGATAATTGATCACTCCAATAATTTCAAAGATATAATTAATTGGTTAAAAGTAATTTAGTTGCCTTTTATGTGAAATATTCTTAATTAACAAAGAACATTTAAATAAATTACCATAATACTGAAGGTCACACAAATATTAGTTGCAGTTGTGCTCACTGTTGCATAGATACATATTTCTACATAAAGACAGAAGGAATAAAATTGATTTTAATCAAATGAAAATAATACATTTCTTTCATTGAAATTTCACTACAAGCATCTTATTCTATTTGGCCTTTTAGCAAAGATCAAATGTAATGTCAGTTTAATATTAGATGTGGCAATGTAATTTAATCCACTTTATACTTTGGCAAAGATGGAACAACAACTTGATTACTCTTTCATTTCTTCAAATACTGTAATTAATTTTTGCTGTAGAATCAAGCAAATGTTATAAGAAAGCAACATACCAAAGACTAACTGACATAGTGACTCCTGAACTGTATTGGACACAATGACACTGCTGCATATTTTTTTCTTGCCACCATTTCCTTTCCTAACTTTGTGGGTATTAGGGTGTTTTCTTGGGTGACTGGTCACAAAGCTTCCTCAGGCAGAGTAAGGAGAGCATTTTCTACTTTCCAGGTGATAGCTGACTCATTACTGCTGACAGCGGGAAAGACATAGGAGGAAACACCTTTTTCTTCAGCGTGTGTTGAAATGAAGTCAGTTGTTGCAGCTGTTTGCATGGAGCCAAACTAACTCCCATGTTAAGCACACACCTTCTTAGACTTCCTTCAAGAAATTTAGAAGCAATAGTTTCAGGTTTCCAAAGTCAAAATGGTGTAAAGTAAAAGCAAAAGACTAGAGATCTTTGTCTAACATCTTTTCTATACACATTAAATATTAGACTTTCAAATCAAGATTGGATTCAATTTTAGCTGAAGTTGTGACCTTCTATATCTGAAGAAAAAAAGTGTTAAGTTGATGACAAGATTAATGATATTTACATGCCAAATGACAGAACTAAAGCTGGAGTACTGATTAAAGATAATTAGTCAGTGTAATGCCATTTTGAACCGATGTAAAATTTTATAAAATCAACAAATAGTCAGAGTTTGGATATGTTCTGAATCCATAAGCAGTGAGGACTTATTTCCAAAAGTCTCATCATTTTTACTTGTTTGCTTCTGAAGACCATTTTTTCGTCTGCTCTTTCAGTAGTTCCTGAGTGCCACTATGACTTCAGTTATAGTGGTGGAGGAAAAATATTTATGAGTCACCCTTGTGCAACATATCTACTTGAAAAAGCAAATAAAACTGTTCCATCAGATCTAGAACTAATGAAACATGGATTTACATGGATTAAGATCTTGACTTTTACAGAATTTGATATTCAAAGAACTAGGTCTGATAGAAGACATTTTTTCCTGGTATCTGTGCTACTTTTTCCACAGTGTCTGAAAACTTTTCTTTAGACAGGGGACTGACATGGTCTACACAATCTGCTTGGCCACATAGTGCCAAAAATTAAGAACATAATTACCTTTGACTCAATAATCACCCTATGAAAAATTGAAGGAAATACTCAATAAGTTCAAAAGGAAAGGATTCATCTATGGGAAAAATTAACTTGTCTAAGCAGTTTCCACGAGAAGTCAGGTCATAAAATAATGAGGAATTTTCAAAAGCACTTTATGCACTAATTTGATGGTTTTCTCACAGAAATCAAAGGGAATTAACAGACACCTAAAGACACAGAGGCTTTGTAGCTGTGACAATCTAAGTATATGAGTAGCAAAATACGTAGGAAGAAAGGAAGTATTTTAAGAGGCAAAACATTAGTGTTGGAAGCAGACACATTTTCAGTCATGCTAGCCCTTCTGTGAAACACCTCCCCAACTACTCTTGCCAACAGACAGACAAAGCATAAAGAGAAAGTGCCAGCAGCCATTCATACTTTCTGATCTGTTTCTGTGTCACTTAAATGTGTGCAAAACCCGTCATTAATATGAAGGGGGTTAATGGAAATCTAGCTCTGTTAGTTTTTCAGTCAAAGAGCTGCTCAGGGTTTTTTTAAAGGTTTTGTACAAATATATTTCAAAAACAACAGTGGAAGCTGTGAGTGTTATCAGGTAGAAAACCTGAGCCAAAGCAGAGAATGCTGCTTTGATGGTAAGCTAAATTTTTGACTGGTTCATTGCATACATCACCCTGATGTTTCAAACTTTCTTATATAAGGTGCCATAGATGACATTTAACTCTGTGTGTAACCTAATCAACCACAAAAATTGCCAAATGGACTCAAAGGGGAGTCTCTGTTGCTTTTCTATTAATTCTCTGTGTCTTAACTGTTTTGAGATTTGATCAAAAGCAGAAATATTAAAGAACTACAAAAAAAGTCTTTTTTCAAAATGTTTCTTATATATGGATTCATTCACAGAATCCTCAGAAGGCATCTAATAGAGGAAAATGAGCTATTTATTGTACCTCCTTATAGGTTTATCAAACATACTTTTAATGAAATAATTACATTTAGGATAACACTGATCAGGAAAACAATATACTGCAATCCTTCTTTGTATAGACATTCCCAGGCTATAACAATATAAAATGAAGGCAGGGTATTATAACCATACCATTGTATTTCATTAATCTTCTACAAATGAGAAAGGGTTAACAGCAACAAGGGAAAAAAACAAAACAAAGGAAAAGTGGTCCTTAAAGACAAACAAACAAAGTCCTATATAATTTATACTTTGGAGTAAGACTGTTTTGTACAGATGCCAAATAGAATTTACTCAGACTACAGAAGCAGCAACACAAATATTTAATGGAAAAAATCTCAATGCATTCTTAGCTCACTAGTCTCACAGGAAATTAATGGTACTGGTAACTAAATAATTAGAAATGGGAATTTGTGAACATCTTTATTAACCTTACATTAATTTGCAACATGAGAAAAGAAAATAAAATTTTACTCCCAAAACTATGTATAATACACAGAATAAATTGCAGCTGTAATGAAAAAGGATCTGTTTCTGTCATTTAAAAAAAAAGTTATAAACCAAAAACCATTATAAAACATTAAGTCAAAACTACTAAATCACCTAAATTATTACCTTCATATGAAACATTTCACTTCCAGTAATGAGGGGTTAAACCTATAAAATTATACCTTTATAGGCTGGGGAGAAAATGTGTATATTATTTTCAATTTTTACAGTAATAAGAGATTAGGTAGAAAAACATAGCTTCATATCAGGAGATATGTCATTGCAGCTCTACCTTTCAAAGTCTCTTTAAAGCAGGTTTCCTTGATCTCTGTGAGGAACAGAGACCTGAGGAGAATGTTATAGCTATAAGGGCATGATCTTGCAAGCTGTCTAAGCCTTGCTGTAATAAGTGCAAAAAGTCAAATAAGCACCACCAAACACTTAGGACAGACTGTGAACCATTTATTCATACTAGTAAGCAATTAGATGTCACGTTAGAGTCAATGTTGGCTCCTTTTAGAGAAAACATTTGAGTATATGCTGAGTTTGAAGTCAGTGGGGCTTAAGTAGGCCCAGTGGGATTTTCCTGAACTGAGACCCATAATAAAACCTGTGAATGTCCTTTTTCTTCGAATCAACCTGGTCTTCTTTACTAATTTTGTAGGGTAAGGTAAATTTGTAGGCTTTCATAAACTCTGAGAAATTAGGACACTTAATCATGCAAATAAACCTCTATAATGATGCTAAATATACAAGACTGAGGAGAAAGAAAAATCTTTATGGGTTAGATACAATCTAGACTACACACACTTAAAAGGCTTACAGTGAACATATATGTACAAGAAACATTTTAAGGGTTTTTAGCCATTTCTACTATCAACAGAATGAGAGATGTTCTTGATTATGCTGAGGAAAATGGGAGCAAGGGCAGCTGTGCAGAGCAGTCCCTGAAAGAAATGCTTTCACAGTTCCTATTGAAAGGCTGTTTCTCAAAGGCAGCTGCTCGATGCCTTATGATGTATTCAAGGCACAGCCTTCTTGCTTGGCCCATCATCCTGCTGCACCTGCTCCTCTCAGCTCACTTCACCTGAGTAGATCGTGACAAGAGTAACAAAGCACTGTGCCCTGGCATCCTACAGAAATCTCAGCAATGCTTTCCCTACCTCCTCAGCTCTACCACTACAGAGCCAAGCTTCTGCTTATACTCTGTATTTGCTCAGAGCATCAGGTACTAGCTATCTGTTTACCTTCTTTTTCTTCCTCCCTGCTGCAATTTCTCTTAACAGCTAAGTGACTCCTGCATATGAAATGCATCACTACTGCTCAGAATTTCAATACGGTGCCTGAGATCTTTCTTCCATTACAAGTGTCAGAGGATGATATTAATACCTCACTAATTTTGAATATCTTTACATTTGGCAAAGGTACTGCCAGGCATGGTGTATTTATTGGCAAATGACAACATTTATAATCAAGATCTATTGAAGGATGTCCAGAAGAATTTATCATGGCTGTATTGCTTAGACCTCTGCTAACTTCATCAGAATTACCTGATATTAGATCTAGCCTCCACTTTTAAAAAATCTGCTTTTAGTCAGGCCATACACTGTTCTTTCTGCATGGTGGATGCGAGAGGCTAGATGTGCCCTGAGACTTCGAAAATATCAGTAATCTTTATTTATCCTGGTCACCTGACAAGTCCTCTCTCACTTTTCATTCTTTCCAGAATGCTACATTGACAAATATTTTTTACATCTTTTAAACACAGTAATTTCAAATGTTTCAAAATAAAAGTTATCACAGTAAATTAGAACAGCAAACACTATAAAGCTGTAACTCACTGTAAATAGTTTGAAATATGTACTTTTGCTACAAATGTTTTTCATGACCTTCAAAGCTTCTTTCTAAATATTCTTCAAAATTTGAGCTTGGAAGTTTTTTTCTTTTTGTCAGAGTGGAATCCTTTAGAGATGGTTTCCTTTGTTTGTTACACTAATGGAAGAGCTCCCTCAGTTCTGTTATTAGTACATCTCAAGCAATTAGAATGAAAAGGTTGAAAAAGTTCAAAAAGAAGATGGCTTGCTTGGATTTAGCACATTTGTGATTATAATAGGGACTGAAAGGTTATAAAGGAACTTTTAATTAGATATAAAAATTATCTTGCAAATCTCTGGCAACATAATTAACTGCATTTCAATAGGATTTCCTATACTGAGCACATACACCATACAGACATGTTTTAGTTTGTATCATTTATTGCATGTACAAATTTTGCTATGGTTTTAATCAACTTAAACAAAATTTTATGTAGTAAAATTTGACTTTTAAAATACCCATGCAACTTGTATCACAGAGCTCCATCACACTTGTTTGGAGAAGGGCTGAGCATCATTGAGAATAATTTGGGCTATAAGAAAATCGCAAACATAGATCAAGACAGCAGAGCTTTAGATATTAAATAAATCTTACATTTAGAACATTCACATTCTGGTAATATGAATTATTCTCCAGGATGCAGTTCAGAATCTTTCTCATGAAAAAAAACCACAACAAAACAACAACAAGTGCTGTGACATTTGGAAAATGGCTATGCTGTGCCTTTAAAATTTCCTGGGTACAGAGGAAATTCAGGCAACTCTGGTTTATTTTTCTCAATAAGGGACCAAGAAGGTTCTCCCAGATCCTTTCTGCATCAAGACAAAAAACTGAAGTTTTTATTTGGACTTCAAATCACTAAAGTATCTGAACTTTTCAGAATCTGAAGCAAATTATCAATCTGCTTAGCTATTTTTCTGCAGTATCTAACCATTTCTTTAGAATAGCATTGCAAATCTACATGTATACTAGGGATTTTATTTTGTCTCTGAAAGGAACACTGAAACCTCAGGATTTCAGAGGAAAAAGTAATTAGCAGGGAGTATTCTATCTGGGACTACACAGGGGACACATAAAAAGAATGAGATAATTTTCTCCCATAAAGTAAAGATTTTAGAGGAATCTATTATACAACCTGCCCTCTCCATTGTCTACCACTTTTTATCTTCACTCTTGCCCAGATACCCTGTTTCCACTCTTCAGACAGAGCTTATATTTATGGGGACTCTGCAGAGCCAAAAGAAAAAATATACAAAAATAATGGGTGTCATCCCTCTAGGAAGAAAAACAGTTAGCCTGAAGGGTATTCTTCACAGATGTTGCAGGAACAGCCCTCCCCACAGTAAAGACAATTTCTGCTGAACATATATGAAGCACAGCTCTTGATACTAAATGTTTTGTTTATTTATTCGTTTTCTTTTGGGTTTTTTGTTTGTTGGGTTTGGGTTTTTTCCCCCCAGGAAAAAAACATAATTAAAAATCACTAAAAAAAAAAAATTCAGGTAGTAACAAGATTCAGTTATAAAGATAACCCTCTCTACAGAGTCCTGGGTAGACAAAATAACAGTTATAGTATCTCAGAACAAGTAGGGTTTTCAGATTTCTAAAATGAGTTCTTTATTGATCATTATCAAAATTTTCCTGTTATTATTTGCAGTAGCCTGAGTGCATATTTCAAAGATTTCGGAGTTTTGTTATTCAGCATCTGTTCTGGAAAAACATCAACAGACTGGCCATTGATTTCAAAGTAACTTCATTGTGTGATTTGGGAGGACTCAGAGAATCAGACTCAACAGTCAGAGGCAGCTGGTTGGAACAGGTGTTGCAGAGAGTTATAATCCTATTTTGATTAATCCTGTGTTGTTTTGTTGTTTTGGTTTTTTTACAACAACCCTCCAGTTATGCATGACAGGTATCCAAATAATCAAAACTACAGAGTCAGCAGTAACAATCTGAGGTATTGTCTGGAGAAACATCAGGAAAGATTGCAAGCATGTGAGCCGAAAGAATTTTCTTTTCAGGGATAAAGATTTTCATAAAGTACTCCTCTACTCATGCATTTTCTGGAAAATGCAGATTTTTTTCTAACAGCTCAGGTTTCACTACTTATTTTCAAAATAGCTTTCATATGAAGAAAAGTTGGAGTACAAAATACAAGTTACATTAATCAATAGAGAACATGTAACATTTAAGCAAGGGAGATTAAGAGATAGTTTAATGCTGTTTAAAACCTTTAATCAGTGAGCAATATTAGTTTATGAGCAATAAAACCACTAGGATCAAATGTGTAGCTAAAGCTTGAATGTTTTAATCTTCATCTATTCCCAGAATCTTAAAGTGACTAGAAACACTAGCTACCTCACTTGGCATCAGTTTGGACCAATTTAGAACTTTATAAAGGAACCTGATTTTAAGAATTGTCACAAATCAAAGTTCGATTTGTGGTCTGCCTGCAATTGAAGAAGAAGGGGCAGCGATTTTTATGACAACTGATAAGTATTATCTAATGCTTAGTCTTAGAAACATTTTTAAATCTTGGGATTTTTTTTCTCTTACATTATGAGGGGCAGAGAAAAGCAGGACACACAAAAGCAGCACTCTGCTTCAGTCCCCACCCTCCAGCACTGCAATCAAAACCAGATATGACACTTTACCAGCTGTTAACATCCACAAGCAAGGTCTGCAAGGAGAAACTGTACCAGCAACACACAGTGGATACCACAAAATGAATGTGTGCTCATAGTGGGTGGCTCTCTTACAGGCTACTAAAGGAGTCCATCTGCCAAATCTGACAGGGATTCACGAGAGGTATGCTGCCTTCCAGAAGCTAAGGTCCAAGAAGTTGCCAAGAGGATGCCACAACTTGTCAAGAGCACAGACTTACTATCCATTGCTACTATTTCACGGGACACAAATGACACCAGAAGCTGGAACCCGGGCAGAATCAAGAAAGAGTATGAAGCCCTGTGGGTGCAAGCAAAAAGTATTGGTGCCCAAGTTATGTTTTCTTCCATTTTAACAGTTAAAGGAAAGGATGCAGCCAGAAATAGATGTATAGTGCAAATCCACTTCTGGCTTCATGGCTGGTGCTGTCATGAGGGTTTTGGCTTTTATGACAATGGGACATTCTTCAGTGACTATATCCTGTCAGGGAGGGATGGGATCCAATTGTCCAGAAAAGGTAAGGGAATCTTTGGCAGCAGGCTTTCTTGTTCCTTAGCTGCCTTCCAAGATGAGAACCAGAAGATGAAGCACCTCAAATGTACGTATACCAATGCACACAGCCTGGGGGAACAAACAGGAGGAACTGGAGTTCCGTGCCCAGTCAGAAAGTTATGATGTCATAGAAATAGCTGAAACGTGGTGGGACAACTCACTCACATGACTGGAGGATCAAAACAGATGACTGTCGGCTGTTTCACAAAGACAGGTAGGGAAAAAGAGGAGTCATCGTTACACTCTATGTTAAGAAGCTTTAATGTGTAGAAGTCAGCTATGGTGATCATGGAAGCTCTATCAAATGCCTCTGAGTCAAGAGTAAAGGGGTTGTATCCAAGGGGAATCTTACAGTAGGCATCTGCTACTGAGCTCCAAACTGAGGCAATAGGCCAATTAAGCAATACTTGGGTCACTTAAGCAAGCTTTGCGTCAACATAACCCGGTTCTTATGGGTAACTTCAACTACCCAGACATTTGTTGGAAGAAAATACAGCAGCTCACGTCTCTCAGCCAGTAACAGCCTTGGCTGCAGTGATCACAATAGTGTGGATTTTGGGGTCCTGCTGAGCACACTGAAGAAAAAGGTTTTAGATACTAGAAGAGAGAACTTCAGCTCACTCAGATCAGTTGGAAGAGATTCCATGGGAATTTTCCATGGAGGACAAAGGAGCTATTGAGTGCAGGAAGCTTTTCAAGAATACTCTCCCAGAAACAGCATTTAAAAGGTCATTACAAAAGAAGATGGAGACTCCCTGACTTCCTGTCACATGGAAAAGTCAAGGAGTAATGGGTACAAGACACTCCTGGGAAGATTCTGACTGGATGCAAGAGGAAAATTTTTCACAATAAGAACAATCAGTCACTGAATAATCTCCCCAGGGAAGTGATGGATTCCCCAACATTAGAAACTTGAAAGATTCAGCTGGACAGGCTGCTGGGCCATCTTGTCTAGACTGTGCTTTTGCCAAGGAAGTCCGGACCAGATGATCCTCAAGGTCCCTTCCAACCTGGCATTCTATGATTCTAAGGTTATCAGATAGTGAGAGTAAAATAAAGATAATTTTGTTTCATACATGATCTATCTTTAAGAATTCTTTAAAAAAAATAAATAAGAGAGTAACTAGGATTTTTTTTTACTGGAAAACTGCATTTTTTAACTCAGTTTAAAAAACTGCAAGAAAATCTGTGTTCAAAGAGGAAAGCAAATACTATTGCCATTCCCAGAAGAGGGTGAACAGGAAGAACTGGATACAACAAATGAAATTACAAAAGCCAGCAAGCAAAATGAACTTCAATACATTTTACAGTTTTACAGCATTTTACCCAGAGTGTCCTGGAGCTTTGTAAAGCTACATCTTGTCCCTGAACCTGCTCCATTTATTTTACCTTATGGTATTCCTCCAGATAAGCAGACAAGGCTCAGAGGGATTACAGCCTGGTTTTCAACGGTTTTAGGCACTTGCAATTCCAACTGAAATAATGACAATTAAACTGTCTTGATTAGCAAATTGAGAACAGAAGCTGAAATAATGTTTAATCATCTATCTGTAATAGTAACATCAACAGAAAAGGAACTCACACGCCCTACCCTACCTCACCTCCAATCAGGCAAAAGTTAGATAAAACTGAGTGTAAAGTGTTTATGTGAGTAAGAAATGTTCTTCCTCCTAGTACAAGACACTTATGCAAGATAAGCTTCTTGACAATCAATACTTGACCTGTATCTGTAGATTTGACTCTGAGACCTGTGATTACACACTCTTGGCAGCTTTTCATTTTAATTACATTTATTTATTTATTTATGTGGTTAACGGCTTTTTTGGCACCATGCACAGCAGTTATCCAGATGGTCATCTGCCGTAAGGTCAAGCAAAATAAACAAAAGGACTTTTATGCATTCCTTCCCTGAAAGCTAAATGGTGCCAGTACTATTGTCTGTCTTGATATATTTAAAAATATATACAGTTTTCGAATTGGAATTGTAAAATAAGACCAGAAGACTGAGTTACTCATGAGGAAGATTCATTTATCTTAAAGTAGAAAATTCTATCCTATTTGCTGCTTGAAAAGCTCTAATCTCACTATACGTTATATTTGGGTACTGTATAATACCATAAAACAGCAAAACAAGGGCTTACATACCTCATCCTACTGGAATTATTTGCTCATATTATCATTACAAAATAAATCAATGTTGTACTGATAACATACGAGTCATTCACTCTGCTAGAAAGAGAAAATTTTTAAATTATATTACCTACTTTAATTAACCAAAATGTAAATTATTACAGTTATGTTCTATCAATACACAGGTCATTTCTTTAATCATGAAGAAGCAGAGGGTGCAGGATAGCTTTGTTAATTGCTCTTTATCAAGCTACATTAAGATCTTACAATTATTATCTTCTATACTTGGCCCCATATCCAACAAACTATTGAAGTCACTCTTTTTGAAGAAATGATTATATAATTATTTTGCATCAGAGAAGTAATTTCTGAGATGTGAAGTATTCAATTTGCCAGGACTTTCAGCATTTCACTGAAGCCAAGTCTTTTCTACTCAAAAATGTGCACTCTCATGAGAGGTAAAGGAAAATAAATAAATACCTTCTTTCACCATTTTTCACAGCTAACAGATGTACTGGACTGAAAACTGCTTCTACTGTTGCAATATTCCTTCTACTTCTAATGTTCCTAACATTATGAAAAAGAACTGTATAGTAGAATAACAAAAAGTAATTGTCGTGTATAATCTACACTTTGCAAACATCAGGCTGCCTTCATATGCTGGGTGTTGGAATCAGACATGAATTCCATTAAGTACAGGAAATTAAGTGTGTAATTCCATCTCAGCTTAATGTCATCTCTATCCAACACCCTGCAATACCGCTCTCCTACCCTACTCTCAGCTTCTTCAGTGTCTCCCTGTCCCCTTCGCCAATATTCACATTTTTGAGACCAGTGTGTGAGCTCCTTTAGGAAGCTGATCCACCTCAAAACTAACTGGCAAAAATAAATTAATATTACCAAAGGAAAGGAAGCATATTATGTTTTAAGAGTGAATTATCACAATGTTACCATAACACAGTCAATATTTAAATTGGGCAGGTTTTGCCTAAAGTATCATAAATGACAAACCAAGATGTACATGTCCTTCATGTGACTAGCAGCAGAATGACTGTTAAGTTCAGCATTTGTGTAAACACACAAATATACTTCGACTGTAAACTTTGACTATTTAAAGATGCTGCATATTAAGCATAGAAATTGTGAGATCTATTCACAGGTGTTCTGTTAAACAAATATTCAGATAAAATAAAGAATACTGACAATAGTACAGTCAAGTTTAAAGTTCTTATGCAGATTTTAAATGTGTCTTCTAAACAATGTTTCTTAGAATTCAGACTAAAACTGATGCAGCATGCATTTTACTGAGCAACAGTAAAGTTCACTGCAAATGTCCTAACTGGATTTTTTTAATCAAAATCTTATTAACGTGATTCTCAAAATGCAGGGGGAAAAAAAAAAAAATCTGTTTCACAACCATGTGAAATAACCTGCTTATCTTTAAGATAAGCATTTTATCAGATTTTAGGAGTATACTTACTTTAGAATATGATATATCAGTCTATTTTTCCCTGAGTACACCTTCTCACTTCACTCAGGGCATCAAGTAGAGCTTCTATTGCTGTTCTCAGTATTACACCTTTCAATCTAGCTTTCCTGTTTTCCAGAGGTAAGAATTTGAACTGAGATAGAAAATATCTTTTCAAAGTATTTCCTCACATCTGTTGAAGTAAACATAAATTTCTAAAGTATGTAGGTTAAATTTCAGGTGAAAGACTAAGAAAGCTGAGCGTTTCCTGTTTTCAGATGAACTGTAAATTTCTTTGAAGTCTTATTAGCATGAAAATGTTTAATTTGTTTGCCTTTAATCTTTGTTTGATAAATGCTGTAAAGAACAATTAGTATTGGCATTTGACTTCCCTGAAACAATGTGTACTTTTGGATTTATTAAATAAGTCCTTTTATGGAACTTTTTTCATCAATTTAGTAACTAATATTTCTTCAGGACCAAGATAAGGAAACCTCAGGAGCTCTAGTTAAATATTTATGCATGCTAAATTTTTAAACATCATTTAGTGACAGTTTCAATAAAAAATATGCCAACCACTTTCTCAGTCATCTATAAAGGACTGTCTTGGATGTTTTCAGTTAACTGTACTGGCATACCCTGCAGATGTTATACACACATTCTTAATACACTTCTCTGCTATTCAGATATAGTATAGTACATAACTGAAATTATATTAACTTCTATTGAAGCATTATTTTTAAAATGTACCAAAATACATATTTTTATGTTTTATATATACATATATGCAATCAGACATACATGTTTTAACTAAACAATTCTAAGCTGGTAACTCTAACAGTTCCTCAAAAGAATTCTCCTTGGAATTTATCCTATTATCTGCCATGTACAAACATAATGGTCATCAGATCATCAATATATATGTTGTAGCAAGTGCTGCAGCCTTATTTCAGGGCAAATTAAAAAGCCACACAACAAGCACAGCAGATGAATATAGGAATATAATATCAGAGGAAAAAACAGAGAATAGTATCTGAGCTAACCCCTACCATCAACAAACTAGGGTGTTTCCTTTTCATTCTGAGAGGTTCATGGATATATAAAGCGTCAGATCCTCCCCAGAACAATGAAGCACATGTACCACTCATACTGGATCCTGGACTTTGAGCCTGTGGCTGAAAAGAAACAGTGGCACAAGCCAACAAATGCACCTTCACACTAAATTCAGTAGTTTCACTCCATATTTTGAACCATAAGCATCTACCAAATTTCATCATGGCAAGCATCCTTGTCAAGCATTTTGTCTCAAAACTGCAGGTATTTGAAGCTCTGAAAATGTATAAGGCTTCTGCAAAATACAAAGTCTCCTTGCTCGCTGTGTTTTGAATTTGCTTTGAATGCAGTAAATGTGTTCAGTTTGCTTTACTGATATCTAGCTGCCTCTGAACTGTTTCCCTTTCATTTTATATGATAACTTGACAAAAGATAAAAGGACTCCATCTGGTAGTTGTATAATTTGACCAGGGAAGTTTGTTCAATGGGTGTTCTTAATAGTGGAATCTTCCCTAGGCCTTATACAACCTCTTGCTCAGTCTCCAAAATATAGGATTGTAGAAACTGGTATCAGAAGCAACTTTTGGCAAGAGTTCTTTTCCCCTTATGACACAATGCCATAGTTGCAAGCCATGAAATTCCTTTTAAAAGGTCTGTGAGTTTTAAAAGATGTCATTCTCTAGTTGCAAGGGTCTCCAGTCCCTTACACAACTCAAGGCTGATTGTTGTCTCAGCTTCTGTGAGAGATTAGGCTATGTGTGAGAAAGTATGTGAATCTTGTCACTAGGGTAGAAATTTAGATGTGTGACCCTCAGGAGCACATTGTTTTACTTGTTTGTTTTGGGTTTTTTTAGGAATAGGGGTCACTAACACTTTATAGTGTTACATATAGTGATAGCGTTTCCTAATACTCAGCTAAATACTTTAAACTGCCATAAAAGTGAGGTTGATTCGATAATAGACTAATATGTAAGAACATAACTAGATAAAACAGTGTTTTGTTTTATAGTAAAACTGTACCTAGAGGATGTTAAATTACAGAATTACAGAATCATTTAGGTTGGAAAAGACCCTTGGGATCATCATGCCTAACCATTAACCCTACTCTACAAGTTCACCCCTAGACCATATCCCCCAACACTACATCTAAGCGATTCTTAAACATACCCAGGGATGGCAACTCAACGACCTCCCTGGGCAGCCTATTCCAATATCTTACCACTCTTTCCGTGAAGAATTTTTTCCTAGTGTCTAGTCTAAACCTATTAAATTAGATCCATAACAAATTAATGTAAAAATGCAACCACTGTTGTGCTTTTTAACACACCAGAGGAATTGCTAAAATTCTCTGCAGAGATACACACCTGATAGAAATGCCAGAAAATGTAGGTTATTAATTAACAGTAAATCATCACTGAAAATACATCAGTACAGAATCCTAGTAACTCAAGGAGGTCACATAAATACTTGTCAGGATGGGAAGCTGTTACTTTAAACTGGGTATTACTATCCCTTGCATCAGGTATATTTAATTAGATTAATAGATTCCCTGAGTTTAAAGCCAAAAGAAATATTTCTGATCATCTAATCTGACTTAATATGCATAGCATATATCTTTAAATTTCTCCACTTTAACTTGCACTTCACTAACATGTCTTCTACCAAGACTGATAGTTTTGAGCTGAAACCTTTAAGAGACACTGAGTTCATCATTTAGTTGGATAGTTTGTTTGAGGAATTAATTAATAGTCCAGATCTTTAGTTTTGTCTGGCATGATCTACTGAAAATTGTTATGTCTCTTCCTGTTAGACCAGAAGGTACTTAGGTATTGAACTTTCTCTCCCACACTTACACAGTGAAATCATATCAACTCTCAAAATTCTCAATAAAATACACAGACTGATCTCTTCATATCTCTTGCTGTCTAGTATTTTAAATCCTCTGTACTTCTGCTGTTGTCCACTTTAAAAGGCAAACATCAGAACTATATAAAGCATTTTACATAGTATTCTATAATCATACCCATCTGTAAGGCTAAATGTTCCTATCCCTACTCACTAGTCTATTTACACCTCCAATATGGTATTATTCATTTTTGTCACAGTTTCTGTTTGGGAGCTGTTGTTGAATTACCTGCCCACTATGAATCAGAACACTTTCTGAGGCACTGTTTTTCAGAATGCAGTAGATGTGATTTATATTTCTTATGATTAGGTATGCAACTTTAAATTTGTCTTTTAAAACATTTTTACTACTTATTTCAGTCCATCAAATTTTTTGCTTTAGTTTGTACACTGTGGTTTGGGTTTTTTCCCCACACTTGAAATTGTGTCAATCCTCAAGTCAGTCAAAGTTGTTACACCTGTGAGTTGTATATACAAACGCATCTTTGGGTTGCACATGAAAAGACCCCAGATAGCATGTATTTTGAGATCTATCAGCTAATTCTTAATCTATTTAGCTTGCTTATTCTACTGATACTGTAATAGTTACTTTCCATAAGAAAACTGTTCTTTCTTCATAGGAATTAAGAGATGGTATATAAAATATAATACAAAGCTTCACAAAACATTTATAATTATATTTAGAAGAGGTCTTGGGTGCCTACAACAAAGCACAGAGTAAATTAGATGGACTGCAATGAAAAATACCTGCTTGTTTACATGGCAAGTCATATGAGCACAGAGGTGCCTAATATTATTTAACTTTAAAGTTGTCAGCTCCTTATAGTTCTGCTTTGGCACATACTTAGTATTGTGTCAGTATGAGCAACTGAGAATTTCTTATAGCTAATCCTCCACGAGATCTAGAAATGAGTATGATTAATCTCATTGGACTTCAGATGTCTGCTGTATAGATGTTTTTATCCAAGCTAGTTATTGTCTGCTTCAAGAGCAAAATAGGAAAGCTTAGAACAGTTTATCTAACCTACTTCGGAAGCCTACTCTAGGATGAGATGTAGTTTTTTTTCTACTAAATAATGAAGAGTCTGGATGATTCAATCATACATAGGCATGCACATTTTGTTATGAGGAATCACCCTCTAGCTGCTACACTGCCTAAAATCCTTGAGAGATCAGACACAATACATATATTCTAAGTATGTTTACCACAGGGTGATGAGAATGTTTATTTAAACAAGATCATGTTCTTATATCTACACTCAATATCAGCCCATAATCTAGAGGATTACACCCACAGAAGCAGACAAAGCTGTTTCAGTCCCATCTTCAGCCTGATAAAAGAGTATGTCTCTCCGTATCTAAGAATTTTCCCTCAAAATGTGGTAGCTGGGAAATGTGATTTCCTCCAGACTTAGATTTCTTGGACAATGTTTTGGATTTTGATAAGTTCATGTACTTCCTCTCTGTTTCCCAGTCCTTGAGAGCCAAGTCACTGGACATATGGATATATCCTTATGTGATACAGAATGGCAATGATACATGATGCCTAGTAAATGGAAATCTCCAACTTGACAGTAACCCAAAAAAGTAATTAGAGCTAAACAAAGGAAAAAATTTGTCAATCAAACAGATAAAATTACACACACAAATTCAATTCACCATAGTTCCAAACTTAATTGTGCAAGCTGTTAAAACACTTGCAAAATATTGGTAAACTAAATTCCATTTAACTTTTTATAGCCTATGCTTTGCTCTACACATGCTTGTTAGTTCATTTACATAGTAATGAGTCTCAGAGACGTAAAGCTTTTCATTTTCACTGAATACAACTTACAAGCATTATGCATGCTAAATTGGAAAGAGAAAGATTTCAGAAAAAAATAGAAAAAAGTTTTATATCTCTGTGATATACTGATACAGAATTTCAATTAAATTTGAAATTTTCTGGGTATTTGTAGGAAGACTACATATATATCTATATATATAGAGAGAGAAATATATATATATAGCTAAAGAAACCCATTATGGAAATGGTAGTGTTTCCATATTGTGATTTGCAAAGTCCACAATGTTACTACATTATTAAAAATATAGCAACTTAAGCCTAGCTTCTGTTTAAGACATGAGTTGTTGTCCTAGAGAAAACAACATTTTAATCTTTGGGAAGAATTAAGTGATTCTTCTGTGAGAAAGAAGACAGACAGTAAAGGGTGTCCTCATGGCCTTATCCAATGAGGCTGTCCTTGACTAATGGAATCCACCAGCAATGCAGAACACTGGAAGAATATTTTGCCATCCTGTTGGAAGTTCCAGAGCTTTTCTGTTCTATTCTAGGTTTACTGATACAGTTTATGACACAGTTTGACAAGTAATTTTAGAGATGGCAGTGGAAGAGCAAGGCAAGAAAAGAAACACAAGGAGGAGTGTCATCAGCTAGAAACTCAGTGCTGGTTTTACGCCCTTATACAAGTAAACTGAACGAAACAATCAACAAGGTAAAGTCAGTGAAATGTGGAGTTCTAATCTTAGCACTGTTATTTTTACAATGGTTGTCTCAGAAACATTTCTTTTTGGGGAGGGTGGTAACTGTGATTGCTAAATGTTAAAATATAGATTATGAGCTAATGAATGTCTATGGATGAAGAAATGAAATGTCCAATCCTGTACATGTTACTTAGGGCAAACTTACAATTGTATTGATTGAATGTGATTTTTTTTTTTTAATATATCATCTATATATTGCTGATGATAACATATTCTAATTATTACATTAATATATAAATATGCATTTTATGTATATTTGAAAATATTTGCCTTTGCGGTTAAAACAGATTTCTATTCTTTTTCTTTGCAATGAATTTACATTTCAAACCAGTTTGAAATTATTTCTGGAATTCTATTTTTATACATCTATTTATACATCTACATCTAACATCTATTTTTAAAATAGAAATGTAGAATTATAGGTTGTGATTCTACACAGATTACATACATTAAATTTATCCTATACTTGCATTGTGAATCTATTCAGTATAACTATAGGTATGAATGTACATACTTATATATATCAAGGCATTGGAGTATATTTTTTCATTTCCTTGCACTTGTATGAATATTGGTTTTTATCAGAATAGATTTTTGAGCAAGATAGTTTTTGAAGCTTACCAGGTATAAGTTATTATGAATAAGGATATATAAAGTTAAGTAGATGCTTTAGTATCTCCCTTCCTAAATTATGATTTTTACTAAGATAGAATTACACTATGTTTACTGCGTACAATCACTTGATATGATACATTATACTATAGTCACAATTCTAATTTTAGTCCTAAATTCACATTTGATAAGAATCCCACCCTAAACCAGTCAAAAGTGCTGCAAATAGTAACAGGATGGCTTTCATAAGTGAATAAAATATGAAAGAATATAAAATACTCTAAACATTCATCATAATTAATTGTTTCTTCTATGCATGGCCACGTCTGTCCTTCTTACCAATTTTGACATTTTCATCTAACTTGACATGCAAATTTTTGTGGTTGTATTTAATATAAAATTATGCTGTCTTGTGAACAGAAATCACATGTTCCAAGATTATGATGGTTTATGTCATGGTAATAAGCAATATATTTTAACATGAGCAAGCATCTTTTTATGTATAATATATATTTGACTCTGCATTACTAGTATTATCAGCATAGAGGTAAGGACACCATCCCTTTAAATACCCAGGGCAACAATGGTAAAATTTTACAGTAAGGTATATGTGTTCTGCCATCACAGAAAACTTTTATTCTCAAAATGCACCGTTAAGCCCAACAGTAATTTCTGTCACCAAGCATCTTTGAATAAATCTCATTTTAACCTTTGGGACAGTCAGAAGAGAGGTCCTTAGGTAGACATCAACATTAATATTAGTTTGACTCACCCCAATAACAGATTTTTTACAATTTTATATTTTTCTAGAGGAAACCACTGTTATACAGAAGAGAGTCTTCAAACTTTCGCACATGCTTCCATTCTTCCTATCAATGCTGTATTGAAATGGACATTATATTTTACCCCAAACAATAAATATCTTGCAAATTTAATAGAAGGCCTAAATTTAAGCCAAAGTTTCTACGGAGAACAAATTGTATAGAACAAATTCTAACTGAATTATGTGTAAAAAGAACTTTAATTACTGATAGAAATGGCACTATTATCATTACCATGTAGGAAGATAATGATTGATAAATAATAGTAAAAACTCCATACAACCATAAAGAAGTTTGAGACAGCTCAGCCCAGAAACCATTTAACTTTATATATCTAACTATCACAAATAACAGGGATGTTCATTGTGTTGTTGGAAAGAGAAAGGATATATGTATTTAAACGCCTGTGATTTCCATACCCAAGTAATAAATTATTATAGTCAAATAAATGTATATACACATTTTTATTAACAGTCTAAGCTCACTAATAGCTTCGGTCATGATGTTAGCCCTCATGAGCATTTATCCACTGTTCTATTACAGCTACAGGAATTCCTCCTTCGGGGAACAGTTTAGTCAGACAATGGCTTCTTTTACAGATTCCAAAATACAATAAGCATTTATTTTTTGCCTTTTGTCCTTTTCAGGAAAGCAATTTAAGTCTCCTAATCCCTTTCACTAATAAATACATTGGCAGAAGTCCTCTGAAATAAAAATGTTCAAGTTATTTGGCTGAATTTTAAAATGTTTGAAGTTAAATATCTCCATCAGGAGTTCTTCTGAGAGATGTACAGCAGAATAGCTACTGTTTTAATAGATTTGGGTCATCAGGTAGGTTCAAATCTCTTTGAATATCTAATATGCCACTAATGCAGGTTTTTTATGGATACAGTGGAAGAACACACTATTACAACCTAAAAGTAAGAATACACTATAACTTACTAGGAAGCATGCTAAATATTATACAGTTTTTAGTTAATCATCTTTGTTTACAAACTTACATCAGGCTAAATATTCACGTACCATTCCAGATAAGGGTTCTCAATTTTAGAAAACTCACCTTAGCCAATGTCCTGACCAAGGGGGATGGGTAGCCATACAGGTGAGCACTGGAGAGGTGACTCCCAAAATCTAAACTAAACTTTAGCACTTTTATCCCCTGTTTTAGTGACTGATAGTACAGTTTGAATACACAAGGCTGTGGCTGAAACTCTCCAGGTGGTTGTGGAAAAACTATGCCCAACCGGATTATGCCATTTGGAGACACAAAAGTTGTCAGCTGAAACCACCACTGAAACTCTCCAAGCTCTTATCTTACTTTCTCGGGAAGCTGAACAGTGGTTTGAATTGAGACTCAGGACATACCATTTGTTGAGGAATTTCAAGGCTCAGCTCATGTTTCGGTTCTTTGTGTGGTGCAGCATGGCCCTGTTTGGCCTGGAGCTTATGGACAACTCGAGGCTGAGCCATCTACACAGCTCCCTGTGTGTCATCCTTGCATAGATAGGGCCATAGACAGGCAAATCAAGGCTGAGTCCTTGCATGCACCAGTGTCCTGGTTTGAGTGAGAACAGAACTAATTCTGTTCAGTAATTTTACTTTTCAGCTCAGTTCTTCTAATTAACTTCACTTTCTGAAGTTAGAAGCCTCTTCGCATAGGCAGTGTCTGCTTCTAGCAGTGAAAACACCCCATGTTTAGAGTTACTACCAAGGATTGGTGTGCAGACCAAGGCCACTGCTGGATCTTGTGTACCACATTGAGGGGTGCAGAAAAGTGAAAAGCCGCACCTGCAGGGAGCAGCAGACAGGAGAGGTGACCCTAAATTGACTAACGAGCTATTCCAGCCTATGTAGGTCATATTCAGTATACAGCTGAGGGATCCACCTGCAGCCTGTATTCGACCTAACACCAGAGTAGGTGGTTATGTCCCAAAAAGGATGTGACCTCTGAAGAGCCCCAACTGGAACAAGTTCCTGGTAGGACTAGAGAACCCACAGTGAAGCAGCCTGTTCCTGAAGGACTGTGCCCTGTGGAAAGAACCCACACAGAAGCAGGTTGTAAAGAACACTAGTTCATGGAAAAGACTCATGTTGGAGAAATTAATGAAAGACCGTCTCCTGTGGAAGGGACCCCACACTAAATCAAGGGAAGAGCACAAGGAGGAAGATGTAGCAGTGACAATATGCGATGATCTGACCACAATCCACATTCCCTATACCCCTGCACCACTCAAGTAAAGTAAGTAAAGAAATTGGGAGTGAAGGTGAGCCAAGAAGGGAGTAGGGGGAAGATGGTTTAAGTTTTGGTTTTATTTCTTATTGTCCTTCTCTGATCTTGATTGGTAATAAATGAAACTAATTTCTTCAAGTTGAGACTGTTTTGCCCCTGACAATAACTGTGTGATAGCTCCCGATCTTTTTGTCAACCTACAAGATTTTTTTTTTTTTTTTTTTAATTTTCCTCTTCTCCTGCCCAGTTGAGGCAGGAGAAGTTAGAAGGATGTTACATCTAACACAGGGGATGTGATGGGGCAGCTTGGTGGCTTCGTCATGTCCATCCAAGCCCTACTCATCATACTATGTAACTTTACTTTTCAAAGATCTTGAGAAGTCTGGCCACTCTAGAATGAAAGTGTATTAATGATCAAGAATGTATTAAGTCTATCCTGACCCACACTTGGAAAAGTACAAAGAGGATAACATGTTTTAAAAGCTGCTTTTTTATTTGCTTTATTTTCCTACCTATAAAGAAAATATATTCTGCTAGATGTTCCAAAGATAACCACATTATCTGAGAATGTATGTCTCACAAGAACGTGCTGTCTAATTAAAAATACACTCGTAGATGTACTGTCAACAGAATGGATACATTGGATGGATACCAAAGATGGATACCAAAGAAAACAGGAAGCTTCTGTGAGAAAACAAGTTAACCTTGTGTAAGAATCATGTAATTTAACCCGGTGGAAAATCCTCAGCATTGACCATAAGAATACACGAGGATTCACCCATACATTAAAACAGTAACAGGATTTATAAGACTTCAGCAAACTTCACTGAGTTGTGCAGGTTCCCCTTTTCTTCACAATGAAATATGCAGAATTGATCATTCTGATTTGCCACTAGTTAAAGTATTGTTTTATTATCATTAAAATGTGTTATGATGCAGTATCTGACAAAGATCTGTTGATTGTGTTTGGCTGGGCCTTAAGAAAATAGGTCAGAAAAATCAGTAACAGGAGAAACAATTCTTTAATTTTATGATAAAGTACACAGATATTGTTTTAACATTTTCAGTTAGGGGACATTCTGAAATAATGACCAAACATCCACTGTTTAAGAAGTAAACTATTCATAGAAATACAGGGCCCTAGCTTTATTTCAAATCTCTTCCAGTTATGTCAACAGTGTATATTATCTCAGTAAAAAAACAGTAAGAAGCCATATGAGCAACTAAAAACAGCGTAATGGAGCATATTAGAAATGAAAATTTCCTTAAAAACCAACAGAAGGTGCAGTCAAATGAAAACAAGACTGAAGTATAAACTCTGGTTAAGTTCAGATATGATCCACCTGAGAGTGCTAAAGAAACCAGTGAAATTTCTAGTCAGTTAATTTGCTGTACAGTCTCTTGATTAAATTGGTCTCAGGACCAAGGTAAGAAGTGTAACTTTTTTTTTAAACAGCGCTCTGAATGGTATCTATGCAAGAACAGACCAATAAACATGGCACCTGTACCAGTCAAATTAGGGGGAAAAAAAAAATTGCAATACAGACTGATGTTAGCAGATCTATAGATACATGTTGATGCAGCAAGGATGAATCCCATAAATTCTGTAGAAAAAGATTTGCTTAAGCACTAAACAAAAATGCATATAGAACTACTAGATTTATGTTGCTTATTTATATAACCAAAAGACTTACCTAAAGGACTTTTTAAAGACACTAGCCTATCATGCAATTAATGAAATTTAAAGGGAAAGTAATTTCATGGATTCATAATTGATTTTAAAGTAGAATACAAAGGTGGAAGTAAGTGGTTAATTTTGACATAAGTGTGTTATTGGCTTTGGACTTAGTTTAGGAGAAATGAGTGCTCAAACCTCTATAGCTTAAAATATGCTTAAGCAAAAACTAATACAAGCACAACTTAACTGTGAAGAACTGAAGAATCTGATAATACTGAATAACCAAGTGATAGAGTGACATTAACAGAACTAGGCAATATTAATAGAGTGTCTTTTGAATCCTTATAGTTTCTTCTCTTTCAGTTGTTGTTTTGGAGCTATAATTTTCTTACAGGACAGGAAATGAGTTTTTTCAGGCAAAAAAACTTTGAATTAAAATTTCACTGTGTTGTGGTTTAGCCTCTGCTGGAAGCTAAACACCACTGACCCACTACTTCTGCCCCTCCCCACACACACACACTCCAGTGGGATGAGCAGGAAAATTCTAAGGAAGAAAAAAAAGTGAAACCTCAGGAGCTAAGATAAAAACAACTCAATAAACCAACACAATGAAAGAAACCACAGTACTAATGAAATGATAGACAAAACAAGTAACAGAAACTAGGAAGTCTCTACCTGTGTCCAGGATACCAACTTTCCCTGCTCCAGCCACATTGAAACTGCAAGCTGAAGACAGACACAGCCACCCTAACCCAGCCCTCCCCTTATATAGGGACAGACTCAGTATGGTATGGAATATCCCATTGCCTGGTTCAGTTGTTTATCCTGGCTGTGGCCCCTCCCAGCTGTGGCCCCTCCCAACTGCTTGGGCCAGCAGCTGTTTCTGATAATTCACCCAAACCAAACCCAGGACACAAGGAAAGTGCTGTAGTGGAAAAGGTTTTCCACCAACCTTAATTCTTTTTCATTTATTCTCTTTATTTTGTGGTCGGTTTGTTGGGTTTTTTTAATGGGGTTTGGTTTTTTTTTTTCTTTTTATTTATAAGACACTAGTTTTACTTTGTTATTATTTTTTAAAGTTTGTATGTTATACAAATAGAGCCTGTGTAAAGATCCATTTGCTTCGTTTATTTTTGTTAGAATTGTCTTTCTAGAGTGAAAAGATGCTATTTCATTTGTGGGGTTTTTTTTTCTTCATAACCCATAGAAAACCAGTTTAGCCCACAGAGAAACTATGCCCTGGTGCCAGCAACAATCAAGAGATATGATGCCAGAGTCTACAGACTAGAATACAGAGCTAAATAGGGGAGGTTCCTCATCTGCATTTCCAGGTATTAATATGTTTTTTTCCATTGACACTTTTTTCCATTGACAGCTTAGTTAGACTTTCTCTCTCTGAGTTCTACCTCTATTTCTGTAAAAGAGTAGAAATTCAGTGAGGTCAAAATACTGTGCCATCACCTTTGATCTGTTGATCTGCTTGTCCATCACAGCTCCCAGAAGGAGTGAGATGTATGTTTGTATCTCCTTGGGTTGAAGAGAGCACATAATCCTGCCCTCTCTCTTTTGAGTACCTAAGGCATTCCCCAAAAGCCTACAGGGATTTCTAGCAAAACATTGATACATACTTCCTATGTTAGGTAATACTCAAGGATGGTAATATCTGGAAAGAAGAGTGTTAAATTCCTGAACTACGTTTATATTCCATTTTAGACATCTAATGGGTCTGACTCAGCTGAATTAAGAGTTGCTATTCTTGTTGTCACCTAAAGAAGAAATCTGACATGGGATTTGATCGCTATTTCTCCTCTTCTAGTGTTTTGTTTTGTAAACAAAATCCTCTGCTGTGTTTTGATTCCTATCTCTGGTACAACTTGAGCTACTAGTAATTCCAGAGTCAGATGATTATTTGGTGTAAGTCAGTACATGGTTTTATAGAAACCATGGTGATCTACACAACCTGAGGCTTTTACCTTCCTTCGGGTGTCTCTCAGAGTCATACTAGAAATGAGGAACAGAAAACAGCAGGAAAACAAAAACTGTAATGCAAGAGAGAAAGACTGAAAAGGATTTGGCTGAGATGACTCACCAAGAACTTCTATCACTGCATTGATTCACTCTGTAAATTCTGGAGGCATATTCAGCTATTATAAAGGATGTGTTTTCTTCTAATTTACACAATATAGTTATTATCCTTGAGCTATTCAGATAGAGATGCCTTACAGGCTCGTATGGGGACTAAGAAGGGAAGATAGCAACGTCATTTTCACAGTATTTTTTTTTTAATTAAGCTTTTCTATAAATGGTATGTAAACCATTAACACTTTTCAGCACACAAGACACAAAAAGTGTCCTGAACCTGCTGTAACACTTGGAAAGCATTTTAGAAAAGCAGAAAATTTTAATTATTAAAAGGTTACATGGGTGGTTCTACTCTGTTTGTTCATAACACTCTCAATATGGCGTGATTGTCTCTGCATTCTAACACCCAGCAGCAGCGGCAAACTGTGCCGCTAACACACTAAACCAGGGTGTTTTCCAGCAGTCAGCTAATTGGAAAATTGTAATAAAGTGTAAAGCATGTATTATGGACCCATATGATTCCAGTTTATGCCAGCACTTCCCTTGCTGCTTCCTGATTTATTTCTGCTTCCACAGTCATTGGTATTCATAAATCGATCTCACGCATACTGGCATTTTAGTCTGTTTGAACATCATTTTACATGAAATGAACACAGTATTTCATGACTAAACATCTTTCTTTTTATATGCTTTGCTGTTAATGTATGTTCCAGTGATTATGCAATGCCCAGTCATAATGGTAAAGGGTTGAACCACACAGACTATAATTTATAGAAGCTACATTACCATGTGGAAAAAAACATTCAGTACTCTGTGCTGTATTATCTGTTACCATGACTGCCCTCACAATAGCTGCTCGGTTGCAGTTCTTTAACTCTGTGAGCTTAAATTTAAGCATTATCATTCCAGCATTCCCTGATTAAGTAAATGAGTATCCAAATGAAGAATTCTCAAATCACAGATAAAGAAGTAGTTATCCTTTCAGGATAAAATACAGTAACAATTTTACAGCACTCGGCAGGAATTTAAGTAGGCAAAATGTAGCATAAAGGAGCAAAATAATGAGCCAGAGATGAAATTTCCCCAGAACTGAATTTAACACCTTCCTCTGACAGAGAGAGATGAGGCTGTACCTGATCACAAATTACATACTTTTCTGTACTGAACAGACTCAGAGGAAGCTGGTACTTGCCATGTTACCAAATCTACTTCCAACTGCAGCTGCTTTCTAACCTTAAAGTGAAGTCCTGACCCAGCCATGGCTTTTCTAACTTATAAAAGCTGAAGAGACTACAGTATATGGTTGTACTGCTGCAATAGCTTGCCAACTTTACTACTCAACAGCTGAGTCAATTTTTTCCATATCGTTCCATTTGGTTTAAACTAATCCATCTTGCTTAGATTCAGTAAATGGCTCGTGTTGCATCCAGCCTTTTCCACACTCGTCCAGAAATTTGAACTTTTAAGTATCAGGTGAAAGATTTTTTTGAGCTGCTTATACATTATCTTCAAGAACAGCCTCTTCACAACTTTGTTCATATTCTTATCTAATTCAACTGACCTTGAGATCCTAGGCATGTCGATCTGCTTAATCAAGAATTGGCAAATATTATAAATGACACAGACTCCAAATTTCCTAAATCTATCCCACTGACATCTTATTCACCCTCCTATACTGAGAAGCACTGGAGCTTGAAAATAGACCTGAAGAAATAGCACAAGTGATAGAAAGGTGCTGTTACTACTATTCATTTTGGCATACTGTGTAGAACAATAATCTTGATTTGTGTACCACGATTATGAAAAAAAAGCGGCCTTTTCTGGCTTTTCTTTGCTCGTGCTGGGGATATGGCTTTGCAACTTTACAGCAAACTTAACATATTTATGTCGTGATCTTTTTGATATATTTTGCATTTCCAAATTATGGGGTGGTTTCACAACACTTTACTGAATAAGGCAAGCATTAACACCATTTTTTCAGAAATTAGCATGAAAATATGTAAGGCACATTGAAACTGGATAGGATCAAGTCTCATTCAAGTGGCCATTTCACTAGATCTTTCCTGGCTTTATAGTCCTGAAGTTCTATGGCTCTACTAAAATCTAATTTAGGTTTAGTGCAGTGTACAGTATCACCATGTTGAGAAATCTATAGCATAGAGTAATGAAGAAATATATAGTGAAATGCGAGTCCTGTTTGTAATATAGAAATGTGAGTACCATATAACTCATGGTTTATGCTTTTCCATGTACAGACTTTACTTGGAAGGCAGTGTGAAGAGTCATAGTTTTGACTTACTGCTAACTTCAGTGGAAGCTGAATGTGTTTACGTCAAATTTTAATTAAGTTCTCCATTTCCAGTTGAAATCAATTAGCATGCTTTTGTGCTATTTTATTAGTTGCAAAATAAATCAAAGTTTTTCATTCTTTTCCCTTTTCTTACAACAGAAACATTCTCCACAAGGATAACAAAGAGCAGTACAGTCTCTTTTGTTTAGCCACCTTTCTTTCAGAGGCTGTTCATTGTCCATTCTAAACTACCTTTTTTTTTTTTTTCCCCTTAATGTGGAAAATGAACAAGGTTTTACTCTGAGGAAGCTGAACTGAATTGTACTTCCTTAGTGAAAGGCAGTCAATAATTGCTTTCTATAAAAGGAAGAGTAATACCTCCACCACTCTTTACAGACAAAAGTAAAAATAATAGATACAGTTTTCCTTTAGTTGTTTTGATTATGGTGATTTATTATGTATAGCCAGAAAATCTCACTAAATGTGTAGAAATAATGATTCAACATAGACACTTCACAGTAAGCTTTATCTATTGAATGTCAAAACCAGTGCCGGAATGGCTAGGTTGGACTACAGTAGAAGCAGGCACCTAAAAACAGAAGCTTAGATTCTGACTGATGTTCCATCAGTACCTCGGATTTGGTCTTGCTGCTTTTGCCATAGTCCTAATGGTACTGAGTCAAAATCAGTCAGTTTCAGTCAACACAAATTCTTACTTAAGCATTTGCAGTCTAGAGTCTCCTCTGCTTATGGTTCAGTGTGGCTTAATCTGGTAGCTGCACTCAGAGAAAACCTGATCAGAGAGTCCCCCATACAGTACGAAGCTTGTGCTGCTCTTTTCTTTTTTAAACTTGATGATTGGCATGTATATTAACTTAGTGATAAGATGACACAATATGATAAAACTAAAACCCCTCCCACTTTCCATTGCCTTAGGGTATTCAAATATCTCTCTCTGCTGACAGGGACTCTGTTGCTTTATAAGAATGGAATAGTGGTTGTTGTGTCAGATTAAAAGACTAAGAGTTCTAGAAACAAAGCCTGTAAATCAGACTTCTCCTGGACTTCTCATAATCCTTGTACTAGAGAATCCCTTGTATCTTGCCCATAGTTTCAAGAACAGATCTTGCCTGAACAAATAACAGTTCCAAGTCTTTGTGAGGAAGAGTGAAAGGACCTTTAGTGACCAAGAACATAAAAGCAACCTTCTCTGGAGAAGAAATTTGCCTCCAGAATGGAGTGAATTTAAGGCACTTCCTATCACCAATTCTACCTTTATGTGCACGGTTAGCATTGGAAACTCACCAAATATTTTGGTTATTTTGTATGCAGTTCTGAAACACCTAATATTCCTCCCCGACCAGGATCACAGGAACTTGATAATAATTTCTAGACTTTCACCACAGAGACTAAACCTCTAAAAGTTATGAAAAAATTAGCATCGTGATTTATCATAGAGGATACAATCCTCTGTCTTTTAGTCCATGGGGTTTACAAATCCAAGGAACTATATGTATTCTTGAGCACCATCTAGCGGTGCTTTCATGGTTTACAGATACACAGACAGAACTCCACTGTCACAGATCTTCATAACATTAAGGACTTAAAACAGGATCATCCCATATGCTGGTTAGACTCTTAATTTCTGTCGATGCTAGACAGCCGTGGGCTTTGATTTTTTAATGGTTGTGAAGGGATGCAAAGAACTATGAGCTAGTATGATATTTTGATGATTTGTTTCCAGGATATCTATTTAGATGAGACTTCCTGTCTGTTACTTTCTTTTAGGAAAAAAATTTGAAATGGTTTAAACTTGTCTCCAAGCAGAAAAAGAAAAAAATAAGAGACAGTATAAATGGGAAACTTTGTACCTGGAAGTGGAAATTAAGAGTGGGAAAACCTTGCCCTGAGAAATCATCACTTGAAATCCATAAACTGAGTTTACAACTGGGATGCAAAAACTTCTGAACTCATAACTAAAACTAGCATTTTAAACTGACCTGTAACTTGATTTATATACATTTCCAGCTATGATCCCATTTCCAGATACTTTTCTAGAGAAAAAATAAAAATTTTGAACAAGTTAATACCTTAAGTCTTACTTAGAGAACCAATGAAGTAGGACATACCATCTGCTTTAGTTCATGGTGGCTCAACAGAGATGTTTGTCTGCATGATTCTCTTCATTGTATCTAGGGCATGATACTTTCATTGCAATGTACAGCCTGGTTTTTGCTTTCTCAAAACAGCTTAGAGTTTTAGAAAAAAAATAATTATATGGAAAATAGTTGTAGTTGACATGACAAATAAGGGAAATCAGAGTAAATTTCCTTTCTACAGGTTTTTGGGTTTTTTTTTTTCAGGCAAATTATAAGCAGAAATCTTTTAATGGTGTATGGTGGGGAAAAGTTTTGATTACTTATAAATAAGACAAAGCTCGATTTAAAATTGTGGTGTCCAAGACAACAAATTCAGCATTATGTTCTAATAATAAATCACTTACTATAGCCTTTTTCATAGAACAATACATTGAACAAAATTAGTATTCTTATTATTCTTTTCCTTACCCTTTATAATATTCAATACTTAAGTAGCTGTAGGTTTACATGTTTTATAATTCAAAAAAAGGCACACCTGGGAAAAATGATGTCTAGAAAACAATGTAACTGCTTTGTTGAATGAAGCTGAGAAACTGCTTTACTTTTCTTCTTTTTATTTTACATTGTTTTTCTCCTAGACTAGTAGATTTTGCATAGCAGCATAATCAGCTATGTTTACTTTACTTTTCTTATTTCAAAATTTATAGGAAAATTAAAATTACCAGCTAAAGATTAGGGGGAGGAAACATTCAAAAAATCAAATTATTTTATTACACAAGACACCGGTTTTCAAGAAACAACACATTCTAAACTCAACTGTTTGAATTTAGAAGCCTCTTGATTTTTTCCTTAGGCTTTCTTGTGGAAGGGAAGAATATATCCAGGAGTTCATCAGAACTTCTCATGATGATAATATGCTAAATGATGATTTATAGTAAGAATAATAGTTTGCTTTTAGTATTTAAATAGTATATCTGGATGAAGTAATATGACTGCATAAATGAGTGGTAGTCCTTTCATGATCCTAAAATATACCTTTCTATCATTATTTTCACAAGCAGAAAAAGGGAAAGAAAGGTATCTCTCTGGAATACCACATAGAGTTCCCTTGTAGGGGAAAACATCTATACAAAATGGGAAAGAAATGTATATATAAATATAGATATAGATATAATTTATATATAAACATATATTTTAATGTATTCAGATAGATATATATCTATATATACATAAAAAGTTGGAGGAAAGGTATATCTACCAAATATATTTGAAATAAAAATATTTTCTGCTACGAAGTGTGGATGCTGAAAAGCTGCTAGGGATTTTCACAGGTTCTCACAATATTTGGTGAGAGCCCTGCCTTTCTCACACAAGTTATGAGAAACAGTAGGATGGTTTTTGTAAGCTGGGCCAACACCTGGTGTTTTGCTAAGTTCTGTTTATGGTACATTGGAAAAATATTTTGAAATGGGTGTTGTAGGACTTAAGCCAATCACCCTAGGAGACGGGTGATCACTGACCAGTCACCCTATGTGGCTAGGGTATATAAAATGGGGTTATAAATTAATAAAGTTGCTTCTTTGCCTTCTCTTGCTGAATTTGTGTGTTACTGCATCTCTCTGCTCCTGGTATAAACAGTGACAGCAAAGTTCTTCTTTATTGGAGAATTAGTTCCTTAGAAGAGACTACTAATGTGAAGGGAAGGGAAGAGGGATGTTTCCTAGCAGTACAATGGTAACTGATGTGTCAAAGTTCACTATTTCCCTGCATCTCCTCTGGTGAATCAGCACAAGCTCTTTGGAATTTTCCTGTATTAAGATTACGAGTGTTTAGAGGGGTAGATGTACTGGCCACATATGTCAGCATTTTAGTTATTTTTTGATGTATCTGCATTATGATTACATGTACATTATGATTACATTACATCTGGTGCAACTGATGCATCCTATTACTGAATCTTATTTATTACCAGGCACAAAGATATTTTTCACTTTTACTTTTTTAGTATTTGGAGGTATTTTGCTGATAAAGTAAACTAAGTACAAATTTAAGAGAGATGTTATTGAGATTTTGCATGCCTTTGAATTTCCTAAAAATTGAGAACATATGACTTTTATTTCAACACCCTTATCCTTATAAAAAAATTGGTTGCATTCAAACAATTTTGGATCTTTGAGGAGCTAGTTCAACACCTGAAGATATGTGTTCTCTTTGTATTAAGGCTTTGCTGTTCCATGGAAAAGGGGAACCTTCACATTATCTAGCATGGCCCTTCATTTTGGCATACCCCAATTTCAAGAGATCAGATACAAAACTTTTAGGCTGCCTAATTAGCAGCTTCTCCAGAGCTCACTATCCTGAGTACTCAGCTAGTGGTCTCTACCACTCTAGCTTTATCATCACTAATCTTGTTAGGTCTCAACTACTCAAAAAAATAGCAAGTCTGTAAGGAAGGGCTGTTGTTTGTTGTGAAATGAGAACTAAGGGGTGTCCCATTAACCACTCAGGCAACACACATAAAATGAAACAAAATTTCTCATGTTTCATCTATGAAACTTAGAGCTACAGGATACTATGGAGATAAAAAGCACACATAAGTTCCATAAGTGATTTGAAAAACTCCAGGAAGTTATCAAGGGCTGGTAGTTACTATGCCTGATAAAATGAAGAGACTACGTATTGGTTCATACTTTCAAGAAAAGGATCACATACTTTACAGAAAAAAAAAAAAAAAAAGCCTTCTAATTTGTCTGATATTGATCCTAATAGGAACTCTTATTAATCAAAGAAATATTAAGCTATTTATCTGGTATACAATCCATATGGAAGCACTATTCTTCCCTATTAATGGTTTTGCTGTTTGAGTACAACAGACATCAGAGCAACAGTGATCCAAGTAATTTCTGTTGCACAGCAATGGCATCTGTCTTTATTCACATCCACATAGGAAAGGAGATTATTTCAGCCACATTTTAATCCACATAACAAATGTTAACAGTGAGCGTTAAAAAGATTACTTAGTTACAGATTGATCTTTTATTAATATTCTCACCACTAGATCCATCCCCATTGCTAGAGAAATTAATCATTCCTTCCTGTTTTTCATGTTTCAGAATAATATGCTTCAAGAGTTCCTGACAACACATCCTAAGGGTAATTAACTAAAAATCAGATTCCTTGTTACTGTATTCCAACTTCAGCAAAGCATGAGAACTGAAATTCTACATATTCCACTGCTTTGAACAGTTGTTACTGACAATTTTTTATACCACTGGCATTACCATTCCTTTGTGTGCCTAAAGATGCTGTTTCTTAGAAGCCTGGGGTACACTTATTAACTAATAGAAAGAAATGGTGGCATCTTCAGTAAACACTTGTAAACAGTCTCTCTGTGGAAACAATGGCTGATTTCTGATTATTTCCTGCAGAAAACAGAGTATATTAAACCCATGATTTTTGTTATAAGAGAACTTGGGGTTTTTTAAGGCTTTATCCTTACAGTAAAATTCTTTTTAACTGGCAGGCTCCCATTTGTTGTTAGAATGCAGGCTGGTTAAAACTGAACACTCTCCCATGATAAATAACTGGTTTCAGCAACATCAAATGAGCCTTGGTACACAACAGGTACATAGAGGCAAAAAAAGATACTCTGCATCTTGAACCACAACACTCAGCAGTTCCAGTAGAGTAACCTGTAAGTTAGAAAGTCCTCTGGCTTGTTTAGAAAAACAAGAATAGCAATCTCAGGCAACTACAGACCTTAAAACATCATTTCAGCACAAAAAAAATACTTATTTCAGTGATACCTAAATGATGTTTCTCAGCCTGTGTTGCTTGTGAGATGCTTTTGTTACTTGGTTTTGATTTAGAATGATTCCAGATTTTGATTTATCAATGCTTTTGAAAATCAGAGTTCTCAAGTTCAGGCCAACTCCATTCGCAGTTCTAACATTACTAACCTCAGCACGTTCAAAAAATAGAAGAGTAGAAGAGAGAAAAGTCACTTCAGGTAAACCTAGGAAATGCTGATACACACTGCAGAAAAAAACAGGCATGAAGAAGATTTTTGCTTCAGTATTTCTTTCCAGAAAAAAGAAATCTCAAAAAGGGTAAATTACTGCAACCTATACTTCTCAACAGATACAAACTGGTAAGGGGGAAATCAGTATTGTCTACATTTGTGGCTAATACAAGAGCTACTGATGAAAGTTAGCATAGTTATATACAAAATAGACTATTCCTGTATGTAACAGTATCAATATTCTCTGTTGACTATGTCACTGTCAAGACTATGAATACAAAATATGCTAATCCTTCCAATCACTGATTCTCTTCTGAAGATGGAAGATCTTGTAGCATTGATGAATGGTATCTCAAGGACTATCCACTTTAGCTACTAATATGGCACTAAAACCATATTGACCCACATCCACTGACATGAATATTCCTCTCTTAACATAAGTAGTTCCACTGGCTTTAGCAAGACTCACGTGAGTAGCCTAACTCAATGCATTAAAGCTTAGAAGTCCAAAATTGCTATAGACATGAAAAATTAACCAATAAAATGCCCCTGTCTGTTCCTTCTTTTATAACATCTACAAATTCTGAGCTTATTAAACTTAAATGAACCTAAAGGTTTTAGCTGCACTGTTCATTGGTTTTTCTCTGTGTGCCTTTGTGCCACAGCAGGAGAGTTGCATGCCTTTGCAATATTAATATTTCTAAACATCTGGCATCTCCTTTATGAGTTCACAAAATATTTGTAGCGAAAGCCTAAGAAAAAAAAAAAGTAAAACTGTAGTTTAAAACAAGTTTCCACAAATAAATCTCAACTAGCAGCCTTCTCTGCAATATGACTGTTTCAATAATGTACCTCTTTCTACTGGAGGTATTTTAAAAAGGTGAATTAAATTATTTGAACAGATAAACTCCAGCAGTGTGAAATTATCCAGCAGAAAACATATGTACCTGTATGATCTTTACTTTTACTCTCACAACAAGATTACCACTTTTATAAATTTTAAATGAGACTCTAAGGAGAGATTCAGACATTACACACACAGAGACACATATATACACAGCCTTCCATCCGCACATTTGGGGATTTACACAGAAAAATATGAATACATGTCATCTAACCATGTCAGCTCTTACTTATTGGAAATTATAAATCAAGAAAACCAAAATTCAGATAGTTTTCATCACTGACCAAAAAAAAAAAAAAAAAGAGAGAGAGACCAGTTCTTATTTCAAATAAGAAAAGAGATGCAATTCCCTCCTCATTAAAGGTCTGTGGAGAAAGGAGAAAGGCCTATTCCAAAAATGATTTTGTGCTTAATATTTAAAATGACAAGTATAAGATTTACAGTGGACTTTTTTCTATTGTTCTCTAAATATTTGATTTCACTATAGAAACCTATGCACCCTAGGTACTTATAGATGTACCAAACAAATGCTTTTCTCTGTTCTGTATTTTAATTAGTTTAGTGCTTTTTATGAAAACTGGTCAATGACACATGAACTGAAACCATTATTCAATTCCTAGTGTTCATTACTTTCAGGATTATTATATTTAGGAACCATGTTATTTAACCCTATTGGATTATGCCTCTTGAGCTCATTTAATTTTCTAAAAAAGTATGTAATTTTTAAAATATTATGGAAATTAAAGACCTTGGGTATTAACACATGTAAACTGAATCTTAAGCAAGGTAAAACTTTATATCTTGCACATGTGGCTTTTGCAAACAGCAATAATTATTCTTGGTGCCATATGTTTACTATTTTGACTTTCAGTGATTTCTTTTGGTTTGTTTATCTGCCTATAGTATACTCTTTTTATGTAAAATATTAGGCTTCTGTATACAAGGTGAAATCCCAAATTGCAAATGGCTCTAGCTATGAATGTTAGCAGAGGTAAACTGTTATGATAGATCTTTAAATTTCTATTTTCAGTCAAAATTAAGATGAAGACCATTCATTTACCAAGGCAGTTGGGCAGTTAATAATATCTGCAGGAAGTGAAAGGTTTTAAAAAATAAACCCTCAAATTCAGTGTTGTTATGTAGCTCACTTTCACCTAATTAATCATGAAAAATAAAATTTCACCTTCTAAAACAAGAATTCTGGTTTGTGGAGTTAAATGGGCTCTGCATCTGTCATACTGTTCTTTCAAATAAATAATACAGTCTGCAGTTTCACTATCTTCCTCACTGTCTCCCATCCACAGTCCCTTTGATGAGTCATGCTCAGACTACTTATCACCAGAATGCACTTTTAAAACACAGCTCATTTCAGGCTTCACTTCCTTGATTCTAGAGTAAAGGAGAACACCAGAGGGAAAACAGAGAGAGTGGTAGTTCATATTTCTCAAACTTCAGTTTTACAGAACCAAAACTGACATCAGAAAAGTCATGTTATTCCTCTCAACAGAACATTTCTTTACTGCAGAAATTATGCAGTGGTTTACAGACAAAAAAAAAAAAAAAAAAAAAAAAAAAAGAGCAGTTTCTTTCCAAGACCTCACAAATGCATGCTTTGTCAACCACAGACGTGAAACAACACATCACCATAAATTTTTCAGATCTGCATCAAGCAATTGAATTCTTTTTTTCTATACACATTCTAAATGCACATCATCATCCATCACTATTCCTTTTCTCTTTGAATGCTCTGATCAGCAGAAAAATGGCTAATTTGTCATTTGAATAATCATAAGGCTTTAAAGTTACTGCCCTAACTGAACCAAGCAGGGGAAACTTCCTCTTCCCAAAGCTATTGTTGCAAGCAGTCTTTGCACTTAGTCTGCTCTGCAACAGGTAAAGTAGGTAAACCTCAGTTCCGTCTCTGCTGCCTTCATTCATTATCTCTTTATATAGCTGCAGCTAGGTAGAAAAGTCATCTTGCCTGCTAGTTAGAAAAGTTATCTTTCCTTTAACAGGTAATCTGCAAAGCATACATGGTCTGGAAGAAGGCTGGTCTTAAATGAAGTGCCAGATGTGGAGCAATAGTCCAGAAGTGAGCATGACCAGGAAGATTGGACCACAGCTGTGATGTCCTAAAGATACTCACATCCCTGTGCCAGAGGGTTTCTTCTGCAGCCTGACTTGGTAGTGTTTAAGAAAAAACACCAACTAGTGGAACTTGCTTTTTCAAGGAGAGGAGAAAAGCAGTATAACCTAATGAATCTAGTAGAACTGCATTTTATCTCTGTCTCATGTGCACAGGGGAAGTGAGGTGTAGGGCAGATGCACTGATTGAATCATTTTAATTCTATATTTCTCATTAATATATTGAATTTTACATTATTTAGCTAAAGTAGAGACATTATAAATTTATGACTTTTATTAATCAAGTAGAATTATGGACATATCCCTTGCAGTTAACTATGAGTTTTGCAGTTAAAGCAGACTCAATAGATTCAACCTCACACAGATGTGAGAAAAACAGCAAACCTTCCCAAATTACAGCATTTATTTTTCATAGATAAAATTGAATTTGATGAGATTTTACAAGTAAATTGGTAGCTATTTCACATCACAGTAATTATAAAATTGTCCTACTTGCAGAAATTCAGTGTTTTGTTTTGGTTTTTATTTTATTTTTGAACCAGGCAACATTATTGAAGTTATTTGTATAAAAAAGATATACACACATATACACTTTGATACATATTTGTCTCAAATATATGTATCAAATGAAGGAGATGATGACGAGGAAAACATTGTTTCTTAGAACACAAAAGATAGGAGACTCAGTTTAAAGGCAGCAGAATTAAAACAGAAAGTAGTATTTATATATATATGTGTGTGTGTGTGTGTATATGTGTGTATATATATATATATAAAAAAGCTGCAAATAGAATATGGAATTCATTACCTCAGGACATTTTAGCAGACCAATGTAGTAAAGGACCTCATTAAGGATGTAAACAAACTTCTGGAAGAAATTTCCATCAAGTATCCACCAAAGGCCATCTCTCGAATAGGTCTGTAAAGGTCTATGCAAATACTCTATCTAGCATAAAAAGTCCTGGATTACCAGAAGCGTGAGGGGAAGTTTCAGTCTGTTCTTATCCTGTATCCATGAAACCCATAGGGACTTTTGCTAGAGATGGAAAGCTGGAGTACGCTGAAATGTCAAGCTTCTTTTGAAGGTAACAGGGGAAAGACTTGATTAAACAATAAGATTAAAAAAAAAAAAATTGCACCACAATGTTTACTTTTTATGTTCTTTACAATAAAATTTATTTTAAACAAGGCTGAAGAGAAGCACTTTCCTCAGTCAATTCCAATAGACTAGTCTGTTACATATGATTTCCACATTCCCTTATTTTAATGGGGTTGAAATATGTGCTGTCTTCTGTTTGATGTTCCTTTCTTCAGACTGACTTTTTCCTTCTGTTACACTCGATAAAAGTAAAATGCGGATTAACTTCCTCTAACGTATTCATTATTAGCTTCTCTCAGTTGTCTTCATCTGTTGAAAATATAGTAAAAAAAAAATGAATAGCTCATCACTTCTAAACCTGTTGAGGAAATGGGGAAACTCACTACCTTTTGAAAGAGATGGTCCTTTGCTAATGTTTTAACTCTTAAATCCTGTCAGATGGGGTTCACTTCAGGAAAAAAAGGCATGAAGAAAGGAAAAAGTGGAAGAGTATCCAAAAAGGAAAATCTTTAAGTGTGGGAAACAGTTACAACTCTTTTGTACTATTTTTTCAAATAATGTTACAACAGAGGCAGGGAGCAGGAAGTAGGGTTCTCCTGTGAGTCCTGCCTACATCCTACCAACAAAACATCTGTAAATCTGACAGCTCACATCCTTTACCAAATTTATTGCATATTCTTGGGACACTCAATATTACATGGCCTTTTATTTTGTAAATTATTTGCTAGGTGTACCTATGATATTTAAAGACAAATGAAAAAGAGCTAGTTATTCAAAATAGTTTTATTTAAACAAATTATCAATGGAACTTCTCAGGACCATGTATGGCATCCTGTTTGGAGCACAAAGCAAGAGGGAGTGGGTGTCAGTCACAGCATTCACAGGGTGTGAACTGCAGCTGGAGCCAGAAGCAAGTTGTTTTCAATTAGAAAATGTCACTGGGGGAACAGGAAGGTTGCATCCAGTTTCCTATTCAGCTAACACCAGAGAGGTGCTGGCAACCAGAACTACCAGCAGGTTGTACAGGCAGAAAGCAGGCAGTTAAGGCTGCACTTGACACAGGGGGGGGCACTCAGTGTCCTAGAGGCTTTGCTCAGGGCTGCTTCTTACTGCTAGAGCTGGCACAACAAAGATGGCACCACAGGTCTTCTGCCCTGACTCCAAGGAGAGGCCTCAACCCACACCCTACAGCAGGATGTGGCCATTCAGCACTCAGGTCCCAGGGCTCTCCTGTACCCTGTGCTCTTCCTGAGCCCGAGGCAGAGGGCAGCAGCAGCATGGCTTGCAGGGAACTGAGACTCTGTGCCAGAAGGTGGAGGACCAGGGCTGATAAACTGGAGATAACAGGATCTTTATGGAGATTCTGTAGTGCAGAGCCCAAGACACATACGGCACAGCAAAAAGAAAAACCATCTATGCTTAAGCTGGCAGAGGGACTCTTGTAATGGTGGATCTTGGAGGCTTGTGACTTCTGGGAGAGGAAGGTGACCCCTTCACCTCCTGCATAATTCAGATGAAGGGAACCAAGTTCTCACAGGGGAAGCATTTGAGCTGTTTGTGCCAGATCCACAGATCAGATCAGGGCAAGAGAGTGAAGGGTGACTGTGGTAAAAGACTTGCTGGTGCAGGGGAACGATGTGCCACCAAGCTCTGATATCTCAGAGTCTTGGTGCTTACCAGGGCCCAGATGTGAGCCATTGCAGAGAGATTTTCAAGGCCACATTTGTCTTCTTGGTTTTGAAATTAAGACAAATACCAACATGTGAGCATTCACCTTTTGTTTATAAAGTTTTCAGGAGAAAATAAACTCAGGAAGTTCTACCTCTACACTAAGTTACCTGTTATGAAAAGCATGCCAATTTGACTATATCCTCTACAAGTATTTAAGTGAAATTACCATCCCTCTCCTTCCTGATAGTTGTTTGATGGACTTCATTTTGCCAGAGGGATACATTTATAGCTCAGAAAGGATGAAGAGTGCTATTACCACTGTAAAAATCTAACACCACAAGATTAAACTGAATGAATCAATGCACTTGAATTTTAACTAATCAATGTGTTTTGTTTCTTCAAATTAAAACTAGTGAGATATAGTTTCACTTAAGACATCCTAAATCAGCTTTAACACTTCTAAAGTAAACTTACTTCACTAAGTAGAAACTCTGCAGAAAACATAAAAACTCAATTACAAATCAAGCCAGACTTATCAAGAGCACCCAATAACATTGTGAATTGCTCCTTTAGTTAAAATATATTAAACTTATATTCAGAAATGGAACAAACAAGGTTACACATTTAGTTTTGAGCAAGAATCTTAAGGCTTTCTCAGGTAATATCTCTTATCATCTGATCTCAAAGCAGAAACTGAATAGTAAGTCTCTGTGCTGATTTAAAGCACTTGCAACTAAACTGGTCATAGAGGTAGTCAGATAATTTGAAAATAAACACACAAGAAACTTATATAGCTAACCTTCTTATTAAGGATTTTTATATGAGTTTATGGCTCTGATTCACAAGTGTTATTTCTAAATACACAGAAGATGCTCAAAGTAATGCAAATGTATAGATTCATTTTCCTCTGACCAGAAACAAGAAGATACTTCTCTTCCTCCCAGAGCAATCCATACATAGGAATCAGACTACACAAGGTGGTCTTTTTAACTCTGCAGGTGCAGATTCTCACTATAAAAAACAGTAACTGAGAAATGATCAGAGTAAGAGGCTAGGGGAAGCATGTGTTTATGGAAAACTTGGAATATTGACAAACTAGGGTTTGCAGGTGGGTAGTGTCTCTGAGGATTTTAGTACCCAAACACTCACTACTTAACTAAATTGTTAAAGTACTGCTCCAAGCCACTTGGAGACTTTTCCTTAATGGACTCCATTTCAACTGGGGAGGGAGGTTACTCACAAATAGTCAATGTTTGTTACATAAAATGTGTTGTGAATGTACTATCTAAATTTAACATAACATGATTTAGACCAACCTACCTGATGAAGAATCCTCAGAGGTCACTAAAGTTTTGATTTTCCAGTTAGCTTATTTTATAGCTAGTGCTTTAGAAGCCATCAAAGCCATAACGAGATAGATCAATCAGATTGGTTTTATTGGTCTACTGTGTACAATTCAATATAGGCAACAAGAGTATCCACTGAATCAGACTTTGGAGGAATTTGCATTATACCATGGAATAGCTTTAACCTTGTGACTACTAGAAAAATCAACAGTTTGATAATAAATCAAGTGAATATGTATTTTAATCTGAATAGTATATCTAATTGGAATTTATATATTTTTAAGAACTTAAAATAATATAATGCTGGTAATAGATTTCTCTGTAGGTCTTTATCAAAAGCTTTCTTTTGCAGTTAAGACAGAATAGAACCAATGTATATTTCTAGTATAATTCATTTTGTATTTCAATTTTTTTTTTTTTAAACAAACACAAATCTATTTGAAAATTGTAAATAATAATATATCCCCATGATTTATGGATTGTTTTCATGAATTATTAAAAATATTTCCAAGTTTTCTTAGAAAGTCTCTCCAAGTGATGGGTATGTCAGTTACTGAGATGAAAAACTACAGTGTTTCAGAAAATCATAGCTAGATAATTATTTAAGGCTCTCTGTGGATGTCACACTTATTGCACACCACAAAGCTCATCTTGATTGTTGTAGGAATCTTTGATCACCAAGTGATGTAGAGCAGCAGAGACAAAGAGACACTCATCTAAGTGGTATGGAATTAGTGTAGTTTTTTGTTATTATAGTATCAGATTTGCCAGCTTCAAGAATAATAACCTTATCAACAGAATATAAGTTTTCATTTAAATAAATCATTCTGTTCAATAATAAAATTTTTCTGTATTCTAGTGGTTTAGTTTCCTACATTTACCTGTAGAATTTGTCCAAAATAGTCAATGCCTCAAAACATACCCTAAGAATCAATGTCATCAGTTTTTGACTACACTGTAAATGCTACCAAATATTGATAATAGGCCCATATCTTTAGGTTATAGTCTTGCTTTGAATGCCATGTTTGTCTCTGGGAAGAGTGCATCTGTGTGTCCTACAGGAGGGAAAGGAAGACCAGATTGCCAGTTGGTGTTGTATTTAAAGGTAACAACTCCAATCCATGATTTGACTATTATAAATAGGAATCACAGTAAGCGACAAAGGTTTCAAGAGAGCAAAAATAATTTCTACTCTCTCTCAAGAAGTGCAAATGAGACTGGACCTACTGTCCTATACAGTCCGGTACATGAGTTAGTGACAGGAATGACAAATCACTTATTTTTGTTTACCAGGGATATTGTTTGTAAATTACTATCCCTGGTTGTGGCAGAACAGACCTCTGACCAGTGGCAGGTTATGAGTATATTCTTCATGATATGTTCTTACGGAAGTGGTTTAACAAGGAAAACTTATGACAATGTGTGTAAGGAGGATAACACACTGTATAAGCCTAAAGGACACAGTAACCTTGGCTACAGATGTAAGAGCGGAAATTGGTTTCCTTAAAGGTATTAGCCATAAAGGTTAATTTACAACCTCAAGGCTATTCCTTTACTCCAAATGAAATGCTTCAAGAAGCTGAGCCTAGTAAAGTACCTTAAATAAATAAATAAAACTCCACCTATCCAGGGTGCAAACAAGATGCCAGAGTTACACGGGCAAGATGAGCTGCCTCCTGAGCAGGCTCCATGCCAGATGATAGTGATAAACAAAGCTCAGGAAAGGCCACTAAGGGAAGAGTTACCCAAAGAAGATATCAAAGACAATTTAAGAGTGAATAATATGGTGTGGCCACCACTAGTGATGACATGAATGATGGATGTGAATTGCTACTGAAAGTTTTGTGATAACTGACACTGACAGCTAGAAAACCACTGGGGACTTGAAATTATTCTTCCATGCCACCAAAACGAAGTAGTGAAAAAGAGAGTATGAATTTGTAGTGAGTGATGTAAAACAGATGACTTGTATCTATTATTTAACTTTGCAAACATTAAAAAAATCCAACTATCACAGTATGTGGTCCTTCTGCCTATGAATATAACTTTTGTTACAGCAACCAGTAGCTCTACAAATGCACTAATTTGGGGGCATCACTAAAGCGCTAACATTGCACAGAAAGAGATTTAGTATCTGCTGAATATATCTTCAGGGAACTTCCAGAAAACTACAATCCCTGAATGAGTTATTTCCTACAGTAGCTTCAAATGTTAGGACAGCATAGATAACATGCAATGCCACTGCTAAGGGTAAAGGGATGTATGATAGCATAAATATACCAGGAACAACCTATGTTTATCAGAATTCTGTTTCAGCCAGTATCAAAGACTGAGAAGTAGGTAAAAGAAATTAAAGCCACTTACTAGGAAAAGAAGATGGTGGAAAAGTCAGATCAGCTATACTGGAAACTGCCTCCGTGTTGTCCCAGAGCCTCTGAGGAGGACAGAGGTTAAAAGCTGTGAATCACATACTCAACTTGACTTAACAGAAACAGCCCTAGAGGCAAAGAGAAGAAGTAATATCTGCTCTTATCCTATGCTAACATGCTCTCCAAGGATGAGGAGTATTTTGACAGATATGATCAAACGAGACAGTAGACTGTGCTAAAACCAGGCAGTATTTCTGTGAGACAGCCCTACATCAGATTTCCCCCAGTGAGTCAGGTAACTGTGAAAGTCATGGTGAATTTTAATGTGCTAGGGAACAAGCTGATTAAGCAATCACCTTGGGCATCTTCAATTATAGTTGTAAAAAATGCCCCGTGGAGAGTTGTGGCTGTGAGAGCTTTAATTCAAAGCTCCCCACTTCCACACACGAGATGTCAGATACAAATAATTTTGTAGTTTGAATTTGATCCCTTGCTATCATTAGACTAAAGTAGCATCTAAGGATCAAAGTAAAGCTTCCTTTCTGATACACTATTGATTGTTCCCGGGTTTTAGAAAGCCCTCTTGATTCATGAATATATCAGTGTCATCTGCTAACATAATGAAGTTAACTAATAAAGGAACTAATTTATGTATTTTTGTTGAAGCAAAAGAAGAGATTGAATTAAAAAACTAAAAAAACAAAAAAAAAAACCAAACAAACCAGACAAAAAAAACCAAAACAAAACAAAAAAAAAGACAGGAAAAAAAAACAATTTAGTGCCTTTTCTTTAAGAGTTAAAATTAAGCTTGCAGGAAGCCTTCATCTTCTTTCCAATAAATACAATAGGTGCAAGAGCAAATAAAACTTCAAGTCTAAAAACTGATTATTACAAGCTGTTGGAAAACCCCTCTCAAGCTGGAGAAAATGTAACTGTTTGTAGGCATGGTGATTTGAGGTATCTCTAACAGGTTACAACTTCTGGTTGATTTGTCAGACGTCAGGAGTGTTTCTTGCATACACTTGGTTTTCCAGTTTTTAATATGTATCTGTTCATCTAAGGGCAATAATCTACTATGGAAGCTTAACATACAAGTAAGGAGATAAACAGTTAAATCAGATCTTGGCAAACCAGCTTAAGCAACTTTCTTTTTAAAAAGCTGTCTGGAATTTAAAAAAGGAAAGTTGACAGCAATATTACAATGTGAGAAAGAGGCTGAAAAGAGGTCTGAGGAGAGCCTGAAAGAAGTTACAACAGGGTTCCCCCGGGAAAAGTTTTAATAGACACCAAAACAGTTTGTGAAAGGATATGGAGCTTCCTTTTGTAGAAGAGAGCAAAACGTAGATATAAGGCCAACTGAGGTGACTGAAGACAAGCAACACCTTGTCTATCGTCTTCAAAATGAGTGAATATCCATGCTCTTTTAAAAAAAAATGTGAGCTAGATAAAAATATATTTATCTTTAAAAATATGCAGTTTTCCAATGTCTGTAATCTTTTCTGTTTATCCTCGTAAGTACAAGGAATGATATGTTCCAAAACTTTGTTCAAAGGTTATCTGCATAAGCACATTTGCTTACAGCTACTTGCTGCCATCTGAATAGTTTAAACTGCAAATCACAAGACCCATGACTTCAGTGGGAGTCTGAGAAAAGATGCACACATTACAGTGTGAATCTGGAGAGCAAGTACGAGAGACAAGCACTCAATTGTCTTCAGCTCTCACAATAAAACACCAGGAGGAAAACCAGTGTCACAGAGCAGCTTTATTTCTTAAGTGTACTGTGAATAGAAACATCCTATCTACAACTACTTTTTTACTACAGAACTATGTCAAAAGTTTTAATAAAAGGCTAGAAATAACTCATGATATCTCTTCAAAGATTGTACTTCTTTTCTGAAGTGTTTTTTTTTGTTTGGTTTTCTTGGTACCTTCTCTGCATGAAGAATTTCTTTTCTTTTTTTTTTTTTTTCTAATTTTAACTCACTAGTGACAGAAACTTCAAAGATATTAGATGTCACTAGTTCACCTTCTGACATCTCAGAATCATTATAAGGTTGGGCTTTGATTTTATTTTTCTGGAATTATTGTAATTGAAGTAATAAATTAACATGCCTTAGTAATAAAAAGAAAAACAAAAAGGAAAAGAGGACACATGGAAGCAGTTGGTAAGAAGGAACTCAGAATGATGACTCTATGTGCAGGAGAGAGAACTATAGAATATATCTGTCCTGTTCTTTACAGAGTAAACTCAGATATTGATTCCTCACTGAAAGTTTTCCATTACAAGTAGAATTTCTCCAGTAGTATAGCTCAAATCTTACTAAACTTACTCCAAAATAGACTTGAGTAGGCCTTGCAAGCACATCTGATGACTTTCTTATTACCACTGCTAGCAAAACATCTGGCAAAGATCTTAAAATACTGAAAAAAAAAAATCAGAAATATAGTGCCTCAAACAATCGTAAACTACAAGCGCTCCAGAAGTACCACAGAAAGAAATAATCACCTACAATGATGCAGACAGAAAAGGAAAGGTAAAAATTGCTAACTGGTTGTTCAGTTCATTAATGAGTGGTCTGAATAAAGGATGAACTGTGAGGTAAAAACAACTGTTGGTGAAGTTGATTCAAGACAGGTAAGACTAGGTCCCTTCAGGTACAAAGAGTTAACTAAGGGCCATATGACCAAGATACACAAAATCATGAAGAGCAAACAGCATCACTGTCTTTTCCACCAAGGGAACTGGGGGTTATCACATGAATTGAGAGCAATTCAGAGCAGGAATCAAAACAACAATAACAACAGCAACAAAAGAGGAAGGGAAAAAGAAAAAAAGAGAAGGATAATGATAAATCATTGCTTGTTGAGATTAATGTCCTGCTGATAAGCTTAACTTCTCAGAAGGCAGGAAGAGCAACATTGAGAGAAACAGAAACAGACTATAGGTTAATTGTGTCATTCTCTGTACAAGCATATGAGCAAATATAAAGGGAATGTAAATAAATGTTTATGAGAAATATACATCTATACATACCATTTGAAGATCTTTAGTTATTCCTTTAAAATTTGTCCCATTGGATAAAAAAAGACATAATTAACCATTTGCAATTTGTCTGTTATAAACAGAGCCACATGAAGGTAAGCAAGTACTATTGTTTACTCATTAACTGATTATTTTAAGATCTATTAGCTAATAGATGTTGTCATTAAATAAAATAAAATAGTTGCCTACCTGTCTGGCAATACATACATGCTGGTGCTGTATTTATTACATGATGAATATTCCTTTTCAACTTTTTTAAAATAGTGACGAAAGACTATTAGTTCAGTCTTTATTAAAATTCAAGTGACATCAAAGTCTACATCCTTGGGGGGAAAACTCTAGAATTCATACCAAGTGACTAGAAGATTTCACATTCAGCTAGTGCAAGAAAAAGAGGAAAAAAAAATATTTTAAAAGTGTTGTGTCTGGCACAGGTCTCCCTGACAGGCCTAGGCATACAGCATGTAAAATCTAAAAGCTGCTGGAGTATAGCTAAATGCTGCTATCCAAGCTGTCATAACTGTATTGCAGTTTAAAGATATTTCCTGACAAGAAAATTGAGAAAGCTGTCTGGCTAGTAAATTAAAACCTTCCTCCTCTTTTAGTGGCCAACCAACAGATGCAGTTTAGGTCACAGATGGTGTTTTTTACGTTTTGGTCTCCACACACATCTTCAGCACAAGTAAAGTTATTTTAAAAATCTAAAATTTACACCAAACTATCCACAAACCACTGTCAACTTCAAAAGGTAAAAAGCTGCTACGCAGGTAAGGTTCAGAAGTGCAGTCTGGTTTTTAATGATCTCGTAATTTAAGATAATAGTACATTCTTACTGTGGAATATGTTATCTGTGATTAAATTCCCTTGAAGAGATTTAAGAGAAGCAGAAAAAGGATTAAAAACAAAGGGTATAAGAAATTGAAAGTTAATAAAAAAAAATTTAAGTATTTAAGAGTCTAAGTTAAAGCTCCCAAATGGGTTCAACATTTCTCTTACAGATGCCACTTATTTCTCTTATTTCCCCTGCACCCCACAAGATTGTTTTTCTTGACTTCTGTACTCCCTGCAAGGGGGCTGTGCTCAGCACAGATGGCTGTCAGGAGTGTCAGCAAATGCTGCTCAGTCCAGCGTGCTCCTGGATGTGTGCCCTGCTGTGCCTTTCAAGGGTCCCTTCAATCAGGGCAGCACAGAACCAGCAACAAACTCTAAAGGTAGTCTCCAATTTCCTGAATGTGCATTTTCAAAGATACGAAATTCTGGACAGCACCAAGAAGTGTTCATCACTGTGACACTAATTTCAGAAAACAATGACTCCAGAATGCTTAACTTAAAGGGAATTTCCACTTCTCTCTCTCTCTTCCAACCCCCCCCCCACCCCCAACCCAGTGTGTATGGGTGAAGTTGAATAAATTCATTTTCATTCTTATTGCAAAGAGTAACTGGTTGGCAACATGTTATTTAAAACAAATTATGTTTTGGGTGAACTTTGTATAAGCTGTCCATGAGAAAAATATAAAAAGCAACCTTGACAAAATCAGAAGTTGATAGCTATGCATGAGACCAGTGGGGTTCTGTAACAATCTGTGGAAGCAAATGTTTGTTTTTCCAAGAGTGAGCAAAATGTCAGGGGAGCTCAACAAGTTTACTAAAGATTCTTCTTTGACAACTGAATTCAGTGACTTGAGAAGTACTTTATGATCCTGTATTCCTGTAAGAAAGAAAAAGCTTGCTACGGAAAAATATTAATTTAAATTTGAACAAACCTAGAAGAAATTTCATGAATTAAACATCTTGTTCTATACAAGGAATTCATTATAACCTTTTTCCTTTAAATGAATTTCAGTAAGGCAAGAGATCTAATGAAGCAATAGAAAGACCAAGATCATTGATGAGCTATTAGGCCCAGCTCACTCTCAATTAAGAATTAAAGAAAGAAAGCCTGAAAAACACACACTGGCCAAAATACTACTAGTTCTGATCCTTCTTTATAGGGTAGTTTATGCACATTCATTTTTTTACTAAACTTAGATTTCTTAGTCTTTAAGTCTTCTGTAAATTTTCATGAAAAATGGGGATGTCCTTCTGGACACATAGGAAATTTTTTCTTTAAATGTTTCATTGATCACAGTTCAAATAGTTGAAACCTGGAGTGTAAGCAGTTTAAGGACAAAGATTGAATAACCTGTCACAGAAGTGGGAGACTTTTTGATGACACTAAAAGATGAAAGGATGAACTGCATCAAGAATTATTTCATTAGCTTTACCACTAAAGAACATATTAAAAAAAAAAAAAAAAAAAGGAAAACAATCTGAAAAACAAAAAGACAAAAAATTACCTATCTTCTCTTTCATGAAAGCTGGAGAAGTTGCAGAGGACTTTCTCTGACTCCATTTCACAGGCATGCAGTGTTTATTTCATTCTATCGCTGCTCAGAAATTCATTCAAGGAGCTAAGCAAATAGACTATGAAAAGGACTGTATGTGGAAGAGATTTGTTTTGGAGGGAGTAGAGTAAGAAGGGTGTAACTAGCACTTTTTTATAAAAATGTTATGTTGGAAGTACATAGCAAGTGCAGCATTAGGATGATAAGAAGGGCACTTGATGCACAGGACAGATTTAGAAGCATAGGGCAAAGTAAGAAACTTCGAAGATCAGTAAGGTCACATCTTTCTCAGCTGTAGTCTCAGAACTTCTTTTTCCCCTTAATCTAGGGGGAAAAAGAAGTGACAGACTTCACAATGAAGAATCCATTTTGTTTAATGACTGACCCTTTACATATATTAATTTGATAAGTTCTATTCAGTAGCTAACTCACAAGGAGACATCAAAGTAACACAGTTTAAAATTAAAAGCTATATAGAAATTAGTTTTATATACTCTCAGTCACACAGATGCAAATAACAGTGGTAAAGGTGCAAAAAAAGCATTTGACAGTGGTTTGTAAATTCTCAACTTTTCTGAAGCAAAGGAATATGGCAAAGCCTTGACACACACTCACGCACACATTCACGCTTTCTTTACCCCACAACTCCCCCAAATGAGAAATTCAACGAAAGAACTCATTTCTACAAGGGGCACAACACAGAAAGTATATTGACCTTAAAATGCCTTGGACAAGAGTTATCAGAAAGAAAATAAATCTAACACACAGTTTTTAGGCTGCCAGTTATACATACTTTTTTCTCTGGCAATTTAGATATACCTCAGCTGTCAGGCCTCTAGAAAAATATCACCTCAGTCACTGTCAAGCTCTGTTATTTCAACTGATTGCTGACTTTAGCTGGTTGAAGTTTCAGTTAAGCTAATTTCCCCTACAGGAAAGTACATGTGGCTGTTGCTAGCAATGACCTAGTCACTCCCTCATACACACAAGTATATTATTTACCAACAATACTCATAAATATGCAAAAGACAGATTTCTCTTCCTCACAAAATGGGCTCAGACCCACAGCCAGACAGTGGCACCAGCACCAGCAAGCTCCGCTGCCAAGTACCGCGCTTTTTTTCCTCCTTTTTTGAGGTTTTTGAGGCGGACTGGGGTTCCCTGGCCCAGGGAAGGCCCAGGGAGAGGAGAGAGACCCTCGCAAGAGTGAATCTGCGAAGGCCACGTGGCGGTGGGCATTCCCGGGCAGCCCGCAGAAGATTTAAACGCAGCAAACCCAGCAGCAGCAGCACTCAGACCCACAGCCAGACAGCAGCTGTCTTGCTTGTTGGCACGTGGCTATCAGGGTGTGGGGGGGAGGGGCACAAAAAGAAAAAAAAGACAATAAATAAAAACCAAACAAAAAAAAAACACATAGAAACCCCAAAACCAAACAGCAATGGTTGTGACTAGGGCTAAAGCTCCTACAAAGAAGAACATAGTGACACAGACAGAGGTCCTTCAGAAGCATGTTGGTGTCTGGGTCTCCGGCTGCAGGGAGTGCTGGAGTCTGGCACTGCTGGCGGAGGCTGATGGGGGTCACTCCTGTGCCCGGTGTGACCAGGTGGATGATCTGCTCAGCCTGGTGGCTGAGCTAAAGGAGGACGCCGAAAGGCTGAGAAAATAAGGGAGTGTGAGAGGGAAACAGACTGGTGGAGTCAGGCCCTGCCATTCTTGAGGACAGAGCAGGTGGAGGCTCCTTTAGGAGAGGAACCTCTAGTCTCTTGCCGCTGGGTAAATGAAGAAAACTCAAGAAACAAGGGGGAATGGAAACAGGTCCCTGCTTGGTGAGGCAGGCAAACCCCATCTCATCCTCCCTCCCCTTCCCCTTCTTGGTTGTCCTTGCAAAACCGATATGGGACTCTGGAATTGGAGGGACAAACAAATGACGATGGGGATGAAGGTCCATCAGAGGAGTCACCCAGGGCTAATCAGTCTCCCCCATGCATTGTTACAAGTTCTAAAAAGAAAAAAAGGAGGGTAATTGTAATCGGTGACTCCCTTCTCAGAGGAACTGAGGGCCTCATATGCCGGCCAGACCCACACCACAGGGAGGTCTGCTGCCTCCCTGGGGCCAGGGTCAGAGATATTACAAGGAAACTTCCCAGTCTGGTACGGCCATCAGATTACTATCCCTTATTGGTTATTCAGATTGGTAATGATACCACAGTGGGAAGCCTCAAAACAATTAAAAAAGACTTCAGGGCCCTGGGGAGATAGCTTGAGGGCTCAGGAGCCCAAGTGGTGTTCTCTGCCATTCCTTCAGTGGCAGGGAGTGATACTAAAAGAGGCAGGAAGACCCACGTGATTAGTATGTGGCTGAGAGGCTGGTGCCACCAACAGAATTTTGGGTTTTTTGAACATGGGGAGCTTTATGCTGCACAGGGTCTGCAGGGAACAAATGAAGTTCATCTCTCTCCAAGGGGAAAAATAATTCTTGCATATGAGTTTGCTGGGCTCATTGAGAGAGCTTTAAACCAGGTCTGAAGGGGGAAGGGGATAAAACTGGACCTGACAAAGTTGAGCAAAAGGGTGGCAGGTCATTGTTAGGCAAGAAGTCACTAGCCTGGCTCAAGTGCATCTACGCAAATGCACAAAACATAGTCAACAAACAGGAGGAGATGGAAGCCATTGTGAAGAGTGTCCACTGTGATGTAGTCACCATTGCAGAAACATGGTGGGATGACTCTCATGAGTGGAGTTCTGCAATGGATGGCTATAAGCTCTATAAGTGGAATAGGCAAGATAGAAAGAGTGGTGACATGGCTCTCTATGTTAAAGAGTGTTTTGAATGTATAGAAGTTAATAAGTGTGATGGACCAGTTGAATGTGTATGGGTTAAGTTGAGGAAGGCCAACGAGGTAGATGTCCTGCTGGGGGTCTGTTATAGACCACCCAACCAGGATGAAGAGGTTGATGAATTATTCTATGGACAACTGGCAGAAGCCGCAAAATCGCAAGACCTTGTTCTTGTGGGAGATCTCAACTTGCCAGACATCTGCTGGAAATATAACACTGCAGAGAGGAAACAGTCCAGGAGGTTCCTGGACTGTGTGGAAGATAACTTCCTGACTCAGCTGGTAAGTGAGCCCACCAGGGGAGGTGCCTTGCTGGACTTGTTGCTCACAAACAGAGAGGGACTAGTGGGTAATGTGGTGGTCGGAGCCCATCTTGGGCTTAGTGACCATGAAATGATAGAGTTTTCAATTCTTGCCCAAGTAAGGAGGGAGAACAGCAAGACTATTACCATGGACTTCCAAAGGGCAGACTTCAACCTGTTTAGGACACTGGTTGAGAAAGTCCCTTGGAGTACAGTCCTAGAGGGGAAGGGGGTCCAGGAAGGCTGGACTGTTTTTAAAAGGGAACTCTTGAAGGCTCAGGAGCAAGCTGTCCCCATGTGTCGTAAGACAAACCGGCATGGAAAACGACCAGCCTGGCTAAATGGGGAGCTTCTGGCGGAACTTAGGAGGAAGAGGAGTGTCTACCACCTTTGGAAGAAGGGGCAGGCTATTCAAGAAGAACAGGGATTTAGTTAGGTTGTGTAGAAAGAACATTAGGGGGGCAAAAGCTCAACTAGAACTCAGCCTGGCCACCGCTGCAAGAGACAACAAAAAGTTTTTACAAATATATTCATAACAAAAGAAGAACTAGGGAGAATCTCCATCCCTTACTGGATGCAAGGGGGAACATTGTTATCAAGGATGAGGAAAAGGCTGAGGTACTTAATGCCTTTTTGCCTCAGTCTTTAATAGTCAACCTGGTTATCCTCATGGTATTCAATCCCCTGAACTGAAAGATAGGAATGGAGACCAGAACAGTCCCCTTATAATCCAGGCAGTGGTAGTTAAAGATCTTCTAAGCCAACTGGATACCCACAAGTCTATGGGGCCCAGATGGGATCCACCCGAGAGTGCTGAGGGAATTGGCAGAGGAACTTACCAAGCCTCTCTCCATCATTTATCAGCAGTCCTGGTCAACTGGGGAGGTCCCAGATGACTGGAGACTTGCCAGTGTGACACCCATCTATAAGAAGGGCAGGAAGGATGATACAGGGAACTATAGGCCTATCAGCCTGACCTCAGTCCTGGGAAAGATTATGGAACAGTTCATCTTGAGGGTGATCACACAGCAAGTGCAGGACAATGGGGGGATCAGGCCCAGCCAATATGGGTTCATGAAGGGCAAGTCCTGTTTAACCTGCCTGATCTCCTTCTGTGATCAGAAGACCCACCTAGTGGATGAGGGCAAGGCGGTGGATGTTGTCTACCTGGACTTCAGGAAGGCATTTGACACCGTTTCCCACAGCATTCTGCTGGAGAAGCTGGCAGGTCATGGCATAGACAGGAGGACTCTTCGCTGGGTTAGAAACTGGCTGGATGGCCGAGCCCAGAGGGTGGTGGTGAACGGAGTAAAATCCAGTTGGCAACCAGTCACAAGCGGTGTCCCTCAGGGCTCAGTTTTGGGACCCATCTTGTTTAATATATTCATCAACGACTTGGACGAGGGAATTGAATGTACCCTCAGTAAATTTGCAGATGACACAATATTAAGCGCAAGTGTCAATCTGCTTGAGGGTAGGAAGGCTCTGCAGTGGGATCTGGACAGGCTGGAGAGATGGGCTGAGGTCAACTGTATGGAGTTTAACAAAGTCAAGTGCTGGGTCATGCACTTTGGTCACAACAACCCCCAGCAACGCTACAGGCTTGGGGAGGAGTGGCTGGAGAGCTGCCTGGCAGAAAAGGACCTGGGGGTGTTGGTCAATAGCCAGCTGAACATAAGCCAGCAGTGTGCCCAGGTGGCCAAGAAGGCCAATGGCATCCTGGCCTGGATCAGAAACGGTGTGACCAGTAGGAGTAGGGAGGTGATTGTACCCCTATACTCAGCACTTGTGAGACCACACCTTGAGTACTGTGTCCAGTTTTGGTCACCACAGTACAGGAGGGACATTGAGGTGCTGGAGCGAGTGCAGAGGAGGGCAACAAAGCTGGTGAAAGGGCTGGAAAGCATGCCCTATGAGGAGCGGCTGAGGGAACTGGGTTTGTTTAGTCTAGAGAAGAGGAGGCTGAGAGGAGACCTTATTGCCCTCTACAACTACCTAAAAGGAGGTTGTAGAGAGGCTGGTGTTGGTCTCTTCTCTCAAATTAGTAATGATAGGACGAGGGGGAATGGACTAAAGTTGTGTCAGGAGAGGTTTAGATTAGATATTAGGAGGAAATTCTTCACTGAGAGGGTGGTTAGGCACTGGAGCATGCTGCCCAGGGAAGTGGTGGAGTCACCAACCCTGGAGGTGTTTAAAGAATGATTAGATGTGGAGCTTGAGGATATGGTGTAGTGGTTAGAGAAATGCTAGGACAAAGGTTGGACTTGATGGCCCTGGAGGTCCTTTCCAACCATAATGATTCTATGATTGTATGATTCTATGAAAATAAAATCCATCTTTGCTGCTAGCTTGCATCTTCTACAACCTTTTGATAGTCAAAATGCAGTCTTTCTTTTACTGCTCATATATCAACCATCTAATGAAATGTTTAAAATATATTAAATGCTTAAATATATTACCTCCAGACAGTTACAGTGGGATTTCCTTTTCACTGTATTTCACACTGCATTCTAATGCAGTACTTTATGTTTGTACTATACTCTAGAAATTCACAAAACTGTAAGGGTTTTGTTCAAGCATGGGTTAGAATATGAAGTGTCCTAGTCACTTCATTATGTAAAAACAGGCTGAGAATCCCAGGGAGTACAGCTTTTCCTGGGGGGACTTCAGTAAGTGTTAAGGATAAACTACAAACAGTATGCTTTGCAGAGTCTGGTGCGAGAAACTATACGCAAGGAAATCAGCTAGTAATCAGATCCCATATCCTCAAACTCCTGAGTTCCTCTTTGTAATTCAAATATCTTCAGCCATGGACAACTAAGTCAGATATTACAGGCTTCTCTTGTACCATGCTTTTAGTCCCTAAGTTTGTACTTCTTAAGCCTTGGAAAACTTCATATGTTTTACAAGACTAATTGTATAAAATAAAATGGAAACTATTTCTAAATCTATTCATTTCAATACACGCTATATTTAGAGTACTCTAGTTGATCTTAAGCATCTTTTACCCTGCTTTAAGTACACAGAGCAGGATACCATAAATAATACAACTGCATAGAAATCTAGCCTTTGCTGGAATAGTTAAGAATTTTACAATTTATTTAATTATAATTGAGTTTTAAAACCAGAATGTAATTTAACTGGAATTTAAAATGCTACACTTACTGGAATACGTTATTTGTCACAAGGTCTAGGGGTTTACAATTGACTAATAGACAGTGATAACGATATTTCAGTGTAGAAGAGTTAATTTCTCAGAGTTGCACTGGATTTAGTCACTCAGCCCTCAGAACAATGGAGTTGCATGGCCAAATTCCTCTGCTCTCAGCAGAATTTAGGGATAAGGGACTTCAGCTGCTATTTTTTGAGAGAAAGAGACTTTCTGGTGGTCCTAAAAAATAAACGTGTAAGTCACAGTCATTTAATTCTGCATCTTCCTTTCCTTTTGAAACTGCAATTAGGATCACAGTTTATAGATATTCCAGGCACACTCAGAGTTCATTGCTTTTATCGAACAATCTGAAATAGTATGCACCTGGTTAGTGCACAAACCATAGCATACAGCTAGAGGGAATTTGCAACAATAAACTAGTTGCTTCCCTAAAAAATAAATAAATGAATACATAAAGAAATAAATATATAGTATTCCCAATGTAAAAATAGTTCAAGCACTTCAAAACCAAAAATATTTATTTCCCACTAGTAATAAAATTTCCTTTTTGGTCTTATGTGTGAAGTCAAAAAAATATGTAATTCTGTATCTTGCCTCACTAACAGTAGCAACTAATTAAAATGAGCCATAACATATCATGATAACCTTTCTTAAATTTCCTCTTTGTACAGATGTATGTACCTATTTCTGTGTCACAGAAACATAGAAAGTTAGGGGTTGGAAGAGACCACAAAAGATCACCTAGTCCAAGCCCCCTGCCAGAGCAGGATCACCTAGACCAGGTCACACAGGAATGTATCCAGTGGGTTTTGAATGTCTCCAGAGAAGGAGACTCCACACCCCCTTGGGCAGACTGTTCTGCTCCGTAACCCTCACCATGAAAAAGTTTCTGCTTATGATTACATGGAACCTCCTATGTTCCAGCTTGCACCCGTTGCCCCCTGTCCTATCATTGGCAGACCACCTATTAACTGCCAGTACTTTAACTGAAGAAGAAAAATGTAGGTGTGTCCTTACCCATTTAAGTTCTCTATGCAAACTCTCATTGTCTGAAATGCAATTTATGCAGCCATATTTACCCAGTGGGAACAATTTTTGTGTTACAAGATCTGTACTGTCTCAAGCTTTCATGTCATAAATACACTAAGTTACATGGGAGGTTAAAAACATATTAAGAAAGAACATATTAAAAACCCAAACAACCTGAAAACCAAAAAGACAAAAAAATTATCTATCTTAGCTTTCATGAAAGCTGGAGAAGTTGCAGAGGACTTTCTTTGACTCCATTCAATAGGCATGCAGTGTTAGTAAGCTTTTGTTTAATAAACACAAACTTAACTACAATGGATTTGTGTGTCATTCCAAGTTTATGGTTTTCAGTCTCATTAGAACAATGAATCTTACACTTTATATCAGTAGTCACTAGCAGTGGCAGAGCTTCTTGATTTATGCTTTACCTATTTCTATTTATACCAGTGAGAGATCTTTGTAATAGAGTGCTGACCAACCCAGAAGGACCCCTTTTTTTTCCACACCCCCTCAGCAGTAACCCCGATTTACACCAACCTTCAGCTAGCCAGACCAGCAGGTGAACACTTGGAAAGTTCTGTCCAGACTATGATTCAGCAGTACTCTTCTGGGGGGTTATTTATTCATTTCAAAAGTGACCCATAAGTGTGTATACTGTCCCCTTCTGGTGGACAGCTACAAGAGCCGTGGCAGATCACCTACGAACTGGCAGGGCTTTAACTGAAGAAAAAAAATATTTGTGTGTCCTTACCCATTTAAGTTCTCTATGCAAACTCCCACTGAAATGCATTTTATGCAGCCACATATACCCAGTGGGAAGCATTTTTGCGATACATGAACTGTACTGTCTCAGGCTTTCAAGTCACACATACGCTAAGTTACATGGGAGGTTTATATTATGTTTTTGTTTTATAAACACAAACTTAACTACAATGGATTTGTTAATGATGGTCTAATTATACTTTTCTTTATAAGCATGCATACAAACTTCATATTAAAACATCTCAGTAGTTCACTTTTTAATGTGCTTTATAAATTAAATGAACCAGAAACATTTTTTAATTATAATGGAAAAAAGCACCTGTGCCGTAATTCCAAGCAAATTTCACTGGTCAGTGTTTTCTCCTGTTAATTTAAAATATTAAAATAAACAGATGTAAATATCAAGCACATATACCAAACACCCTTTAATCTTGATTGCTACAAGGGAAAATACTGTGTCATTTGCATTACTGTTACTTAATCCCCAGGCTTTACACTAGAAACTGCATTCCTTCACTTTTGACAGGCAGATTATAAAGATGACTGGTTTTTCTCCAGCACTTCTTAAATGCCTCCAGTCATGATTTAATTACTTTTATTCCTCCTCTTCCTTTTTGGTTCATAGCCTAAACCAGCAGCCTTGGCAATCAATGATCAGTGCTTTACAATAAGCCATCAGCCTCCATTATGAGAAATTCTTACAGGTCCACCAGGGTTAACATACTCTCGAGCACTAATTTGCAAGAAAATGCCCCAACAGATACAGGAAATTAATATGCCTTCAGTATCCCATTAAGAAGCATGAAGGCCATATATCATACTTCATGTGTTTGTGTTCAGGAAATGAATCATCAGTGTATCACACCAATATCTATTTGTGCACAGCATCCATTATAATTCCCCCCACAAACAAATCTTAGTAAAACACACACGATCATGCAAGAGCTGACATGTCATCTATCCACGTTTCTAGAATTCAGCTACCCTTGCCAGGTTATACTCCTCCTACCAAGAATATTTCATTCCAGCTTAATAGTTATTTAAGAAAAAAAAAAAAATCATTTTTAAAAAAATTTTCTAATAAAAAAAAAAAAAAAAAATCTGGTTGAAATTCTTTTCTTCTAACCATCAGAGAAAAACATTTCTTTTAAAAATAGACTAGATTACATATAATGGGCTTTTTGCTGCCTGTTAGTGCCCATCAGCAAAAGAAGGACTGCAGTTTGTTAAAGTACGCTGGTAAATGTTCTGCTATCATTAAAGCAAACAGTATGATTGTACATTTGGGAAAAAAAAAACCACAGGCATCTTTGCTATCATTTTCAATGTAGAAGCTCTGTAGCTGCTAGACTCCATCATTACTATACCTGCTAACACTGAAAATTTATTTGTGTATGAGGATGAATTCATCCAACATCAAGTTTGAATAATTAATGTTGCAGTATCTGCTGCTAATACTGAGCCACTTCAACTGCCCAAAAGAGCCGTTCACATTCTAGAAAAGATCTGAAGCATTTTTAAAATTTTATTCGTTGGCAAGAATAAATCTTCATCTCAATCCAGACTGACAGCTGTCATTATTCTTCCTCAAAGATATGGGCTGTGCTACAGTCTTCCTGAAGCAAGGATTAAGTGAAATGGAAGACTTCAACACATGCAGGAACTTTACAAGAAACTTTGTATGCCTTTGTCTTTTTGTGGAAGAGGATAAAATTCTGGAGGAGGGGGTCACATTTGGTGCCCTCAGCAGCAAAGGCGATACTGAGCAGTAGTCTAGATGATCTGAAAGCTCAAGATAATAATCAGCTGTGGCAAAGTTTGTCAGACACTTCTCTTGTCAAGTGTGAAACACACAAGTGTATTTGGCCTGGGATACACAGATGAATTTATTCACACTGATGAACTCATACAGGTATCAGCCGTATGCATCAGCAATCATAAATGAGCCAGCATAGTGAAATGCTTAATACTGCCATGGCAACATAACTATGATGCAATATTCAAATACATTGCAATTATATTAAATGTCCTACCTCACATTTTTGGTACAGTTCACAGGAAATGTTGAAGGGAAAGAAAATGCACAGTGATATATATTTTTCATTAAAAACTAGGTGGCAACTTTAACATGATTATGCAATGAAGAAGACAAATGTTGTATAGAGAAAAAGCAAGCATCATGGAATGATAAGTTTTTGAGTAAAGCTTTACTGCTTTTCTATATTTAAACACATTTTTAGTTGTTATAATCATGCATTCTTTCTGTCATTCTTCTTTACTGTACTTTCACAGTAGAACTTACAGTCACTGATCAATGTCAAAAAATAGCAATATCTGCCAACTGACTTCTTTTGATTTCAGAATTGTTAAATGCTTATCTATTGAATATAACCCTAAAATCTGTCCACTCTTAAGAAAAATAGATGTGATTAACTGTTCATTTATTTTTCTGCATTTACAGAAAAGTTCAAATTCTGCAGTATATTTATTCAAATACAAATTGACAGAACTCACATCTGAAGAACTATTAAACAATGGGTGTTTAAGTGCAAATGTATTATCAAAACTAATTTTGGCAGCTTCCACTAAAAATGTATCTTCTTTTAAATAATATTTTTTGAGAACAGTAGCAAATAAATTCAGGTGAAAATTCAGGTGAGTTGTAAGCAGAACATTTTCAGACAGTAAAGACTGACTAAAGCTAGAGAGTAAAACATGTTTTGAATCATGATTAAGAACAACTGCATTATGTCAAAGGCAACAATTTGCATTAAAAGTCCCAGTTCAGTCACCACCCCTGCCACTGTTGAGTTGCCTGCCTCAGTTTTTCATCTAAGTGTTCATTTAAGGATTAGAAACACTTCTCAGAGGTTTTTTTTATTGCTTCATATTCAAAAATATCCAGTATACTTTGGTTCCCTATATGGGTTCTTCATAGACCATAGCCTCATTATACACTTGTCTTGGTTTCAGCTGGAATAAAGTTAATTTTCTTCCCAGTAGCTGGTACAGTGCTGTGTTTTTGAATTAGGATGAGAATAAGGTTGATAACACACTGATGTTTTAGTTGTTTCCAAGCAGTGTTTACACTAATTCAAGGACTTTTGAGCTTCTCATACTGCCCTGCCAGCAAGTAGGCTGGGGGTGCACAAGAAGCTGGGAGTGGACAAAGCCAGGATAGATGACCCAAACTGACCAAAGGGATATTCCATACCGTATGATGTCATGCCCAGTATATAAAATGGGGGGAATTGGCCAGGGGTGCTGCAGCTTGGGGATTGACTGAGCATCATTCACTGGCTACTTTTTCCCCTCCATTTCTGACCTATTATACTCTTTTTATATCAACCCACAAGTGTGGGTTTTTTTCCCCCTGATTTTCTCCCCTACCCCATTGCACAAGGGTGGTGAGTGAGCAGCTGTGTGGTGTTTAATTGCTGTCTGGGGTTAAACCACAACCACACTGAACAGACATTGAAGACCAAAAAAAATTATGTGGGAGACCCTCAAGGCACTGTTATAACACAAAGAATGTACCTTACCTTGTTCTAAGTTTTTGTCACTTTCTTCTAACAATCAACACTGGAATTGTTTACAATTTTCACATGTCAATTCAGTAACACGTTTTCACCACAGGAGAAAAGAAAGGAAAATGCATCTACCTTTTTTCCTTGTCTTTCCTCACTGTTTTGGTTTTTTTTTTCTTTTGTTTATATATAGCTTAGTTCTTAAATTGACAGGTACTAGTAGACAATGCCTCAACTTTAAGCTGATGGTTTTTTGTATGCTGTTTATAGATGACTATTCTGAAGTTTTAGGAGCTGGGATTTTCTCTGCCATTTCATAATTCAACCCACATATTTACATAGCAATATAGATAAATGACTCAAATACCAAATACACAAATAAATTATCAGCAGACCATTTGCAGAACAAGAGATTTAGTAACTACACATCACATGAAATTTTAAGGAGTCAAGTATACTGTCAATTATCTCCCTTTTCACTCAGAAGTATAATTTCAATCCTCTATCAAATACTAAGGTCAAAAAAAATGCCTCTGTTGGTTTTTGTTTGTTTTTTTTCTTTAGGCTTCTGAAGCTATTTCTAGTTATGGCAAATATGCTATAATTCACTAGAGAAAATGGGATTTAATTTGTATAGTTCAAAAATTTCAGTCCAATAAGGCTATTTCATAGCTTTTAAACTGTACATACTTCTCCACTAAAAATAACTGCCATTAAAAAAGGCAAAAGTATCATCTGACTGATACGCAGAAGACAACCATGAACACACTACCAGAAAATTCATATTTTTCTCTAGTTTCAAAACGAAAGTCTTTTGAGATCATGTTTCTCTGTCCATCTTCAGCTCAAAACTTCATCCTACTCATTTTTTCATTCCATCTCACCAATTCAAAGACAGAATATATTCCCAGAAAGAATTATGCTCCCACAAGTTCTCATGAAAATTCTATGAATAGGAAGGGAGAGATCAAATTAATGCTTTCACAGAGAAAAGAACTGTTTGAGATTACATACAACTGTATATACAGCATCATCTGGCTGGTCAAATAGTGTGAACCCAGTTGCCAGTCACTGAACATGTACATAGCTCAAGATTAACTACCATATGTGCTACCTCTTGCTCACAAATCTTAGCATTACTGCAGTAAGGATGGAAAGTATTCAGATCTATAAAAAGAGGCCATCATCAGTTGTACTGTTCTTGGAACAAACTTGTTCAGTGGCTACTCCTATACTTTTAAAATTTTAAAAAAAACCCAACCTGATATTTAGTTCCCTCTGTCAGAACTGTAGATTTAATATAATACCAAAAAATAAAGTGTCATTTACGGATACCTTGATATTTTTATGCTGCAGCCAACTGCGAGTTTGCTGATACAGCTAAAAGCATCAATTACTCTGTAATGGCATAGGGTAATAAATACATTATACTGGATGCAGAAGTTGGTTGATAAATACTTGCCATCATGTTGTGTAAGTTTCTGAATCAGTGCTTGTGAGATGGATACATAAGTGATTCAGCATTCATTCAAAGTGTCCTGGAAATGTAGTTGCAGTTTAGAAATGCAGAGTCCAGACCTCCCTGGCATAGTGACACATTTGTTCCCTTCTTCCCTCACTGCTTCAATGCACTGAATCCATACATTGCGACGCACTATAGGTGAACAGCCACAGCACCATTCCTGCACTCTCTGCCCTGTTTTTTGCCTGTCTCCAAATAGAAGACACATTCAAAAGGCCACTCCAGCAAAGGAAGAGAGCTGAGGCTACAAGATCAGTGCCCTTATGTGTTCTTTTTATGCCAGCAGCAATGCCACATTACGTTGCTGCACTGGGGAACCTGTATTCAGTAGCACTATTCTGATGAGAGTGGAGTAAGATATGAACAGAGATGGATACACGGTTAAGATAGGGTCAGGACCACTCATTACTGATGCTGCAATGCATGTCTCAACCCCATGATCACTTAGAGAAGATATTTTTCAGCTGTTTCCATGACATGGAGTTCTACCATCACAAAGAACAAAAAAATGGATTTTGCAGTCTTCAACTGTATGACAGAAAAAATTCTTTTCTGTTCATAACATTAGGATGCATAGACAGTTCTTATACTTCCTGTAGATATTCATGTTACTTTTCATTCTGAAATCTATCTATATACACTGGAAAACAATTATATATAGCTACTTTGTGTTTTATGTCACAGTTATTTACAGCAACCCAAATATAGATGTAGTGTATAAGGTATACTTGGTACATATAGGCTGGCCTCAGGCTGGTGGTTCACACATCAGTTGGTTAATTCCTGACAAGAAGATGTTAATGATTTTAATTTATAAATGTGAACTAAGCATCAACATTGCAGGCACATAGCTTTAAATACCTGGGCTTCTTAGAGATATTACTGCTGATACGCCAGACACCACAGGTGGTTCCAAGATTGAATGATAAAAAACAAGCCTCCATCTTCTGTCTTGCTCCTTACAATACACCAACAGATCTAGAAATGCAAGCAAGAATCAAAATCATAGGACTAGAAGAAATTTCCAAAGTTTAGCCCGTCTTTTTAATCCCCTATACGTAAAAGTCATGTGAGAACACTATTCAGGAAGGATGTATTTTGTCTCAGACGGCCATCAAAATAGGTAGGCAGTTGGTGGATATTTTTTGATGGTACTTGACTTCAGTCTTTTACATTAATATTGAAGACTATGAATACCAAAGATGACATAAATACTGTGTTTAAAGAATAACAAGTATGATCAGTATAAAAACTCTATTCTCCTACTCCAACATTTCTTTGAATATTTCAAAGCGGACTCCGAAAGCTGTTTTAAAACAGGCCCTTCTCCACCAGAATAAGCCAAACAAGCCTGAAACAACCTGTAACAGGTGCTTTGCCACAGTCAAAAATCATAATGTTTTGTAATTCCATTTTATAACCTGCTGACTCCAGTCAGATGAATACTATTTTTTGATTGGGCAGCTAATGGTTCCCTAGCAACAGGTTAATTGATTGCTGCTGTAAATACATCTCGTTCAACTCTTTTCTCCTACTCCTCACTTTTTAGGCCATATACAGACATCTACCAGGTAAAAGACAGCAGAGAGAAATCTAAAGAACAAAGAAAAGTTAGGGAGAGGGATGTGATAGTGATAGAATCAAGAATGGTTTCAAATTTTAGAAAAATAATAAAATAAAGCAATGTTGACATTAAAAATTAATTAAAAAATTATTTCAGCATAATTTACTCATGTTCCTTTAATGCAACTCTTTAATGCAGGGATCAAGAAATCTTGTCATATTCTATCATATTAATTAAAATGGATTATTTCCAATTTTATATGTAAAATTTTACCTTTATTTTGACTCAGGTGGTCAACAAAAAAGGTAGGTAGTCAGTGGATAATTTTTTATGGTAGTTGACTTTGGTCTTTTATATTAATATCGAAGACTACGAATAGTAGAGTTGAAAAACATAATAAAAAAAGAAACTTGAGCATAACAGACTGAAAGTTGTTTGTAAAGTCCAAGGGCTACCTTCAACTCATATATCAGTAATTTCTGCACTATTAACCAATTATTAAGAATTGAATTTTTGTTCCATTTGCTTTATAACTAGCTATATTTTATATTTAATGTCAAAGGGACATATTTTCAGTACCTAGATGGACATAGATGTGGAAAGAAAGGGTTCAAGTAGTTTTCCAAGCCCTTAAATCCAGTGATGTAGGTCTTAAAACCTGGTCTGAACTCAAATTCACAAACTCTCTAGACACTGCAGTTTATGACTTACGCACTTCAAAGGCCTAGCATAAACAAGCATCAGATGGACGTTGTAAGTAAACTGTGAGACCTTAAGGTCTTATCAAAGAAGGACATTGAGTGTAAATTTGAGAACAAGGAGTGACTCTAGAATGGCTAGGGATAAAGAAAACAGCTCTAAGGAAAGTTCTGGGGATTGCTTTTCATATTCTGAAAGCACTAAGTCTCTGCGGCAATAGGACTCAGAAATCTGTGATTTCTCCTACCTAGAGAAAAAGGAGTGAATTGTCAGTCATTTTGCTACCCCTGAATAGGTGTCATTCTCTTACGTGGTCATTTTAAACATGAATGCGGGGCACTCCACATCCCCTTTCTCTTTCCAGTAGCAGAGATATCTTCTTTTTTCATGTTATTGGAAACATGAGAACCCTCATCTTCCACAAGAAGGCTAGAGCCAACATGACACCCTGGTTTAGGTAGAATCTGGAAAGTCTTTTAACTTTTCTGTTGAAACTGTTCAACTTTCCTAGTCTGCAGAAACCTCAAAGATTCCCTGAACCAGCAAGAACAGGTATGATAGTGTGTGTGCTTAAATGCTTCTATAAAAATGAATGGAAAAAGGACAGGTGGGTTCTGTTTTCTTCAAGTTGCTTCAATATTTCATTGAACATGTTTTTAAATGTAAAATGTATAAATAAGCCTGGCAATATGGAAATCATCTCTTCTCTCTTATATCCATACATACTAGGGTCTAAGTCAGGCAGTGCATACTAAGTATCTGTTTACCTGATTATGGACATCACCAGTTAATAGATTTCTTTCTAAAGCACTTAGTTATCTGTAGAAAACTTAGAAATCTAAACTCTGCAATGAAGAATACTTTTTAAAAATTCTGGCTTAGTGGGATCTAACATTTAAGTGCCTATTAGATCTGTCCTTAAAATAGTAAGTTCTGAAATATTCTGAGCTGGAAGAAATTTGCAGCTTTGTAAAGCTAATTTGTAAAATCCATGGTAATGTTTTTAATGAAGCAAACAACTATTAGTCCAGGGCATTTGTTCTGAAAGACATTTCAGCCATCGCATGTGAAAAATATTTCAGATATTTTTCCACATCTGAGAAATAAATAGAAAATGTGAACATGACATTTTGATAATGTTAGGCATCTGAAGATCATTGAGTAACGTTTTCATTTTACTTTCGGGACCATCTGTATAAATCTCTGTCTCCTATTTGCAATGTCCTATCACATTCTCTCCATATTGTCATTAACTAAATAGATATAATTTCAAATAATGTCAGTGGTATTCACTGGATGTGACATAAAAGTGACTTGGATACATGTTCTCTTCTTTTTTACAAAAAAAGTGTGTTTCCTGTGGGAAGCTGCTAGAATGATCTCTGCAGTAAACACTGGCAATATGAATCATAAAGTTATTTTCAAACATTTGCTTTAGCAGCTTGGCAGAGAAAAGTATACTACGATCACATTGTAGCAAACAAATACATACCATGGATTAGAGATGCATGAAAACAGTAAATAAACGGGCAACAATACATTCGATGCCCTTTTCAACTGCATAAGTTGAGCAGGAGGGACAAATTTAGGATATAGACCTAATAGGAGTAACTAAAAGGAACATATATAGACTGCCTAGTTTAATTTAAAATATATAAGATACATATGAGGGAGAAAGAATAGCCAGACATAACTTTCTAGTTTGTCCAGCAACATAGAATGTTTATCTTTCAAACAGTTCCTGTAATAAAAGACACATTAATTCACTTCTAACACCAATACTGCACACAAATCAACTCATTTTTACCGCTGTCAATTATGTAAACTGAAAATGAAGAATCATTATATTGAAGCTATAGACTTGCTGACAAAGGTGGACTTTCTAGAATATTGTCTTCTGCATCTTTTTCCTCAAAGTTTGAGTCTTAGGTTAAATATTTATGTTCAATAGTTTGACATTTGACAGTCAGAGATGTATTTTCCCAAAAGTGTATTTGGCCTTGCAAGGAAATTTGGAACAGAATGTTTATTGATAAGAACATTTCAGCATTGAAAAAGGATCTCCATTAATTTCTCTGAGGAAGGAAGAATTTATTTTCTGATACACAGAAAATCTGAAGACATTTCAACTGACCATCTAGTCTAGCCCTAAGCATCAGGAGACACACTGATGAGCATACACTACTTCTGATAATTATTTGTTCCAAAAATAGCCTCACAAGTGCCAAGAATAATAACCTCTACTGCTTTACAGGTGTCACATTTTTCACACACAGCAAAGAGAAATTTGCATCTTCACCACCACCCCCACTCCCTTAAGACCATCACATTGTCAATCTGTATTCAAGTTTAAGTGTTCTGAAGTAAGCTGCATATCTGCATATCCATCTACCTCCTCTTTTGCATCAGTGAATTTAATTTCTGTTTCCTAAATATATGACTGTATTTGTCACAATCAAATTTCACCTACTTGTTTCTGGACCATTTATTATTTAATAAATTTCCTCTTTAATTTGAAGCCTTTCCTCCAAAGTGTTTGCAACACTTTTCAATGTGAGGTCATCTACAGATTGTATGGAGGAAGTCTAGTCCATATCTTGGATTTCTCATGAAAACATTACTATTAATGTATGTCAAGCTCAAGAAAAAATCCTCAGTGTGGCACCTTCAAACATCCTCCAATGATGAAAGGTATTTAAAGAAAGGAAAACAGGGGCATCCTTCCTCCTAGTTAAGTACCCTAATCACTGTGCTATTGTGCTAGTCATGAACCACGTATTCTATATCACTAGTCCAATAAATCTTGTAATTATTTCGCGCAAAGCAGAAAATTCCCAACTGAAGAAATTAAGTATGAGACACATAGAAATAGCCTCTATTGAACAAAGTTTTTGAGAATTAATATGTGTATTTTGTAGCATAAATTGTTAATTCCTGCTAATTTTGAATGCTTGCAAGCCGGCCATGTAACTAGTTCAATACTTTTAAACCAAGCTGCTGCTGGAACTTTCACTGATGCAATGATATTTGCCTGATTATTGTAATCTTCTGTTTCCATTTTTGTTATAACTTTAAGCCAAATGGTCCATCTGGCATTCTCTCTCGCTTGTCATTTTATAAGTTATAAAAATAAAGTATATTTTAAAATTCTAAATCATCAGTTTTGTTTTCTCACATAAGAACTGAACATAAGAACTCAAAGGCTTTTACAGAATATTTTACGAAAAAAAAAACCCAACTCTTTAAGTCTGAGATCTGCATCTGTACTCTATTTCAGTTTCTCACTGACTGCCTAGTGACAATAACAGTCAGTGAGGAGCAGTGTACCGGGCATATATAAATGCATGTTTCACAAAATCATTTCTTGAAATTTTCAAATACTAGAGGTGATTTAGCCACATGTATTCCATTGGAATGAACATGTGTATTTTGTGTAGGCGAGAAAAGAGATTCAGAAACAGACAAAATGTGCAAGTCCTTCTTTGTACGGTCTTCTGTTTTCATGCTGTCTGTTTAAGAAAAAAAAGATAATAACTGCAGAATGTGTTCAACAGACTGGTGAACACCTCCACAAGCACAATCAACATGAGCTGAGAGGGATTCACTTTACTTCATGAATACATTTACATTATGTCTTGTGAAATTACTAAGCAGCTGTTAGAGAAAAAAGAAAACATGATCAGGATTCTTGCAGAGGGACTTACTGAGGACCAATCATCAAATACACATGGCAAATAGAAATGGCAGTCTGAAAAGGTGATAAGCAATCAAGCACAGACAAGGGTGAGACATTGTGACCTTACATTCAGCATGAGTAGTAAATTAACATATCTGTGCAGTGTACTAGGAAATTAAGAGGACAAAAAGGACAAAGTAGATTTAAGCCCACCCATGGGCTGCACAAATCTAAAATATCTAATGTAGTCTAATTGCAATCTATTTTACATCCCACATGACAAACCTTCACCGCCTAATCTTTTCACTAGCAACCAGCAGTTCACAGCTAGGTTTACAGACTTGACCTATATGATTAAGCAAAGCATATTTTGTATTTATGGGACACGGCCCAGTCATGAAGCAGGGCAATCTGAAGACAGACAAGTGACTCAGAAAATGGGCTCAATTAACTTGTCTTTGTCCATTATGCAGCATTCATTTCTTTTTCACAGCAGAGTTCATTCCCCTCTGACCTGTATGATATTCCTGTTAGGCATGTCAAAGTACAGAATGCAAAAGAGAAAGTTATTCAGGTAAACCGATTTCTGTGCTCCAGGCATTCTCCTCTGCTGGGAGGACAAACCAGAAGCAGTCTGTTACATGAGTGCTGCACTCGAGAGAACTCTGAGAAGAATGTTGTTGAAATTGCCACCAATTAGAAGAGATATTTAAGGTGATCTTCCCAGTTTCAGAGGAAATTTAGAACCTCCCAAAATTATACTGATTTATCTCAGATTGATGTTATCATTAGGGCTCATAAAATACCATTTGAAAAGCAAGCTTTTTGCTTTTGCATGTAGCACATTGTCACAGGTACTAACTAAACAAAATAGAACAATCCTTGTAGATACTTCCTTCAGAGGTCTTTACCTACTTCATTTACAGAGGTCTTTACTACTAGCTTGAATAGCATGCTGGTCTGGATTAGACTACTACTATATTTGATATGCATATCAAGAACTGAATGTTAATACTTCCTACAAGCAAACTCTGTAGTTTTACTCACCCAGGGGTGCTGCTTTACTCCTTAGAGGAGGTCAGGAGAGAAACTTCTTTTGAAAAGGGAATATTAAATTAGTAGATTCAGTAGCCCTTCACCTGTTCCTCAGGAAATACATACACAAGGCTTATAGAGACAGAGAGTTTTTTTACTGAGAAAAGGACATAAAGATTATCTGCAGTCTTTAGGTAAATGCACAGAAATCTTGAAATCATACAAAATACAGTTGTAAATTCCATCAAAATCTTATAAAAATACATATATGATGGTAACATTTATTACTGTTTGCATTGTTCAGCAATATGACATAAAATTATATACACAGTGAAAAGACTATTACGTATTTCCAGGCAGAGATAATTCCAGATTTCCATAAAGAAACTGAATATAAGGGGAAAAAATACAGCAGGCATTTCTCTAGATTTCTGTGTGTTCCAGACAAGTCCTCATAGGCACTGCTCATCACTGCTGGAGATTATGCAGATATAAAGTGTGTCTGACAGATTTAGGATGTTTCACACTCATAGTACATAAGATACGTCATACATTCTTACATATTTGTCTGCGAACACTTAAAGTAGTGGGAACACTAACCCCGTCTCTGCAAAATGATATTGACTCAGCAACAAAATACTTAATTTGTGCTTTATTAGGAAAATTATATAAGCATATTTAGATAATTTAGAGATGTCATGCTGTGCATATTAAACCAAGGTTAAAAGTGAGTAGGAGGTCAAAAAAGGAAACACTCCTACAAATGATGAGAGCTTGTCAATGTCTTCAGTCAGGTATCAGCACGGGCTAATCAAGGTAACTCCATTTACTTTAATGGACTGACACCAGTTCATAAAAAATTAACTTCTGTCCTTGTAATAATTTGGGTCTACATCTCTTTTGTTTGTTCATTACACTATTTTTTTTCATGCTTTCTCAAGAATAAGGAAGGAATGCACAACAGCCTTGTGCACCTCAAGATGCAGGTGCCTAATTTAACATGTGCTAGCAGGTTATATTTGTTCACATTTGCATGGAGTGCAAAGGAAAAGAAAATAATATTAGAGATTTTGCAAGGATTTACATGATTAAAGCCCTAGACAGGAATACTCTGCTGTAGCAACAACCAGAGACCTTCCAAATACTTTCTTCTGCACAGTTCACAATAAATATACAAGCTGGAAGTATTACAACTTCTCTCTAGAATTGAAAGCTATAGCCATAAGATACCCATTACTTTCATCTCCTTTCATATGCTTCCAATTATATTTGAGTTTACATCATAATGAAATATTTATGGCTACGAGCAGATTTCATCCACCCGCCCACCCCCTGTTACTACACAGTGCACACAGTTCATACAGTTTAAGGTTTTCTGAAAAAAGTCATGAACAAATTATGAAAATTATTCTGGTGCCAAGTGTAGGCATATTACTAATACTTGCTTTCATTCTCCAGTCACACTACAGAAATATGATTTAATATTTTTAATGGAAGCATCATTTTAGTGGTAATGGTCAACAAATAGAAATCAGATGACATTCACTGAGGGATTCCTATGCTTTAATTTTGTTCTCTCACAACTTGCTGTGCTTCACTTTTCTAATAAAAGGGCAAACAGAAGTACTGCTACATGCACACACACAGCTATAGCCACTTTCACAATTTATTGTGAACATGTACATCACTCTCAGGCTAAATGACAAGTAGGATGTCCCTTGACTGCACAACCTAAGGAACATAATGAAAGAGCTTTTAGGATAATGAACTGTCCTGTACCAGAAAAAATGGTTCCTTCTTTTAGATGCATTACCTTCCACACAAGTATCTAATGAACAAAATTGTTCAAGTGGATGGAAGTCAAATTGCATGGATAAGAGGTCTTTTCATATGTATACCTGGCAAACAAATACTCTGTTATGGATTTTTAATCACTGTATGATCATATGAGTATAACACATCCCTAGAATACTATTCTAGGGATGCATTACATTTTCAGTGTTTCATCCAAAGTGATGTGTAAATGGCTTATTAAGCTCTCCCCCACCCCGCGGTAAATTCCTCTTTATCTGATTGGAAATACATAGATGGCGTAGAGTTCTCAATAACTGAATTTGATTTGATTTCTAAGCTATTTATCATATAAGATGTAATAAATTATTGCTTGTGACAGAAAGTGCATCATATATTGCTTGTGAATTTGCTGAAAAATGCAAATGTACCATGACTCCAACCATGATTTCTCTGGAAATCAAACACTGAATCAGAAAGTTAGCAACTTTCTTCAGAGATAGAAAAAAACCACAGTTATCTCAGCAACTGCCTAAAATTTAGAAGCCTGATGTTACAGTAAACAAACAAAACAGATTTGGATTAAAGATGCAAATTTATATAAAATTATTTTGTTCAGAGAAAAAATTAAAAGGTATTTTAAATTGAAATTTAAAAGTTCCATTCCAGCATTTATCAAATGAATACTTGGCATATTATAATGTAAATGAATAATCAGCTCCATCTGAAACATGCCATATATTAGAAAGATCCAGTGTGCTATCTCGACTGTAGTCTTTGGTTTGACCTAGAGTTTCCACTAAAATATCACCATCATTATCAATAATATCATGTCTTAATTTATTAAGTTCCCACATAAAAACATAAAACTGAAAGTTTCTTTCTGAGATACCTGAAAGGCTATACCTATCTGAACTGACATCTCTCATGCTGGGAAAGGAGCAGTATGTTTGGTATATGGCCTCTTTGCCCAAACTACACTGATGAATTTTTTTCCCAAATGCTTTTTTTTTTCCCAAATTCTACTGAAGTTTTTCAATTAGGGCAAAAACAAAATACAGCTATTCTCAATTGCTTAGTCAATTAAATCTTTGCTGTTATATATGGGATAGAAAGTCTAGAAGAAGCATTATCTGTAACGTAAATAGCAAGGAAATAAACATATGAAAGAATGTTTTTAGGATAGATATACTCCAAAACTGAATTAAAATCTTTCATTTATAACTTTCTTCACTCATACTTTCTTCCTCAAATGTTCTTGTTTGGCAAGCAGACAAATAATTTACAACGGATCTGATGGATCTGAGAAGTAGTATTTTAAAGATTGTTATTTGAAGGGCCAGACAGTTGTTGCTATGATCTAAGAACTATTTGGCTAAAAATAGTTCTTTGTGCATATCTCACATTGCATTGTTTTCCCAAGAATTTCTGACAATTTATAAGTCTAAAACTGTGACACCCAAACTGTATAAATTGATCATGGAAATTCAAAGTCACTTCACAGAATTTAAAAAAAAAAAAAAAAAAGTGAAATATTATTGAATAATCATGTAAGATATTCTACCTCTTTTAATAACACTTCCATTCAGAAAGGAATCTGAGAAAAATTTGGTTTGCTGTGTTTTTTTTCCTACATCCTTTTCCTACAGGAAATATAATTTATAATTCATATTTACAAATGCCACCAAACAATCTTACAGTACTTGTCACTATACACTCTGAAACCAAACACACTAAAAAACACACTGAAATAAACAGCTTGACTGAAGCTTTTAATTTTTAAAAGTGCAACTACAATTGGAGGGCAGTAGCACTCTTTTTACTATTGGCAGGACAATTTCAAGGCTCTGCCTGCTACCTAGAAACTTGTACAGAATTCTGAAGCTGCAGAATAATTCCTATTACTACTTTTTAAAGTACATGTATTAAATTTCAATCTCATTTTTCTCAGGATTGATATTTTTAAAATAAGGATCACTTAATGCTTGCTTCAAGCAGTTCTTGTCTTGGTTCCTCTAAAGCAGGAGTCACTTCTCTTTCGTTATTATTTTAAAAGTTTTCTCATTCCCCAGTAGATTCTCTGAAAATATCTTCAGATACAATAACTCAGAGGAGTCACAGACACTCCCACAACTATCCAAAATACAAGGCTTGTCTACATACGAGAGCAAAAAAATTGAGCTGCTTTGAACTAAGGCTACTTGTTTCTCATGAGTGCCTTCAGACTTCAGTGCAATTTAGATTGTATGTATTGACTTCACAACTTGACAATGTGTATACCTGTGTGTATACCTGATCTCAGACAGGAATAATCATAAGATTTTACATTACCTGTTCTGAAAACAGTGGCACTTTATGAAGCCCTTTTCCCAAAGGATTTGTGTCCCAGTGATACTCCTATGTGGATTTTTTGATAACAGGTAACAGATGAATTTACCCCATTGCATTCACATCCACACAAGGCCATTACCTTTTTCTATTTAGTCATTTATTCTCACAAAATATATAGCAACTCACTATCTTTTCACATACTTGATGTGCATAAGGCTAAAATCTTTCTTAAAAATAAGACATAGACACAAGCCTACACATGTATAAAGTTACAAAACACAACCTAATAGTTTACTCCCTTAACAAAGGCTGAAAATGAAACATCTCAGAAATGTTCAATGGACTAACAAAAAAGCCCTTTCTCTTTGCTGTTAAGACTCATTGTACAACAAAGCACTTTTCTTATTTCTTTTACACCTCTTTAAAATTGACTAAGTATTTCCTTCATCCTACTTTTGGTATGTCCCAAATATGTAGTTCATACGTTTTGCAGGGCATGGATTATTTGTTACAATAAAAAATCATAGTTTGGATCCCCATTGTTTCAGCAACTGCAATGTAAATTATTAGTATCTATAAAAACTCTACATATCATAATCTCTTAAAATAAGAACCACAAATTTCTACTCTAAAAGTATTTGACTGGAAAACAAAAAATGAATCAACACAAGCAAACAAGGAAAGTAACACATAGGTGAGGGGGGAGAAATAATAAATGTGCAATAAGGGATCTGGAACAAGTAATTGTATCTAGAGCTTCATAACTCATTAATACATGGGCAAGCATTTGGCTTTTTAACCTCCCCAACCCCCAAATAGGAAGAAATAATAAAAAGAAGACATGGATTTTAGTTGAAATTAGCATCTGTTTTGACAGAGAGAAAAAGTCTAACAATTCCGGAAATTATCAGAACCATCAAGAAATAGGATGTAGTAGATAAAGACAGCTTCTGGGTTTGTGTTGCACAGGTTGAGTTTTTAGGCTTCAGAGAGGGGCTTCACTACAAACAGTTTTCCGTCAGATCATATCCAGGCACGATCTAAGAACTGAACTTAATCAGTATGGAAGAGAGGAAAATTCTGTAAACATAGGCCTAGAAGACCACTTAAAACTGAAAAAGTGAATTTATTATTATGTTCCAAACTATCAACACTTTCATGCAAGTAAAACTGTTTCAGCTTTGCTAACAGCAAATTTCTCTAAGGTTAGACACAATGCAAGACTGTGTGGGGACAGTATGTATTATGAGCTTTAGAAGCTGTAATTCTTATGGATTAGACAAGGTGATAACAAACCACATTAAACTGAGATTCTCACTTTTTACAAAATGGCTGGAATTAGGTAAATTGAGGGGTTTTAATATTGTTACAGAACTTATTTAGACCTACAGGGAGAGGGTGGTATCCTGGGGAGGAAGCACTACCCAGAGATGCAGACTATGTGTTTTATGTGCTGATTGTGTACTAGGTTTGAGCCAGGTTACAAAGTTTTTATTCAGAAGTAACTGAAGATAACAAACTGAAACTCTGCTAAAAGCAGAAGTTCTATAGACTGCTTCCAGACTGGTTAATAACAGCATTTTGAAAGGACTGAAATGCTTCCCTTTTTCCACAAGTTCTGAATAGAGGGTGACAACATTATATATCCTGACAACACTATAGGCTGCATCTAAATGGCAAGACATTTTCACTCTCCTCTTCCCTGAAATACTATCCCCCTAGGCTTAAAGACAGAGGTTTATTGGTGTAGAGTATTACAATTTAGACAGTTTCATCGCAGTTCTCGCCACATTCTTTCAAAGCAACTTCACAACAGTACTAATGTAAGTCTTTTAAATAGAAGCAGTCTAAAAGGGGTGGATTTGTTGGAATATGAGCATCTGATATCATCTGAAATGATGTTTCTTAACTGTTTTGTTTTCTAGATAGATAAAATTTAGGTGTACACAAAAAGCTACCATCTGAAAGCCACTAATCTTGTCCCTATGGTCAAGTAAAAATGATTCTGAGAAAAACTGCTTGAATTCCATTGGTATATTACTCTAGTTAAAGAATATAGTTAATAGGGGTATTGAAATGGTCTGCTACTTTGTTGTCCTCTGTGAGCTTTGATCATTAAAGTAATGACTGCTATTAACTCTCACCCAGAAGGGAAGTATTTTTGTCAGTGCTGTGCTTCAAGTCCAACTCTTACAGGCTCTGTGGGTATTAGACGGTTAGCCACAGAGGGCATGCTCTTAGCTGTATTGCTTCTTCTGTGTCAAGTGTTATTGACATAATGTCTATCAAAAAAAAATTAAAATTCCTGAAGAATTAAATAATGACAGTATAGGAGACTACCTTGAACTCTCTGCCCTCTCCTCACAGTATTTCACTATACTCCACATCAATCAAGTTCAGAGCTGGGTTAGTGGTGCCATATATTACCAACTCTAAAAACGTGAGTCAAGGCAAACTGCTATTTTGACTCTCACAGCTGGATGCAACACTTTTAATAGGCATGTACATCTGCTGCACATAGAATGAAAATATCCGTGGCTAGTTGCATTCATGCCCATCTGTTGGGATGGCGTGCTGCCTGCTTACGGGTCAGTCACATCATTGCCACATGGCACAAATGCCAGTATAGGGACAGGTTATTTGGCCAGCCTGTTTTTCAGTAGAAGTGAACAGATCTTCTTCAGGACATCATTACAAACACAAGCCAGTACCACTTTGATAGTAAGTACTGTCCTAACTTGGTTGCTGCTCAATACATTTTCACATTGTAGCCCCCAACTAGTAGATATTTCTGCAAGTTCTTCCACATATGTGGCAGTCAGTCTTTTGGTGACAAGCAGCCTAACTAAAGTATATTGTGAGATATATGGACTGTCCTTTTAGTACAAAATACTTGTAAAAACAGGAAATACATTGTATGGTCATTCCATATCATTAACCTCTAACTAGCAGTGGAGATACTAAGCTGAACCTTCCAATCTGAAGCTCATTTACTTCCTTGTCAGACTCTGAAGAGATCTCTACCTTGACATTTACCAAAATAACAGCTTTCCTTTCTGAATAGCAGAAACAGCTATTTTGCTACATTTCCTAAAATAGCAATATTCCTCTTTGATCTCTTATTATAGAGAAATGCTGCCTTTTTCTTAGCATAAACACAGATGATCTTATTTTGTTGACTTCACTTGAACCAATAGTTAGATGAATGAAAAGATCATTTCCCAACAAATTTGTAGCTCCTCTCATAGCATCACTTCAAATTAAGTAGAAGCAACATCAAATTTCCCATTCACAGAAAATTATTTATGGAATAGAATTATTGCATCTACTAGTAAGCAAACTTGTGTGCCTGGAGCACATAACTTTTTAATTAAGTTCTTCCTGATACTTCCTGAAAATCTCTAGAGTGTGTGTACAAGTGTACGGCTCCTAGTAAAGATGAGGCATATATTAGTAATAGTTGAAAATGGCAAAAGTGAATTATTTACAAAGATAGGAATCTTTTTATTAGCTGTTGGTACAAAGCAAGGTGAGTAAGGTCAAAATCAGCACTTGAAAAAAGTATTGCTTAAAATAAACTCATGAACACAGAATTTTTCAGGACCATTACATCATTATTAACCATACAGAAATATATCTAGGACTAAGAAGTACTGCAGTGCCCTTTGGACTAATATAAAGGTAAGCTACTGCATAATTTTTATTAGTATTACTTGCATTTTTATATTACTTCTTTATCAATATGGCAATATGGTTTGTTTTATGAAGCCTCATCTATTAAAAAAAAAAATAAATAAAGGAAAAAAGTATTTAAAGGCAGCATCAGAAAGCATAAATCTGCAATATTAGAGTCCTAAATATACAAATAACTAATCCCATAGGATCACAAGCCGTGCAGATGAAATTAGGTGAACAGACCAAAAGGGGAACATTCTGCTTGAATTCAGAGGAAAACAGGATGTTAAAAAGAACCCCATATAGAACTTTGCAATATCAAAAGTTTTGGGTGGAGAACATTTGGCTACCTCCCCATTATCATTCACTGATGAGTCGCTCACACTCCTGCATCCCATAATATGGTTATGCTGTGAAGCATGTACATGAATGTTAGTCTGTGTAGCAACACTGACAGGTCAAGAGAGACAATTCTCCTCCTTTACTCTGATCTTTTAAGAATCCACCTGGACTACTACATCCAGTGCAGGAAAGACAAGCACCTGTTAGAACAAGTTCAGAAGAAGACCACAAAAGTGATGAGAGGGCTGGACACCTATCTTATGAAGAAAGGCTGAGAGTTTGGGTTGTTCAGCCTGTGAAAGAGAAGGCTCCAAGGAGACCTTATAGCAGCCTTTCACTATATAAACGGGGCTTACAAAACATACATTACAATACGGAGAGAGACTTGTTAACAAGGCCTGTAGTGGCAAGACAAAGGGCAATGGTTTTACACTGAGAGTAGATTTAGGCTAGATACAAGGAATATTTTTTTTCCAGTGAGGGTATTGACACACTGGGACAGGTTGCCCAGTGAAGTTGTGGATGCCCCATCATTGGAAGTGTTCGAGGTCAGGTTGAATGGTTATTTCACCTGATCTAGTGAAAGATGTTCCTGCTTATAGCAGGGGGGTCGGAACTAGATGATCTTTATTTAAGGTCCCTTCCAACCCAAACCATTCTATGATTCTTTTAACATTGTCCTCTGATTCGGTTTTCTTTTAATAATCACAATATGTATCAGTGAGTGAGTTAAAATACATTAAAGTTTAGCATTCAGATTTTTTTTTTTTAACTCATGTATTACTTACTAATAAGAAAGACAATAGGTTGGACAGGGCAAACTTTGCTAAATTCGCTCAAATATTTACCTTTATAAAACCACACATTTGCACTGGCAATATCTGCAGTGTTACCTATTCAATTTCTGCTGAAAATGAGCAGCCATTAGCAAAAGTATTTGTACAAAATGAGAACACTGTGAGAATTTTGGTAAATGTTCAGAAGAGAATTGAATACCTTATGTCCCTATCTTGATAATGAAGTGTTCAGATATACAATCAAAAGTGAAGTGCAATATTATGTGAACAAACTACATAATGCAAACTCAAAGTCATATTTAGTTTCTAATGTACAACCCATTAGTGTACTGAAATCTCACTGGAATTTTCTGATTGAAGCTGCTTGTTGTTGGAACATTAGTTTGGTTTTGGGTTTGTTTTTTTACAATAACTGCTTTCTTTCTGTTTAAAAATCAATAGAAATTACAACATATAAAACTCCTTTCTCAAGAAAGACATTGAAAGTTGAATTAAATCCAGAACAGTGTTAACAGTGCTATTACACCTTATTTGAGATACCTAATCAAACCCAGTCACCTGTTGGCTCATGGCCTGTACATCCAGTTCCCCAAAATGTAGAAGTTACATCATAGGAAACATAAACCTAGGTAAAGAGAGGCTACTTCAACAGAGTTGTTAATATAGGGGACTGCATAAAAAAATTATCATGAAACCATACAAATACAATCTTCTTATGTTTTTATCAGGAAGCTTTCCCTGACTTTAGACAACATGATAAAAATCCCAAACTTTTATGTAGAAACTGTAATTGAAAACTAGGATAGGATAATTTTTAGACACTTTTGCAATAAGCATACCTTTATTCCTTTATTTTCTCTAGTGTTCACAATTTTTATTTTTTTTTTTTTTAAATAATGATTGTTTTTATTAATATCATGGCTTATTTGAAAACACACCTCTACCAGTGGGGAGATGAGAAGCACTTAGGGACTGTTCCCAAACACAGTAAATTTTAATATGGCAAGAAATGCAACTTCTCAGATGAGTATGATGACTTAAATAGAAATTTATTCTAAAACACACGCTTAGCACGATTCTGTAGCTTTGTAGTTTAATATTTTATTGCAAGAAGAATTAAATTGTTAAAATTTGATTTTAAGAATTTATTTATCAATTTTATTAATAGCAAATAAGTTTATAAGGGATCCCATGAGGTGACTTTGAAGATTTTTTCAGAGCAAATTATGAAAGATAAAACATAAAGCCTTCAAGTAATTAAAAATAAAATCGGTGACAACGTAACTGATGCCAGTGTATATGAGAACTGAGCAAAATGTTTTCATAATATTGAAGTGATAGAAATGTAGTGACAGTAAATTAATTGAAAAGCTTACTTCTGATTTGTTCTATTTGTCTAATAGAAAAGATATTTCTTCAAGCATCTGTGTTATGCAAGAGGTAGTAATAACAGATGTTAAGTAACATGCACAGAGTTAGTAAATAGACGAGTATCACAAGCAGGTTTCTCTAAGGTGGTACTGGAAAAAGTTTGCCTGAAAATCAAGAAAAGGTCAAAGCTGTAGAAAATTAAAAGGCACCAACCAAGTGAACTTTGCTAATTCTTTCTTACTGACCATCTTTTACAGTGAAAGTAATGTAGTTACACAGGTATCAAAAAACACCTGTATAATTCAAATTCCACTAAAAGTTGAGGGAATTGTGTTCCTAAAGTTCATAAACTACAAAACCAAGATTTTGTACTAGTATAGGTATTTCAGTAGATAATGATTTTTTTTTTACCAGACCATACAGCACAGATGCAACTATATCGCTATAAAGTTGCCTAAACTCAGATTATTTTTATTCTGTCTCCACATACATGTTAGAGAAAGGCTATCAGAACTCACACATAAAATATATCACCAGAATAGAATATTAAAAAAAAGCTTATCTATGATTTATCATAGATAATGTAGTATGACTTTTCAAATGGTTGTTATACTCAGCAGTTTCACCTGTAGTAAAAAAAACCCATAAACTAAGGATGGTTCATCTGTCTATTCTATTCATTTCTTACCCAGTAAAGAAATAGTCTCCTCAAAGAATCAAAATCTCACAAGATTGTTTTAGAGAGGAAAATAATGTATTTTTGTCAGGGAACCAATAAGAAACAGAAAAGTAACACAGCAATTTTAGCACATTATTTTGGAAATTGGAGTACTTAATTTCTGGAAGCCAATGAATGGACATGTTTCTGTAAGAAACACAAAACACAGCAGGATGATGACAAAGCAAGGGTGTCACTTCCAGACAAGAATCTAAGATGAGCAGAAAGGAAAATAATTATTTAGCATTGCACCCACTGTCCTTTATATTCTACAGTAATACTTGAAAAATATGCATTATAATTGGTTAAAGAGAAAACAAGACAAAGTCATTTAGAACAGCAGTTGTTATAATATTGCAGGATTTAATTTTGAAAAATTTTCTTCAGTTTGTTTTCTATAGAATATTTCCATTAAAAAAACACTAATTACTTAAAAAGCCTTGTTGCAATCAAAGGGGTTTTTTTCTTATTACTATAAAATATTCCAACAGTTATCCAGTGAAATATTCTATTAATTCATTTTAGAAGTTCATCACTTCTGGAAAAAATATTTCAAAATACATGTTGTACTGATAATTTCAACTACTTAGCATTTAAATGCCAGAGCAGAAATAGAATGATACTGCACAAGAACTAAAGCCACAAGATCAGCTCAGGTCATGAGGCCTTCTTAAATAGGATAACTAGTAATAATCAGTATGAGTAAAAGTAGCATGATTTAGACAAATCAGAATTAAAACTGATGAAATTTCATCTAATTGTACTGGAAACATTTTTCACCTCTTAAGAGTTCTTCTGTCTTCTAGATAATGTAAGTGCCACGGCAATCTACAGCAATGCCTCTCTTATTTAGGGGAATGTAAGGTTGCACACATTCACTAGTACATCAGGCATATTTTATTTCCTTCACAAGAGACTCTGTTCAAATCAGAGTTACCATTGTCACTTCCATCCTAGGCACTTTTCTTCTACTTACTGGGTAAGATGTACTCCTCTTAGCAAGGCAGCCTCAAGTGATTTCACTGAATCATGCTCACTTTGGTCTACACCAAATTATCTCTGAACAACCTTTTTATACACAGACTGAAAATTGAACTCAGAGAAGGATGAGCTAGCACTTTCAGTGAAATTAAGGATGAAAAACAATTTCATTGGGAAGAAAACAGTAGTCATAAATGAGCTTTAAAGTGTGACCAGGGAAAACAAATTCAGCTACAGGATGAAACACCAGATCAGAAACGGCCAGTGAAAATTGCCTACAGATACGAGAGTTTATGGATGGCAAGGTTTATCTCAGCCCAGAGTACTACTCCAGGCTGGACCACTGTGAATCATCACTAATATGTACAAATTAGCTGGAGAAAAGACAAAGCAAATACTATTGTTAGGCAATGTAAGAAACTGACTTCTGAGAGGAGAATAAATGAGATAAATCCATATAATTTTGCAAAGTGATTACTAGGGAAGAAAGTAAAATACAGGAGTGTCACAGTTTAGGGTCAGGGCATCCCCTTAGACCTATGACAGACGTTCTCTGTTAACCCCCACCCCCCCCCAGAGGGGAAAGAGAAAGGGAATAAGGGAGAGAGACTTAGGGATTAGAAAAGGAAACTAGAACAGCTTTAATGAAAAGGAAAATAATAATTATAAAAATGGAATATATACAAATATATACAAAACCAGTATCGAACCCAACCCCCCTGATGGTAATTACATCACCGTCACCACTGACGTTGTGCGGGCACCGGGGGAGTCCCAGACTGGGCCCCGCAGCAGACGGGAGCTGTGTTCAGGAGCTGGATTCTGGTACCGGGTTCAGGAACACGCAGATCGGATCAAAGGCAGAATGGACAGAGTCCTCCTTGGATGCTCCAAGGAAGGAACCAAAAGAGGACCCGAGCCAAGCCAAGCAAATACTGGCAAAGCAGTCCAGAGAGGGGAGAGAAGAGCCCAGAGACCCTTCAGGTCCCTCAACTCTAGACCAAATAGGGCGTATATGGGATGGAATACCTCGTTCGTCAGTTTAGAGTTACCCGTCCTGTCCACTCCTCCCTGAAGGTGCAGCCTTTCACTTTCTGCACCCCCCAGTGTGGTACACAGGACCCAGCAGTGGCCTTGGTCTGAATACCAATCTTTGGTAGTAACTCTAAACATAAGGTGTTATCACTGCTAGAAGCAGACACTGTGAGAACAGGCTGCTAACTTCAGAAAGTGGAGTTAATGAAAAGAACCAAGATGAAAAGTAAAATTACTGAACAGAATTAGTTCAGTTTTCACTCAAACCAGGACAAGGAGCTACATATTGCATGTGGATATAAGCACAGAGGAAGGAAAGTAGTTTCAACTGGCACAACAGACTGTAACTACCTAAAAAAGTAATAGCCAACATTAAGAAAAGAATAATTTTGGATGTATATTAGAAAATACTTCCTGATCCGTTAGACTCTAATACATTCTTCTGAGTAAAGTATTGAAATCCTGGTTATTTAAGAAATTTATCAAATAGACTGGAAGAAGTAACAGACAATATGCTGAGAACAGTACAGCACCTGAAAGAAAATTGAAAAAAGTTCTATTGGCTCATCTAATTCACCTTAATTTCTGTGAAAATTAATGTTTGCTCTTTTTCCTTGGTTTAAGCTTTGCTCACCCAGTCATAAAACCTCCTAAATCTCTGGACTCAAAAAATGTCTTTCATTCAGACAGTGGTGCCTCAAAGCTATTCGCGCTAATTAGCCAAGGTCATTTAAACACATTTTGCATGAAGCACCTTAAACTCAGTGTGCCATTTTATATATTTATCAAATTACTAATCAATATGCTATACCACAGTTACTGCTGGGCCTTGAGCTACACATAGAATGCTGCATGAATTCAAATTGTGCAAGCTGCTGTCTGCATAAATGAACTTAAAAGTGTATGCACTGATCATTATTCACAATACAAAAGAAATGAAGTGGCCTAAATGCAGTACATATCACAAATCTGTATTTTAAGTAAATCTTAACTGTGTTGTTGGTTTCTTTTTTTCTTTAACAAACCTTGCATTAAACTAGCTTCGATTTCACTTTCCTTCTCCAGCATATTACCTCCACTGTATTGGTAAAGTAATTTATTCCATCCTCTGTGGAGAGCCTGGATCTCATTTGCCAGCATATTTATCTTCCCTGCCACTGCATTGTCATTCATCTGCAATCTCCACAGAATACCAGACCTGTGCAGAATTTCAATTAGGATTGATTCAACTAAATCCAGGCCACAGAATTGAGGCTGACAGGGTGACCCCCTGAGAATTTAATATGCTGAATCTAAAAATAAAATAAAATGGTAAAAATACAAAACAGAACTAGCTCGTTTAACACTATAATTCATTAAGTCTTCTATACACACCATTTAATCTAAGTCACAATAGGGTTTTTTTTCCAACTCTGTATTGTGTGGGCAAACTGCTTTACAGTAGTTTTGATAACACAGGAAAGAAATTACCATAAAAAAATCTCTACTCTTCCTTTAAGGTCTAACCAACTTAAACTCAGGCAGCTTGTAATGAACAGAAAAATGATTTCCACAGAAGCTGAGCTATCTTAAGCTTTCTATTCTGTATATGTATATATTCAAAAATCAGTACACTGTAGGTATACAGGTAAAACAGCTCTTTTGTTGGACACTTGATTTGACAGACTTCCAGTGGATTTCACTGTAATCATTGACAGACTTTATCTGCTTGTCAGCTAAGTGTCCTAAGAGAATTTCTTAAATTATCTGTGGTTACTAGGATGGTTTTATGGGTTTAAAGGCAGCTAAACTATAGAACAGTAACGTGAGAGGTCTGTTTAGCTATATTATGTAAGTATGTACTACTCCAGTCTGATTTTGTATTAGCTGCTGTACATAATATGTGACTTACTTTGATTATACACCAGAAGCATGTGTAAGTAGATAACTCAGTTTTACTCTAAAGCATTACAGTAGCAAAGCTAAATAATAATAATTCCACGTTTTTTGTTGCTGTCACGAAAAATTCTCTTTAATACATTTTCCCTAAAGACCAAAAGTTAACCACTGAAAACCATACACCTATAAACTCCCACCTGATTTAACATAAAAGGCAAGATAAGAACATTTACCAACATAAAACCAAACATGAGTAAAATAATACAAATGGAGTGGGAAAATATTGGCACACAAACATATTAATATCAAATAAAACATAAGTCAGCTAGAACAGCATGAAATAATTACAAGAGACATTGATTTGTTTGTGCACATAGATACCACATCAATGAGTGTAGCATAAGCAAAGAAATTAATTGCTGTTTGGGGGCTGGGAGTGTTCTTATTATTTTAATTTAACATGACTAAACCAGAAAATATTTCACATGTCAAATATTTTGTAATCCTTTATCAGTCATTTAGAAATTTCTCAGTGTGTCATGATTATTATGGAGAAGAGGCACAACTATCACCAATTAAATTTAGTATCTATACAATGTCCAGAATGTACCCACTATAAGGCAGGTTTCTTTCTAAAATGTGGTCACAAGATCTACACGTAACTGCAATAAAGGGGAAACTGCATTAGTAGAATAGATATGTCTTCAGTCTATAAGCATAGTGTAGGGTAGTGGGGGTACACAACAAATTTTGCTTCCAGCATGTTCTTCAATCATCAATTCTTTCCATGATTCTTCTGAGGTTACAATTTATGACTACAATCGATTAGAATTTATCTCCAGTACCACATATATATAGAAATAATACAATAAGCACATTCCAAAGCATAATTTTTCTTCGCTCTTTCATTGGTCAGTGGATGAAGTAACGCAGGTGTGTTAGTATGCTGCTTATGGATGTAATTCAGATATGACAGAGAATTGTACAGTATGAGAATGTAGTAAAGAATCAAATTAAACTGAAGAGGATACAGGGGAATTTCTACATCTTCCTTTCTTCATTTGTCTATACTTGATCTTGCTCTTCACTGACCATAAACCAGACTTTCCATCCTCTGGGCATTTATCTGACTAATAGTCCTTTCTTCCCACATTTATTACCTGAAATTAAGATCCAGTTGTCCTATTCAGAGGTTTGTTCCAGCTATATCCAGTAGATATAACTATTATCTTTAACAGATGTTCCCTATCAAGAGGTCTCTGTAATATGGCACTCTTTATGATATTACAAACCATAAGAGAGACGAGCCCATAAGAGTTCATCTGGGGAAATGATTTTCCTAGGAGTGATACTATCTGTTATAGTCAAAAGTAATAATAAACTAAAATACTGAAAGAAAACTACTGCTGGTGGAAATTTTGGCAGCTCATCTACTAAGCCATGTTTGTCGTCTCGTGACACAGCACCAGATATGAAGAGATAAAGACCTTATTTCCCAACCTGTGGTCAGCTCAGCCTAAGTAGTGTCACATAAACTGCCTAATCACTTGTCTCCATGGAAGACCCAGACACCTATGTTGGAAGTAACAATTTGTGCCTCAGAATCACAGAATGGTAGGGCTTGGAAGGGATCTCTAAAGATCATCTAGTCCAACCCCACTGACAGAGCAGGATCGCCTAGAGTAGATGAGAGAGGAACAAGTCCAGGTGGCTTTTGAAAGTCTCCAGAGATGGAGATTCCACCACTTCTCTGGGCAGCCCATTCCAGTGCTCTGTTACCCTCACAGTGAAGAAGTATTTCCTCACGTTGAGGCTGAACCTCCCATTTTCCATATTTTGCCTATTGTCCTTAGTCATGTCACTGGACACCAATGAGAATAGCCTGGCCCCAGCTTCCTGACACCCTTTAGATATTTATAAGCATTTATAAGATCCCCGCTCAGCCTCCTCCAAAATAAAAAGACCCAGCTCTCTCAGCCTTCCCTCATACAGTAGGTGTTCCAGGCCCTTAGTGATCTTAGTGATCCTGTGCTGGACCCTCTCCAGTAGTTTCTTGTCCTTCTTGAACCGGAGAGCCCAGAACTGGACACAGTACTCCAGGTGAGGCCTCACCAGCACAGAGTAGAGAGGGAGGATAACCTCCCTTAACCTGCTAGCCACACTCTTCTTAATGAATCACAGGATGCCATTGGCCTTTTTGGCCACGAGGGCACACTGTTGGCTCATGATCATCCTGTTGTCCACTAGGACTCCCAGGTCAATTTCTCCAGAGCTGCCCTCCAACAGATTAGCCCCCAACATATACTGATAACTGGGGTTGTTCTTCCCCAAACGTAGCACTTTACATTAGCCCTTATTGAAATTCATCAGACTTCTCCCCCCCAGCTCTCCAGCCTGTTCAGGTCATGCTGAATGGCAGCACAGCCTTCTGGTGTGTCAGTCACTCCTCTCAGATACTACACTTACCCACCTTTAAAAGAAAGTGATTTATTTGACCTACTCCAGTTCTTAGATATCACCAGTTTTAGAATCCATACTGAAAAACAGTTGTGATTTCAAAATTACTTAATGTAATTTTTAAGTAATGTAGGCAAACTTCTATGAAACAGTGATGAGAAGAAGGTTTCACCTTACCTTTTACGTCCATTTGACTCCCCTACATTTTATTTAACCTACTCTTATTCTATTATACTTCCTCTACCCTTCAAAAGTGCCATCTAAATCAAACACCATGGATATTTTGTTATAAATACTTAAGAAAAAGGACTGCATACATCCATCTTCACTGTCATACACTTTTCTCTCTTTTGTAATGAGTGATGTATTTTGTTCTTGCAATTTATTTATACAATTTTTCTTCTAAATTTTTACTGCTTGAAACTATTTCTTGTGACTTACACTGTCTGATTCATCTATTATTCTTGTTCTACTACCTAACATTCAGATCTTTTCCATTCTCGTGTAATTTCTTTTTGTTTTTCCAAGTCCTAAAAGTGGTCTGATACAGTCACATAGATCTTTTATTGTATTTTCTATCTATACTTCTCACCAGGGAAGTTTGCTGTTATGCTTTTAATAAAGTTGCTTACTATGATTGACACCTCCACCGTACTATTTTACCCCAAGACCATGTTCCCAAGAGAACTTCTTTCATTTTCAGTCATTTTATTGAGGCCTTTTTGTTTGTTTGTTTCATAGCCTTAGTAACATCACTTTATTTAAAATACTTATAAATTGCACTCCTATCTTTACAAATTAAAGTAAATAAGCAAAGACAGAAAAAGTGGGCCTATACTTGTCACTTGTATCTGTATAGACATACATTGTTCTGATCTGCTTCATGTTATATTTCTATTATTCTTGCTATTTTAATTAGGTTTTGATAACACACTTTATTCACAATAAATGTCATTTATGTAAGTAATTTTTAGATCTTTTTTACAGTTACTGTTTGCTCAGAATGAGATTTTCAAAGGTTAATTGATCTGGTTTACTTTTCCAATGGAAACTCACTTTCTCTATTGATGAATGCCTTTTCCTGTATTAAGTATAATCTTTTCAATATAAAGGAAATCCTTCTCTTATTAATGTCCATGCGATTTTATATTGAATTCAGTGGGTTCTGGACTGAGCAACAGATACAGAGAAGTTATGAACAGGTAAGTATGAAACAAGGGTAATGACTGAGGCTGTAACGTTTCTAAGTATTTTGTCTGCCAGAAGCTCTTGCCTCACTGCAGTAATCCTGCTAAAACACTACACTTCTTTTGACTTTTAAATAGATAGAGCAGTTATTTCTCCAAATATGCTAGAATACTCCTATGGATCCAGAATATGCTGAATAACACAGTTACTGCAATATGGTGATCCTGGACACACAAACAGGTATAACACAAAGACAGCATTTCCTATTTGAAGCCAGGTAGATAGATAGATATGCATGATTTAATTTTTATCTCATTGCTTTTTTATAATTGTGTAGCTTGCTTTCATTCTACAGCTTTACTTATCTATGATAATATAAAAAAAAACCCTAACATGTAGGCACATTATTCTAGGATGTTCCCACTCCCACAGTCATAGAGGGATGAGAAAGGAGGGCGAAATGTTGCAGTGAAAGACAATTAAGGACACTGGACAACTGTTGATTGGAACTAGGCTTCATTATTTCTGCAGTTTACTAAATGTATAGGTGGGGATTGCTTTTATTTGGAGATATACAGAGAAAAGGACAACATAATTGCAGGAATAGCTGTATGATGGCATGGCCCCACTAGTCATTCAATCCCTACGTAATACTGAAAGCATCAAATTTTCACCATTCCCCTTTTTAGTAAGACTTTATTCCTCACAGAGTGTACTCCCAAGCACAGATTATTTATTTCAGCTGAGCTATGGAGACAGCGTTTATCTATTATCATTTATCAACACAGTCAGCAATGGGGGAATTCAAAAATGTCCATGTCAATTAGACTAGATTATTGGGGGCATATCAGTTATAAGGGCTTCACTGCACTTGTCAATGTACTGACACATGAGGAAAGTATGTCCTCCGGTCTGAAATCCTTATAATCTTTATACATCTTAATAGACAGGAGGAGATGATGCCTGAATTATAAAAATAGTCAAAGTTCCTCATTAAATATACATTCATCACATGGTAAGTCATATATCTCTATATCCATAAAACAATTACATGAAGATACATATTTTTAAAGGCTGCATACTTCAGCAATATATTAATTTTTTATTGCAGACTACCTGCTAGTATATAATGTGAGTTGATATAATAATAACAGAAACAATTAATAGATTCAGAATAATTAATGCCATAGTCAGATTTCCATTCCAATCATACCTAACTTGACAGTTAAACTAAAGCATATGTCTAATGAATAACAGCTATTTTGAGCAGCCAAAGGAACCAGAAAGAATATCCATGGTTTAAATGTAAAACCCTATGTACTTACTGGGCTTTTTCCTCCACCACATTACTATAAGTTAAACTCAGGTGTGAATTTACATCACACTAACTACAGTACAGAGATTTTCCCATGTGAATATCAGGAATGCATAATAATAGTACAGTAAGAAAAAACTGAATGGAATTCTTCCTTTGGTAAAAGAAAATTTAGTAGGAGTTGTCTTAGCTAAGGGAAAAAAACATGGACAAAAGGGGAAAAAAATCTATGTTAATGTATTTACATAAAATTATTTGAATTTCTAAAAAGTGGATTGAATCATACATGTTTGTTAATAATGCATTTGATGATTCACTGGGAAAAATTATCTCATATATAATTCACAAATACTATTCAAACATGTCAAAAAAACATCCTGCACAAAAGCTATGGCTTCAAGTCTCCAGTGTTGTCTGCAGTACCACATTCATATCTCTCTGAATCCTTACTGCTGTTGCTTCATCAGCTCTTTAGGAGATGACACTTGACAGTCAGATGGGTTCTAATTAGCAAGGCTCCATTGTAATATTACATTCTGTTAAAAAAACCTTAGGATTTGACCCTTTTTCATTTTTACACTCAGAAAAGCATTATGCTTAACACTTTTCATACAGTTCAATACAGCATCCATTTGGTTGCTGAAAGAACATGATGTTTGTTTTTCATAGTAACAGTAACAAAGCAGAAACAAACTCCCTTCAATAATTAATGATAGTGATCACATATTCTTAAGAAAACTTGATTTCAAATACTTTACACTCTTCACAGAGTGCAAATGCAAAGTGCAGATTGTAAACAAATATTTTCATGTTTATTGTTCCCACCTCATTTAATGCAAGTGGAATTCATACATTTAAACATGCTGATATCACTTAAATCATTTATCACTACACAAAGGTAGCTAGAACTTGGTCTGTGTCAAGTATAACCCTCATAAGCATACATTTTCATTGCTTATGTCAGCTCCAGGTAATGAGTCACCTAGTTAAGCCATGTACACACAAGCCATATTTTCACTGTGAGGACTGCAGAGACTATTCTTCATATTATTGTGACTCAAAAATCACAGGGAGACCTTTGAGGATGCAGTGTAAAGTGAGATTATGCATAAATTGTCCCATACACACCCATACTTAGGTAAAGAGGCAGTCTTTCACAAGCTTAAGTGAAACTTCTGGTCCTATTCAAGAGAGATGAAGTCAGCTCCTCTTCTAGCTAAAAATAATACATATTGAAACTTTCATGTCAAAATTTGTCAAATATGAATCAAACATGTCATTTTTATATATATATATACACACACACACGTATATATATATCGTCCAGAGAATGGTAAACTCTAACAAGACAAGGCCTCTAATTGAAAAGAGTTTTCTAACCTTGATCCTAGAAAGGACTACATGCATGCCAGTCCTCCCAAATAAGAATACTGCCTTTGTATTCATTGGGATTACTCACCTGCACTTACGTATTTTTAGGCAAAATAGGCATAACAAAAATAGGCATAATCAGGCATAACAAATGTGTGAATAAGCTAGAACTAACATTCAGCACCAATCTGATCCAGCTCTTTTGAACTCCATGGAAGTCAGCGTCAGATGACCTAAATCCTTCTACTTCTGAATGTCCATGTGGTGGATAATGTTTTAATTCTTTTACTCGTTCTCATTTTAAGAAACTCTCATGGTAAAGTACTAAGAAAGGAAAACAACAAGAAACTGAAGACACTGATGAAAATTAATTTCTGAATGATTGCTTGATCAGAGAGAAGATATAACCAGCATAATTAATAGTATTATATTAAAACAAAAGAACCCAAAAATAGTTGCATATGCTCTTCCTGAATATAGGAAATAAATATTAACAAGGCCCACAATATTCAGTTATGGTGTAAATGGGTGCAACATCACAAATTTCTCAGGACAGACTCATTCACATCATTTCTGAATTTGTTCCTAGCAATGTAAGACGGTTTTGATGTTCCAAGTATCTGTGGAAGAAAATACCTAATGAATGATTCTGAGAAGACAAAGATGACAAAAAGCATACTGCAGAAGGCTCAAACTTTGATAGGCAATGTTAGGAGTTTTTTTGCTTTAACTGATTGGATGGCTTCCACATGGATGAAATATATGCTAAGTTATTTACAGATAATTACATCACTGTGCTGTTGCTAAAATATTAAGACACCATTGTCCCACAGGAGAAACTGTGACAGACACTGGCACATCAGCTAATGAATAGCTGTGGGGCAATGGAAAAAAAAGCTACTACAAGACCCTGGTATTAGAATGTCTGTAAGTAATCCACACTCAGAGAAATATGTCACTTCCATTTTTCCCCTCCCTCCTACTAATTACATATACAACAAATGTTCAGCATTTGGTAGACGTTGCTTGAAGGTAATTTCTTCTTGAAATAGTCTCAAGGCCTCCTCCACTCCCTTTTTATTATAAGAAACTATGACCTAGAAATACTGAATAATAACCTTCAATCAAAAATGTTTTCAAATACTCACAAAAGAATGGGCAGCTGTTCTGGAGAAAAGATGCATCACTAGCAACAGAGGGAGACAGTTCTCATGTGGTTTTGAAGGTGGGGGGGGGGGGGTTGTTTCTTCACACCGTGGAGCAAAACAATGAGAGGAACGCTCCCAGAATATACAGCCAGTATAAGATCATCACAGAACTGAGCAGACCACTAGCTGTAAAGTAACCTGCTGGCAGCCTTTACTGTCAGATTCCTTACACTTGCCACAAAATTAACAAACCTCTACTTTAGTAAAATCTCCCAGAAAGCAGAGAAGTTCAAAAATCTTCTACTCTCTTAAACAGATACTATCCAAGATTTGTCTTTGCTGTAAAAAAAAAAAAAAAAGTGAGAATATACTATAATACATGCATTATCTACCTTGCTGCAAGTCCTCAGGGAGGCCAGGCACTGCAGTTTTAAATGAGATAAACCAGCGGTGAGAAGAAGTGTTGACATCAGCTATATCACAAAGAAGACTGCAGACATATGACCTTCACTGTAATTTCACGGTGAAGTGACAATGGCCAGTTACCTTGTCACATCTCTACCATTTCCACCCCTGTGGAAGAGGGGACACAGCATGGGTCACAGTATGAAACAGGACAGGTTTTAAGTGAAACAGCCTGTGCCCTGGTAGACAGGCATCTAAGACCTGTGAGAGTGGGAGAAGCCAGACGGTGGCTTAGTAGCAAAGCAATTATCCAATATGAGAAGACAGCTATGCCCAGGCCTTGCTTTCCTTCCCCCTCTTCTGAGCTTTTCATTAACTCCCTGAAATACAGTTGGTCCCACTGGTTGAAGGTAGCACAGTCCGGCCTTTATTTCATTTTTATGAGTGAAAGATATGTACATAGTTTTGTTCCTGCTATTTATTTACAGACTTTTAGCTAGTTCAAGCAATCCAAGATTCATTTCCAAGATACACTGAAAATTTATATCCTGCCTGGAAGTCAATTTGTACATTTAAAGAACCTCTCTCCAAAAGTTAGGACTTGGGGAACATAGTCCATTTATATCTTCATGTATGTTCCACATTCACTGCTCTGAAAATATGACTCAGTATGTACATGCTCTATCTTTTCTGTCATCTTCTAACATGTCACTACTACTAAAGCATCACACAATGTCACACACTACTAAAATGGAAAAAGTACACAGCCACCCTGTAAATTTCATTACCACAACTACAGAAGAGGAATAGTGAAATATACTCTGATTTAGAAAGTGTGGAAGAGGGAAAATACACAGATAGGAACATAATCAGGACTCTTCATAAATGGGTACTAAAGACTAGCCTGAGATTTACTTGTCAGTGGCACCAATGAAAAGGCTAATTAATGATAATTAAATAATTATAATTAAACGGTATCATTACTGGGTCCAGTTTTGTTCAATATCTTCATCAATGACCTGGATGAGGGGATAGAATGTACCCTCAGCAAGTTCACTGATGATAGGAAACTGGGAGAGGGGGCTGTGCAGCTATCCAACAAGATCTGGACAGGCTAAAGAGCTGGGCAAAGGTGAACCTCATGAAGTTCAATAAGGACAAGTGTAGAGTCCTGCATCTGGGGAGGAATAACACCAGGCACCAGAACAGCTTAGGGATCGTCCTACTGGAAAGCAGAACCACAGAGAGAGACCTTGGAGTCCTGATGGATAGTAAGTTATCCATGGGACAGCAATGTGACCTTGTGTCCAGGAAGGCCAATGGCATCCTGGGTTGCATTAAGAAAACTGTGTCCAGCAGATCTAAGGAGGTTCTCTTTGCCCCTCTACTCTGCCCTAGTGAGACCACAACTTGAATACTGTATCCAGTTTTGGGCTGCCCAATTTAAGAGAGACAAGGATCTACTGGAGAGAGTCCAACTATAAGAGCTACAAGAATGATTAAGGGACTTGAGCATCTCCCCTATGAAGAAAGGCTGAGGGAACTGGGGCTGTTTAGTTTTGAGAGGTTAAGACTGAGAGGAGATCTTATTAATGTCTATAAATATCTACAAGGTAGGTGTCAAATAGAAGGAGCCAATGTCTTTTCTGTAGTGCCCAGTAATAGGACAAGGAACAATGGGTATAAACTTGAGCATAAAAGGTTCCACCTCAACATGGAGAAACTTCTTTACTGTGAGGGTGACAGAGCATTGAAACAGACTGCTCAGAGAGGTTGTGGAGTCTCCTCTGGAGATCTTCAAAACCCACCTGGATGCATTCCTAGGTGATCCTGCTTTGGCAGGGGCATTGGACGCAATGATCTCTAGAGGTCCCCTCCAACCACTAACATTCTATGATTCTATGACACCTGAACTTAAGAGACAAAGAATACTGTTGGATTTTGTTAATTTTCTTGAATAAGGCACAATAATAGACTATCCCAGTCTGAAGTTTCTGCTGCCTTGAAATTCTTTCCAGCTATTATCCTGCATGAAAATACACAAAACCTACAAGACAAATATACAGTGTGCAATTTGGCACAAAGAATTATGTCTGGCAGTAATTTTTTTTTTTTCTGTATTTGCACTGATTTATCATAAGCATCTTACTCAGTTTTTCATCCAAAGTACTTGATTAGTCTTCCTGTATCTCAACAGGTATTTTGCAGAACCAAGTACAAAACTTGCTCATAACTTTAGAAGATACTGGGTGTGGGATGTTAAGGTTTAGTGGCATGGAGGCTGCAGGGATGGTGTCTGTGGGATGATGTTGGGGGCTGCCCTATGCCACTCACATTCAGCTTCAAATGAGGGAAGTAAGTAATTGGCTGGGTGGAAGTTTTTCTGCTAGCCAAGGCCAAGCCATCACATTTAGGAATAAGCCACTGCATTGACATTATTTAAAATATAGACACAAACCAAGGAATTAAAGTTAATGGGAGCAAAAAGGGATTCAACTCAACTCCCATCCAAAGCTAAGCTTTCTTGATCATAAAATTTGCAAGACTCGAAAGGATAACATTTGTATATATCTAAACAAAGTTATGTAAGAGACAAAATAACAACTTTCTTCCTATCAGGAATGATGAAATAGTTCCCTTAAAGCTAAAACAAATTTGGCTGTGTTGTTCTGTCTTAATTACATCAGCAGAATGCAGATTCTTACTTGAAGCAACTACCTTATAAAGATAAGAAATAATAAATATTCCTTTAAAAACAGGGAAGCAGTTTTTGATTGCAGGTTTGTTTTTTTTAAATAAGCTTTGTGGGTCAAGAAAAGCATATTGCTACCATTTTCTAATTCTTCTAATAATTACTACTATAGTACAAAGCAGTTGAAAGGACATGGGTTTTATATTCATTTGTGATTATACTTCTAAATTTAATTCTTATAAACAACAATGCAATAAACAATCCTTGTCTCTGCATATATAACAGAGCTGCACTAGGTTCATCTCAGCTATTAAAAATTTCCTGAACTGTGTATGCAGACATACAGACAGCTGCAGATTCCACAAGGGTTAGGTGGGTGTAACATGGAAACCATCCCTCCATTAGCAGTGCAGAGCATGTGCACTGTCAAGTGGTGAGGTGGAGGTTACTGGCCACAAACCTGCTCTCCTTCCCACTGCCCCTCAGCTGGCTGTATCTGATCCTTCCAAAGGTTGGCTTGGTTTGTTGTCCTCCAGCAGGGACTAAAGCACAAAAAAGTAAACACAATGTGTATGGGATGTTTACACATAGCCAATAAAACTGGAGAGCTGTGGACAGTGTATGATGGTCATTCTATTGGATAAAGCAGAATAAGGTCTTAGGTTTGGAACTTATCTGACCAACAGGCCACTCCAACATGGGTATGCCCCAAAAATTTCAAGAAATTTCATCCTTGGCATGAGATTCCAATTCCACCATTTTTTTAATAGAAACTACAATGTATATATGTGGAAAAAATCCACAAATTAAACTTTTCTAATGTCAACATGTTTTGTCAAAAATTGTAGTCTAGCTCTATTTCTGTCAGTACAATTAAGAATGAAAATTTGGCTTTTTTCTTTAAAATCTGTATTCAAACATAAGCTCTCCTACTGTATTTTTTCTTATTGTCTTGTACTTCCTTAACAAGGTATTTCCCTGACAAAAAAAAAAAAAAAAAAAAAATTAAAAAGATGTACATAAACATCTAAATTTCTGAAAGAAAAAAAACATTGTTTTAGAACAATTGCTTGAAAATATTAAGGACTGGGAATTAAAAGAAACAAAGGTGACAGACTAGAGTGGTTACTCCCTGTTCATGCAATGACAAAGCTTGACTCCACTTCATAGATTCAAGATTATTTCTCACACAAATAATATAGTTAAATGTTCCATTTTTCTTTCATTATAATCAATAGGAACCATAATCATGTCAAGTAGATGATAAGTGACTCTGTCAAATCACATTTGTTTTTATCAGCTGGTATTTTAGGAGATTTCATGATCCTGACCATTCTTTTGCAGGTAATAATCTTTTTTAATTTGCACATCACTGTTAATGATCACTAAAACAGATAAATCAATTCTGCCATGTTGCTCCAATGGTGGCAGTTTATCCTTGTTCTACACCCACAAGTATTCTGTCCCGCTTTTATACACTAGCTGATCATGGGAATGCTTGCACAGCCTAAATTTAGCTTGTACGGCCCAAACAGGACTGGCTGTTAGGGTGGAAATGAGGGTGTGAGCAGAGTACACAAATGGAGCGCCCCAAACTGTCTGAGAAGCCACTTCTCCAATACTGTTCAAGCTCAAGAACCATCAGTTGGACTAAACTGTAACTGGGGAACTTCATGGAGACTTTTGAAACAAAGGAGAAGTCAGCTTCAAAAGGAGTATGAAAGACAAAAATTTTTTACAGGGGGAAGATACCTTAGAGCAGAAATTGGAGGAGTAATGCAGCACTACTCACAGACACTCTGCAGAGCCAGGTCAAGCAGCCTACTCATGGGACACTAGCAGGAGCTGGCAGTCAGCCAAAGGAGTGATGGAGCAGGGACAGCACACAGGGAAACACACCCCAGCGCACCTAGGGGAGGGCATTGGTGAGGAACAGAGAGTGGGAGCACTCACCTCTCCTCTCCATGAGCTGGGGTGCACAAGCCAGGCAAGGCACCCAGTCCGGAGGGTGGGGGTGCTGGTAGCCCACCCCACCAACGATGGAGGGAGGCAGGGGGTGATTAGAAATTTTGGGTACTAGTTTCCAATGTTGCTTAGAAATTTGTAATGTTTATTCATAGATTGCAGGTACCTTACATTTTCATTTATTTGCTGTGTTGCCAATACCGAGCATATATAATTTACTGGTTGCTGGTTAGTTACACGTCATTGATAAATCAATAAACCATTTTGATCACTATTTGATTTAAACTGCATGAACTGAGTAGTGGTTTATTGCAACAGCTGGTGCCTCCCTGTCTGTTTTGAACAAGCAAGGAAATGTTGATAGTAGCTCTAATTAAGCAGAATACTGATATTTAAAATCTGAAATGGTCTTCCATTCATTACAAAGACCTAATGAATTTTATTTTAACAAGAATACTGAAATACTAACAGTGTAGCTTTAACATCCTTACTAAAGGACAGAAGTAAAAGGAACTAGCTACATTAGTAATGTTATCATAAACTGTGAAATACATTTATCCCATTTATAGTCCCACATCAACTTCAGTGAATGATCCTCAAAGGATCATTAATTTACAATAAATCCACATCATCAATGAGACATATTGCAAGTCAGCAACATTTTGAGGTTTTTGCACCAACCAATGTTCAAATCAATATCCATAGACTGTTATAGCAACTCCCTTGGCCTTCTGAATGACAAACTGGACAATTACTACTATCCTCTTTACACAAGAAGTCATGGATGATGTAGCCTTTGCATGAACACACTGGACATAGTTTGGAATCATACTGCACAGAGAAGTGATTTTTTTTTAATTTGACAGACAGGTAAAAATCAATTAATGATTTAGGTAGATTAGACACTTGATTATCATTTTCCAATAAAAAATGTTTATTTTGTTTTAATATTAACTGTAAATAAAGAACTATAGATTCATAAAACCTGAGATGAAAAGCAGTATCTCACTTCTCTTAATTTAGGATGTACTATAAGACATTCATATTATGTTTGAGACCTGAATTAAAATCTCTTCTCTGTCTAATCAAGAGAAAGTGATTCTGCCAAGGTGATTTTGTTTGAATGTTCTCCATATAAATTTGTTCAACTTTAACTGCTTAAATATTCATTGGACCAGACAGAAGAGTGTGATTCAGACACTGTATTATGGGTATCAGGAGAATCACCTAGGGGGTAGGTCTGCAAGTTTGAATTCATGCTTCATCACTAGAAAACAAATGTTCATTTGTGGCTATTACCTAAACTGACTTGACAAGACTATAGGTGCAAAATACTGTCACTATATAGTTTACAGAATCTCCATTGTGATGTCTATATACAAATTCCTTCACTTCTGCTGTAGGCACCATGAATAGCTGGTATGCCATTTGCAAGTATTGATGCATCAATACTGTATCGTGAAGAAAATTTTTATTCTTCAAACCTACATTTAAGGGGGCTCTTGGCAATAATAGGCCAGTCGTCATGCTTCAGGCAGTTTGTCATAATCCTTTAAATTTTAACAGAACTGAAAACTGAGTAATTCAAGAAGCTTAATTGCAAAGGCAATAGGTTCAGAACTATAATCTCTTTCAGTCCCTCAGCTCTGCTGAGTTATTACATTGTGTCTGTACAAGAAAAGTAAAACTAATGAAAGCTCTTAAATTCACAAAATACCAACCTCCTTTCACAAATCCACCATTAGCAGAAAAAGTAAATAAATGCTTATGAAAAATTTCCTCTATGCATCCTTGGTCATACACTTGTTTATCCAAATCTGTTCACCATGTAAAGTCATCAGTGTGCAAGCACATCAAAGGAATTATTCACAATGTGAAAAAAATTTAACCTAGCTGCTTGAAGATCAGGCTATAGAAAGTAAGACAAAATGAATTCTAAAACATGAAATGGCAAAATTATGCTGCTCCAGTAAGATCTACAGAAAAAAAATTAAACTTTGGAGTGTCAAAGTCCGAAACTATCCCACCAAACCTTATAAAGGATTGAAGAGTAATGACTAATGAGCTAGCCAAGGTCACAAAGGACATTTTCTCTGCCTGATTGCATGATATTGCACTGATACAATACTGGAATAAGACATTAATCAATATACCTTAAGACGCACAAAAAAAAATTATCTTCATAAATGAACTGCATGTGAAAACTGGAGACTGAAATAGAAAACTATTCAGATACATTAATTATACCCTAAAGGCCATGTCAAGGTCAAAGCCTCCTTTACAAAGTACTGATGTTTTACCTGTATAAGTAGGAAAGGAAAGACTCTATCCTGATGAAGCAGTTCCAGGATTTGGAGTTTGTTGTGCATAACTAAGTATGACATCAAATTCTGATGACACAATCAAGGGTTTAACACAAGCCACTGGTGAATATATGTGAAACTAGTTAGTAGCTAAATAGATGAAATATTGCTCCCATGTATGGAGCTGGTGAGACAGATACTGGAATACTGCACACTATCTGTCATGATTTTAAAATTATCGAAAAGCTGGGAAGAATTCAGAAGAGACTGAGAAGTATATGTGAGGGCTTTGCAAACTTTACCAAAAGACAGTTTGTTCTCTTATCAAACAGATCCTTAAGAATCCTTCTTGGTTAGGAAGAAAAAAAAAAAGTTTTTTAGTACAGTATATAGCCACACAAATGTGTCAGAAAGATAAGATCAGATAAATTCAAGCTAGAAGAGAGCCTTTTTATTTCAATGATAAACATGATTCACCATTAAAAAAAAAAAAATAGCAACAGATTTTTCACTTGTGAAGACACTGAAAACATTTTTTTCCTTAATTTCCTAAAAGAAATTTTTGATTCTTCCTTTAAAAAAACCTTTCTAGTACATTTTCAAAAGAAACTTTTTTCCTTATTTCTGTTTAATGTTTTCTAAAAACTTGTGTCAATTTCTAAAAAAAAACCCCACAATAACAAAGACAAATTATTCCATTTCTTAAATTCTTAAACCTTATTTTTATTTTCCTAAATACTTTTCTAGAGCCTATGCAGATCTCTAACTATTACTTGCATAATTTAATAGACATTTATTTTTCTACCTCGGTTTAGTGCTGGAGTAATTAGTGTGAATTTGTGTGTTGACTCTATGACATGGAGATTTTGATATGGAATAGATAAACCATAGGTCTCTGCAAATATAAAATCTTGAATTCACAGGGCTTCTTTTCATAATACTCAAATGCTCATGACACCTGGGGACGCTACATCATGTGGTATCATAAACAACTTACATTTCCTCCCTTCAAATTAATAAAATGTAACAAATATAAGACCTTGGCAGCTTGATAAGCAGCTTGTTTTGTAGTTCTGCACATATTTCCTCAGATATACGCAGAAAGACAGACGTCTTTTTACAGTATGTTTATTCATGCTAGTAATCTTAAGATGGGCTTATGCAGGTTTTAGCTAAGCTTTATTAATTGCTGTTTGTAAGAGGCTAGGATGCAGATATGGGTGATAGCTGTTGTAACAGCAAGAGATAATGAGTTACAATTCACAAACACTGGAAGGATAACAGAGAAATCTTCTAAAGGAAAATGAACTCAGCAAGACTTCTAGATTTCTCTACATTTGCTCACCACACCAACTCCAAAAACTAAAGAATTTAAATATACCTATTAAAGAGTGCTTAAAATAAATTTTAAAATCAAGTTTTAAAGTACAAGTTTAGGAAACTAGGCAGAAAGAAACTAAGCGGGATCATGCTGGTACACAATCATCAGACCTTCTCAGCAAAAGGATAAAATGATTTATTTTATTGGGAACAAGCCTCTGGTAAAAGTGCTTTCCTTTAGCATTGTGCATCTCTCTAATATTGGCACAAAATAATTCAGCTTTCTTAAGTCCTGTTAAACTCAAAAATCCTGTTACAAAGTAAGAAGTCAATCAAAGAATTTACCATTAGTCTAATTAAAAAATTCTTAAAGCATAACCAAAATGCAACAAGCTAATACTATTAGTCCAGTTGCAGAGATAGCAACATACTTCAAATACAGAACAAACTGATTAACAGTATTACAGTTAAAGTTTGTTAACCAGCAAAATCTCGCATTATATACCTCTTTTTTTCTGGTGTTATCCCCACCCTTCCACTCCTTCTTTGGTCTTCGGGTCAACAGATTTGGTCAGGTGGGAAAAGGTTTGGGAATCTGGCAGAACCCTGAGGTCTTCAGCAGGAGGGATATGATGCTGCTATTGACTGTTTTCCCTTTCTCCTCCCTCCTGTGTCCACTTGGGCACATATTTCTAAGGGGTTTCGATGTATTTAGACCTTGCTCTTTTTTTAATGGTCTATGACTTCATGTTATAGCCAACTTTCTTTGCATTGTGCATAGTACATTTTACACAATTATTACCCATCCTGTTTGTTATCAAAATAACATCTTTGTCCAGCTCCTAAGTTTATGTTTCTTTTAGTAACTGACCACAAGTGGATATTCAAGGAGCTTCTATCAGCCTGTGTGAATAGCCTCAAGGTCTCTGCTGTCAACCCAAGCCTGTAGGCCTTTACACTGCATCATCATTATACTGCAGAAATAATGCTTTCTTACAGAGCACGATAACTTGTTATGCCTAGTAGAACCAAAACTATTAATGATAGGAATTATTCCACACAGTTACACAAAGGTAAATACAACTGAAACGAACTAGATGACAGCCACCTGGTTAACAATCTTTTTTACAACTAAGCAAGATAAACCGAAACTCCAGTCAAGCCAAAACAGACTGCATAAAGCAAGTCTGACAGCCAAAGGCCTGATGATGCCTGTGCTGTTTGCTTAATACAGTGCTAATGCTCTGAAGAAGGAATGTCAGTTCTGTATTTAATGGACTACAAGGATACTCACTTCCGCTTTCAATTTTTTCCTGCAGGAAGTGGATTTGTTACAAGAGCGTAAGAGCATTTTCTGTTTCCTTTTGTTGCCAAGACCAACAAAAACCCAGTTTATGCAAATCTTTTCAGCTGTAGGCTAGTTCTTCACCGTGGCCTAAGTGCCTTCATATGTGAGAATGGAAGGCCAAGTCTTCCTAAACTACTGGGAAATCTTTCCATTGGCCAGTGCTAGAAAGAAGACAAAACCCCTGACTAGTCCTTAGCCAATTTTGCTTCTCCAAAGAAAATCCCATTTTCATCTGGGATATTGAAATACTGGCAATAAAATGTGTTTCTCAGCATTGGGCTCCCACCTGCACAATATTCCCATGTGCTTCCCGCAGTCTTGAGATTAAAACATAGAAAAAAAGTTTTATCCAGTTCTGCTTCCCTGAGGAAAGAGCAGATTTTCTATTCTGTAGACAATAAGGAAGGGATCTGTGACTTGCTTGGACTTCCAGCTTAAATTTAGACAGGTTAAACCTTTAGTTCTGGTGCAGACACAATATCTGAATAAGTCACGGAATAGAGGAAAAAAAAAAAAAAAAAAGCCAAGAGAGAAGACAAAAAAGAGTTCTGCAAATGCTCCGCTGTGGAGCACTGTCTCCTGGGAGTTGGCAGAAACTCACTTCTCTACAAATTTATGAAGTGAGCTTGCATGAATTTTTGGGAAGTGCATGCAGTCAATTGAATCCTGCTTAGGTAAAGATCAGGGCAGTCCTGCAACTAAGAGAGCTTTTCCATTACTAACAACAATTTCAAGTTACGAAAAGAGAAACTCGCAGATTCAGAAATTCAATAACCTCCTCCATATGTCTGAACAGAAAAGAACTAGAACCAGAAGGAAATTAAAATTCATAGTGTTTCCTGTCTTTACTTCAATATTTGCAACCAGAAAAAGGCATTACAAAACAGGGTACAAATCTTTTCCTACAGGCTGCTCGTGACATCTACAAAGCTTACATGAAACTATGTCGGATGAGCCAAAAGTAAGTTCAAGGCAGATGCTAATTTAAGCATGGCAGCCACATATTGCCATATTGAGCATTTTTGTAGAAACCTCTACATGCAGCAGGTTCATTAAGGGCAAATGATGGAATGAATACGGGTCTATAAGAAACTGTAATAAAAGTAGTGGTGGAGGTGGGGCTGTCATCCAAGACAGTATGCATTATGCTAAACAGGTTAGGTACAAATCCATGAAAAAATAATCGATCTCTTTATAGCACAAAAAGACCTAGCTGTAGCCTTTTTAATACAGTGTCAAATGAACAAATTTTAGTCAGGACAGGGATTTTTCACTTCTCCTTATAATTTAGACTAACAAGAGGAACAATTAATGTACTTTAGTCATCAATGACAGAGTAATACACAACTGCCATTGCCTCACTGGGCATGTTTAGCAGAGCTGTCCAGTTTGTAAGATATCAGTAAAATCTTATTACATGTATTCCCAACCTCAATTCACATTTAAAAAAACCCAGTGAGAACTATCCACAAGTAAACACACTTTACATTCTCATTAGAATGGATAGATTTTAAAAAGTAGCTTCTAATTCAACTGCTTTCAGTCATACATACACAGATACCAGTCACATGCATATGTATTCATAACAAAGGTATATCTTAAGGAAAAAATTACATGCAGCTATTCTTCATAAAAAGATCCTTAATATATATAATACTAAAGGCATTCTAGCATTTTATCCAAAGCCATCACTTAAGGTTCATTATTGAAAAAAAAAATAATAAACATCATTGTGTTCAAAAAACTTTGATTTAAAAATCATGCCAACATTCTAATTAAACAGTTCAGAGGCTAAAAATATCTCATTAAAATAATGCTATAAAAGTTGAGTCTGCTGTGGATTAAGATACAGTTGGATTATGTAAAATCACATTTTTCTGTCTGTTTGCCAAAGCTTTAGAAAAGATTTTGTAGCGTTCATGAAGCAGGAAAACAAGATTCTGTACTTGACATTAAACAGATGTCATTGTTTTGTAACAGCACAAAAAGTTCAAAGTAAATGTTTCACAGTGATCACTTCCTTGATAACAATGATAAAAAACTTACTACTTCTAAGAAGAATTAGTACCATTTTCAAATCACTCAATAATATCAGAATCCCTGGGTTTTGCTCAGCTGTCTTGGAAGTAATCAATTCTCTTAGTTTCCTCAATTGAGATTTCTGGAAGATCATTAAGTTTAAATTCAAATTAAACAAAACAATTTCCTTTTAAAAAGTCTAATTAAAGCAAGGCACATGCATCCCCCGAGATTATTCAGTTGGGTTTCACCTCATTCTGCCCTTATGCTGAAATTTTGGTGCCTATGTCAGGTAGATTGTATTCAGCTATGTTAGTATAAACATAGAATGTGGTTTTACTCCTTACAAAGCCAACAAAACTAACTTGGATAATCTTATCACATACCTCAAAGTAAGCCACAAATAAAGACTCAGCTGGTGAAAAATACTGGCTATTCATAACAAATTTCATGTGTTTCTAAAAATGCTCTCTTTGGTATGTACTTTTATTTTAAACCAAATTTCCAAAAAAACACAGTCCTTTCCCAGTGAGTAACAGAGTACGTGTGTTTTAATATAACAGGTTGGTTTTTCTTTTTTTCTTGTTTTTCTATTTTAGTAAGTTTGTATAGGGGGCAATAGATCTTAAAGTTCCTTCACACATCAGCTAAATCACAGGTGAGTTAAAGAGAACACAGCTCTATTATACAAGCTGGAGAAAGCATTCAATGGTGGTTGCCTTTGATATAAGGCATCAGAAATGCCCTTCAAAAATCGTACATTCTCAGGGTGACAATTGGCTGAAACAGTTCCTAAAATCAGAAAGAAATGCTTTATTTCACAGTAGAGGGGACATAAATCCTAGCTGCTTGAACTTTTAACTGCTTCCTTTTAATAACCTCCTACACTATTCTCCAGTCAGTTTTTAAATGAACTGAGAAAAATAATGCCAACCTCAGCCCTTAAATTAGAGCTGTGGTTTAAGAATTGTTTTCCTTTAGCTCTGAAATACAGTCTACCTAATTATTGTCATCACTGTGCTTTTTACTTTAAAAGAAAACATTGACTCTTCCTGCAGCTGACACTGGAGGAGCTTGGGTGCCTGTACTGTCAGTTCTGCAGCCCCTAGCATTCAAAGAACCACAAGTTAGAATTCACTGAGGGAAAAAAAAAGAGAGAGCAAAATTAAACGTGAAAAGCAGAGATCTGCCCCAAGACTTGACGATGCTGTATTCATGCTGTGATGTGGGAGACCCAGCCACAGGTGATAGAAGCTAACCTTGGTCCCCAGCAGTAGCTGGCTTATAATAGGGGTGATGCCCTCAATCTCTGAAGAAAGGATTTTTGTGGTATCACTCACAAGCACTCTCTGGGAGCAAGTGTACAGTACTACTCTGGTCTTAAAGAAAACTAAAAACTCCTGCAAAGGTAAGACTAGATTGAACAATCCAGTTACATGGATGGAAGAATAGGAATCAGGATTAAATAAGAGTGGATGGCAGCTCAGAATGCAGTGATCTGGAAATGAATGATGTTTACGAAATCAATTAAATGCTCCATGCTTTGAAAAGAAACTTGACCAGATACCCCTTTCAAAGACCCCCTATTAACAGAAACATGACTGTCAGAAAAAAATATGGACAGCAATACTTAAAAATATGCTTCTCTGTTTCAGTTCTTTAAATGTCGCCTATGCTCTGATGAAGGCTTTTTTTAAATCAAGCTCACATAGGAGAAAACCACACAGATACTAATTTAACTAAAGCAATTCTCACATCTTCTTCCTTCCAAAACAGAGAAGTTTTAGGCATTTCATTAGAGGAAAATATCTTTCTGTGCCAACAGTCTCCAAATTTTTCAAGTGACTACTTTTTACTTTGTGATGGGCTCTTAGTCACCAAAGTATCTGCAGAAAATAGATTTTAAAAGCCAAATGGTGAGAATATTAACAGACTTAGTTATCCAGATATAAATTCAAATACTTGTGGGTTTGACTGTTTCACAAGAGCAGGATAAACAGGTACAAGCAATACAAGGCTTCAGAAGCAGTGCCACTGAAGATATTCTAACCCATGTTTATCTGCTGTTTCTTCAGCAAATCAGTTCTTTTGTTCACACCCTGACAAGCAAATATCTGTACAGTCACAAAGATGTGATATTTCACACTACGCGAACAGGAAAGAGCAGAAGGATACAGTGGAACATAGTCTAAGCTAATCTTAGTGCCAATGGTTTTCTATAATGAAAACCACAAAGCAGTCATGAAACCTAGGAGACAATTTACAACGTAGAACAGCTTCTTCACCTGATGTGAATCACTCTAGCCTCAGAGTCACAAAAGGTTTAAAATAATTCTGCACCAGATGTTAAGCTGACAGAGCTTATTCTTATATCTAAACTAACAGAGTTTATTTTGAAAACTTACTCTGAAAGAGCTGAATTCTGACAGAGGGTGGGAATCTACCACCGGACTGAGAGCTTTATCAGCTCATATCTGGTCAAGTTACACTGCATGGTCAAAGATGAGACATAGAGAAATATCTTCAAGTTTTAGTATTCTAAAATAAGTTCTTCAACTCGTAATATTTTCCAGAAATTTCAATATAGAAAAACCACAAATCCATTTTAGCCAGTTTGACAATCACATAAAACAAAAGTAGCTCTATTATTAACTACAGTACAAACCCTTGTTTGTAAAGCACTGAGCTATCCCATTTATTCCGTATCTATTCCTGGGGTTTGTATTTACCCTAGAATTTAATGTGTATTCTTTTAAGATTAAGGTAAGATTTTATTTTTAATAAATAAATAAATAAACAAATAAGAAAGTCAAACCTTATATTCAGCTCTTGTCTTCTTTTCAATCTCAGAACCTCTAGCTCATTTTATCTTCCTATCTTCATTGGTTATGCTTGCTTTACTTCAGGACAGGCTTTAATTAAATACTCACAATATTTGCTGTAAAAATATTCTATAATTTCTGTGGTGGCTGAAATAAGATCATAGTCATCCAACCTGTACTTCAATGAAATGTTTAATTATCTCTCTACAAAACAGGTGAAATCATAAAGCATACCTTCCAAAGGAGATAACAAGCTTTAATTCAGCATGTTTACAACCAAGGGGAATCATATTAACTGCAGATGTTAATTTACCATAACAAGACAGATCTACTGCTAACTACTCCTTCTTTTAAAAAGAAAAACATTTGAAATAATTATTTTAACTGCAGGTGTTGGTAATGGCTCAGCAGGAACAAAAGTATTTAAAACCCATCCTGTGTTTCATCTGTGTTTACAACGACAGCTTTATTCAGTCTAACAATAGATAAAACATTACTAAAAGCCGCTTGTTTATGTACTTGTCAACACGCAGAAAGGCATCATTTGGAGGCCACAGTTGTGCATTGTGCTCACTGTTCTGACTCAAAATCCTCTCAACTGTTCTAACTGAAATGACCATAACCAAAACCTATGGGCAGTGAAAAAACATATTTTTTTTTACATTATTTTTTAGATTATATTATCCACTCATTTACACTGTATTCTGAAATTAAAAATGATCAACTCTAATTCACTGATTTTTATGCTGGGATTATCTCCTATAGAATGTTTAGCATTGGCAATGTAAAGATTAATTGTGATATGAAACAATTTATTTAATCTGGAAGGTTTTTTCTAATTAGAAAATTTATTTCTGTACAGTTTCATATTGTCATGCCAATCAAAGTAGCAATCAATCACTACTTAACCATTACATCACAATGTTGAAATCACACTGATAAATCTAAATGTAAATGGATAGGAAGGCTCAGGAAATATAATGTCAATACTAGTTGCATATTGTCTTACTTTATCTTCCCAAGAAAATGGATTATTCCTTAAAGTAAGACTCAAGATTCAAGAACCATGCAATAATTTTATAAAAGTTTGAGATTAAAAGCAATTTTTCTTTATCAGATCACTCCTCATTATAAGTCTTCAGGAAATTGGGCTGATAATTGCTATGTATGTATACCTTTCCTGAGAAGGTATGTAGTTCATCCGAGCAAACTATAAACCATGCTAAAAAGTCGTCACAACAGGACAAACTGTAATCAATAATTTTAATGCAAGAACTATCCATTTTTTCCCAATTTTCTAGAAAACTGAGGAGATTCTGCATGAACTAGTAAACAAAAAGACAGGTCAAGACAACTGATTCCCACTGATGGATACACTGTGATGCTGACGGAATTGTACAAGTTAAAGACTGGCGTCTGATAACATATTATTTCTCAGCTATCAAAAACAATATTGCAAAAGTATAATCTCATGCTAAATAATATATTGAAAACTGACCAAAGAATTCCATGTGAAGATATCTACACAGAAAAATCCTGGGTTTTCTATCTCCTGTTAAAGAAGTACGATCTTAGAGGATACCTCTCATATATCTTTCTTCTTTGTTTACTTCCACATCCTGGACTGACCTCTTTCTGCGCTCTTTTAGTCCCAAAGTAACAAATACAAAAGATTCAAATGGGACAATTGCTGTAATTTTGAGAACCCAAACTATTACTTGTGTTTCTGATTCTTCAGTGCCAGGTCTGCCATAGTCACACAGCATTTCAAAGTACTCTTCTCGTAATGTATAGAAGTGTACAAATCTTGTTTAAAGTTTGAGGAATTCTAGTGTTAGGAATGATTCATAATTAACTTCCTTTGACTGTTCATAGATATAAAATTGTTTGATAACTGTAGGCATTCAAATTTCAAATGTCAGTTTGGATATCAATCTTAGTAAGAAAATATTTAAATAACATAAACAATGGAATTAAAAAGAATTAATGGGTACACGTATTCTTCCTCACTCAGCACATGTATTCTTCCTTACTCATATCTACTGAAATTTATTTCAACTTAGAAAATCAAAATTGGACTTCTCATTACTAACATTTATATCCCTAAGCCAGAATTTGAAAATCAACCCAGGTCTTTTCTGTTTCACACCTCAGCAACAACAATGACACCAACTTAGATTTCAATTTGAAAATCCAAAAGTTGAACAAGTCTCTAGTTTGTTTTTCTCCAGATTTATTGGTCTACAGGATAAGGCAGTACTTATGGTATGGTAAGGTACAAAGTAATGAGGAGCACTCAGAATATAAGAACTGGCAAAACAGAAGTGGTAAGAATCCAGTTTACTGAGCTATTTTTTGGCAGCAACAACACCAAAAAAAAAAAAAAAAAAAAAGGTAACTATTCTTTTCTCAAGAAAATATAAACCCACCACGATACCTGTCTCATTCCCTTTGCATTTTACTGCCTAAAATCTGACTGATCTGTATCTCTTCTATGGTATGCTTTTGTTCTTTATTAAGAAATACATGGAAGCAGAAGTAATTTCCAATCCCGGCTGAACAAAATTCACATTAAAATTAATGTAATATGCTGTGCATTGGCTATGCGTTTGGATTATTATTTTCACAGTTTATTGAAGTGTCTCAAAAAGAAATTAATCAGTTACTAACATTGCTATGGTGGTCAAATCAATAATTTTGCTTGCTTTTCAGGATGTCAAATTTAAACAGAATAAATAAAGATTGTCGGAGTCCACTGCATTCCACAGCCCCTGTGGACCCCTCTGTTCTCCCTTTCTTTCATCATTATTGAAAAACAGATATAATTTCTGCACTGTATTCACATAGTGTAGGACATTCATCCCCCCTTCAGTGGTCCTGTGTGTACTATTGTGTTTGCCTAATTCAACTCATTGATCGCTTTGGGGAAAAGTGGTCTGATACAGTAATCAGAATCTCTGCTGCCTCCTGCTAACCTGGATGCATTCCTAAATAGCTCCCATTATGGGCTTCAATCACATCTTGTATCCCCAGTGCTGATAGCTTAGTCTCTTAACAGGTGGACACATCTGTTCTACACTGCCAAATTCAACTTATGGTGATTGTGCTTTGAAATATTTGCATAGTTTGTTCCAAACAGTATGCACATCTGTTCAGATCTAATATTACCTTAAAGTTATGGTTTAGTTAAATAAAAAGAGACATTTGTAAATTTTTCAATGGTTGTACAAATATGCATGTTTTAAAATACCCTTATTTTAAAAGACCTTTAAGTTTCATGACCTTTAGTTTTGGTTTAGTCACTGAGCAGATTATCGTCTTTATTTTAAGAAACTAGTAAGTACACACAGAAATAATAACTGAGAAATAATCACTTGCTAACACACAGAAAAATCACTCAACATATAGAATCATTTTGTTTGAAAGAGACCATTAAGATCATCAAGTCTAACCGTTAACCCAGCAATGCCAAGTCACCTGAGAATGTTCATAGAACAATTAAATTGTGTGTTATATCAACCTAACATTTTAGGTGCACAAATAAAGAACTGAACACCTAAAAAACAACATGTTCATTCTTTCTCTACTATGAGGGTACTTAAAATCTCTAAGCACATAAGTCTTCAGCAATGAAATTTATATTTGCCCAAGAGCACCTTCATTTTGACAAGGCTGTGAGACAGAAATACAGATAATTTAGTGCACTTCTGGAGAAAGGTTAGGACGTGCGCAACGATGAGACTCTCGTGGTATCTCTGGGGCTGTAGACTCGCTGAGCTGGCCTAGCAAACGACTGAAGGAGAGAGACAAGTGAGGATAAGATAGTCCTGTTTCAGCTAAACCAACAGGAGTAAGCAACTCTTACATAAATCTTGAAGGCCAGAGTGTCCAAGCGGAGACCTCTGCCTAATTAATGGCAAAATTAGTATTAAAGTTTACACCCCTAAGTATGGTAATGAGCCTAATGGAGTACATACTTAACATACATGACTATGTTACTCAACTCTCCACCCAAGCCATGATAAACATAGTTTCATAGAGTCACAAAATCATTCAGGTTGGAAAAGACCCTTGGGATCATCGAGTCCAACCATTAACGCTACTCTACAAAGCTCACCCCTAAACCATGTCCCCCAGCACCACATCTAAACAACCCTTAAACACATCCAGGGGTGGTGACTCAGCCACCTCCCTGGGCAGCCTATTCCAGTGTCTGACTACTCTCTCGGCGAAAAATCTTTCTCTAATGTTCACTCTAAACCTACATTGCTGCAGCTTGAATCCATTCCCTGTGATTCTATCCCTAATTACATTTGAGAAGAGACCATCACTAACCTCTCTACGATGTCCTTTCAGGTAGCTGTAGAGAGTGATGAGGTCTCACCTTAGCCTCCTCTTCCTCAAACTAAACAGTCCGAGCTCCTTCAATCGCACTTCATAAGATTTATTCTCCAGGCCCTTCACCAGTTTTGTTGCCTTCCTGTGCACTCACTCCAGCACATCACTTAGAAGACAGGGACAGACAGAATTATGATATAAAAATCACAAAGGGAATACATCTCTTGCGGGGGAAGAAGACTGAAAAGTCCAGCAGAGACAGTTGATGGGCTGGGCTGCTCTTCCCCACCCAAGACGGGCATGCCTTCTTGGTAAGAATTTAGCCTTCAATATACGGTATACCTTCTATTTCTGTTATCTATTAGTGCTATTACTCAGGCCTGCACCTCAAACCACATCAGATGTTACCTGTGAATTATAAACTTGAGTTCAATTATCCCTTTGCCATTAGTGCATTTATCACTGGAAATTCTGAACTTCTCTGTTTCTTTAATAAATCAAATCTACCTGTTTTAACTTCTAAACTGTTTCAGCATAAGTCCTTAACCAGCCTCTGAGACAGGTAACTACCATGTCAGTGTGAGCCCCATAGCTGGGCTCTGAGACAGACATACTTTGGTGCAAGGCCTTTAGCTGGTGAGACAGAATTTTCAGATATATCTTTTGACTTTGCAGAACTGCTCAGAGAAGCCTTTCAGCTCTGGCAGGAAAACATCTCACTCCCACCCTTAGTGTGACAATCTCATGTATCTCTAGATTTAAAGAAGCATTTCCTTATTTAATCTCAGTGTTAGAACAGAAATAATTTTTTAATAGAATCAGTGACTTCTGGCATAGCTGAGTTCCAATTCTACTCCCATTTCTGAACTAGTGAACTTTTGTATATAGAAATCAATTCATACCAGTGGATTTGCAATAGCCTCACCATGAAAGTAGATCGATTCAAATGTGAATCTTTTTCATTCCTTAGTGCTACATCAATTACAAGTGGCACAAAACTCTCAAGGTCCTCCTAACCTAACTTGGAAATCAAATTATCTGGAAAACAACATTCCATGGAAGAAAACAAAAGGAAACAAGGTTTCAGAATGTCTTTGTTTTGATTTACAGCAAATTCACAGTCTGGGAACAACTATTTTTCATAGACAATGAGAACTGACTCCTGTTGAGGTCAATATCCAGAAAAGATCAATTTTATTTACAGCGTACTAAAGCAATGCTCAGCGCTCTCTCACATTCTGAGAAGAGTTATGAAGTAAAATTCCATGTAATTTCTGTACTTTTTTTTTTTTTTTTTTTTTTTTTACGGTAAACAGAAATCTTGGGAGGGTCAGAGGAGCAAAAAAAGGAGGTTGATCAGACTCATTTCCTCTTTTTACTAGATTTGAGAATCTTTGGTTTGCTTTCTGCCAAATTCATCATGTTTCCTCAAAAAGTTGTGATTTTTGGGACACCTCAGTCCTGTAAATCTGAAGTCTATTTAGAAAAGCTTTTGCTTCAACAGTTTCCTGAAGATCTCCAGAAGTTGTCTAATGATTGCTTCACACAGGTAGCTAGACAACTAGCTTAAAATCCTCTATAGGATTCTCTTCAAGCCACCTGGACTTTCATGTGCTACTTCAGCCAAGTTAATCCATTACACTATCCGCCTGTAAAGAATTATCTACATTCTATTATCTACACTCCAGAATTAAAAATTTCTAATGAAAAAATAGCCAAATGGATGTCTACACATAGAAGGAATCATGGCCAGTCTGCCATATTAGGACAAGAGCTCCTATACAGTTTTCGCTGAACCAGATGGTTCCAGAGTCTGCAAAGGTCTGCCTGACTTCCTCACAGTCGGATGGTTTTGTGTGCCAGCACAAGGATCATAACCTTACATGCAGGCAGACATTTCCTCACGTGTTGTAGTTTTGACTGCTTGAAACCTATTCTCAACCTCAAAATGAAAACACCATGCATTTCTATACATATAATGTAAGGAAGTTACAATAAATTATTACTATATTTTTCATTATGTGTTGCATGGAGAAGACACACCCTTTATAAAGCAGAGCTTTTTAAGAATTAAATTGCATTAAAAAAACATTCTGAAGAAGAACCTCTCTAAGAAAAAAAAACTAAAATAATTTTAAAAATTAAACCTATGAATCAAATACTTTTCATTCTAGATCTGAAAATATGTATATAAAGCATGCTGTATTACAAGTAAAAAGGAAATCTAACAGAAGGGTTCTCTCCCAAAGTCCCAATCTCATTTCACCCACAAGCCTCTCCACTTAGAGAGACAGAAAAATACATATTAATAATTATGACTGAAGAGAGTTAAGGAGCATTCACATACTCTAGATATGTCCTGGATGTCTGTCAGTATGTCATATAATATGAATGAATCACTACAGGATTACTTGAGAAAGTACTTGAAGAATATGTCATAAAAGAATGTACTTTTTTTAGGACATAGCATATGTTGGTTTTATATATACATAAACAATCATATATTTTAATATACAATAGACTAAATATTATACTTACAGCCTTAATTTCTTTGACTAGGTGGAAATTTATCTTTAATATGCAATAATATTTTTTAAAGGTTTCAAATTCCCAAGATCCCAATATTACATTACACAGGAAACAAAGAAATCAGGTTTCAGACAGGATTTTATCTCCATGAAAAGTATTTCCAATTACTGTTTTAAGACATCATTCAAAATTAGAGAGGTGAAAATCCACTGCACATTCACTATCACAGCCATTATTTGACAATGAGATATAACACTCCTATCTAATTCATATCTTTAATTTTCTGAAAATCTAATAAATTTCAGCCTGTTATTTCATAGTGATAGCATAGCTTGTTGATATAAAAAAAAAAAAAGAAAGAAAGAAAAATCTTTCTGGTTTCAGAAACTGATCTGAATCATTCTCTTTACATGGTCCATCTGTATCCAAGGATTTTCCAATATGAACTAAACTTGTTCACTCTCCCTGCTAAAACCATGCCAAAGATTGGAGGGTGTCTTTTGATACATATAAATAAAAGTAGAAATGTAGTTAAAATTGGGCTTACATCCAGTTTACAGAGAAAACAAAATATTTTCTCTGTATGTATACTCACACACATACCTGCCATCACAGATACTAAATACATTCAGTAAGGGTTAAGTGATTCCTCTTTCCAGTTTTTATGAAGACAGAAACTCTGCTGAAACCAATCCACACAGCTGCATTAACACAAGTTTCCCATCATATTTTATCACTACAGCTTAATATCAAAAACATTGAGCTCCCGCTGACTTCTCTGACATAGAGTATGTGACACGTTTCATGTTACCAAATGGTTATGAAGGTTAGAAGAAAGTCTATGACTTGTTGCAAGCTCACCAAAACCCAGCAAAAGCCTCTGATTTATCCACTGTCTTTTTCCTTGCCTACTGAGGTCAAATGTCCACTGTGCCTTAAATTCCCAATAAATGTGTACAGTGGTGCACAAAACCAGCACCTCAGCAGCTCTGGAACCACCGCACTCTTTTTCCCCACTGTGATTTCTTCAACCTTTGTTAACACCTTACTTTGTTATGAGACCTGCTGCAGCCTGAAATACATCAGATAAACTCAAAGAACTATGTAACCTACCTCCACCAAGGTTTTTAGGTGAAAGTCAAAATTATTAAAGGGAATTTATCTTCTGATGCAAACACAATTACAGGTCTAATTTGCCTTTCCAGGCTTAAAATTTTGCAATTCCATTGAACCAATTGGAATGATGCCGAAAAAAAACTGGATGAATAATACACTTGGGGGTGTTTGCATCAGTGGGATCCCTCAGCAGCAGTGCAAGGAAGCAGGAGATTATTGTCTAGCTTCAGCTACTTGAAAGAGGGAGTAAGGCAGACACATTATTTAGAACAGGCTCATGAGGCTGGAACAAAACTGTAAAAAGTTAACTTCAGGTTTAATTTAAGGGAAATTATTATGAATATTAGAATTTTGCTACAGTGGCATACTCTACCAAGGGAAATTAAATTTTACCTTGTGAGACTCTTTGGCCAAAATTGCTACTGACTTTGCACATCTGTTGCTGAAGATCAGATTTTAAAGATGCTCAGTAGCACATTTCTTGGACTGGATTAGAAAATCCTGATTATCTTTCTTACCATAGAGTTGCTCTTGGTACTTGTCCCATGAATGGCTTTTGATAATAAATGAAGAAAGAGGTTCACAGTGGAGATGAGCACTCTCATCTGCAGGCATTTTTTTAAATTCAGACTGAAGATTAGTCAGATTAGATGGCGTTGACTTTTTAGTACCAGAAAACTATTTTCCAATTCAGAATCCCTAGATATTTGTTTTCTATCCAGATGGGAACTAGACGATAAATGAGCAGAACTGAAAGGGTTAGCTGGCCACTGCTTACTCAAACCCGTCTTCACACCTTAGATCTCAAACACACCAGGAAATAACCTCGGATCAGCAGAAACCTAAACTAGCTCATTGTGCTATATCTTTTCTCTCTTTAGTGTCTTAGAATCTTGGAAACTATTTGCTAATTTAATTTGTTGTGATTAATACATTGTTCCAGTGTTTCCTGCTGTTACAGTCTGCAGGAGAATTTAGTTATAATGATGGCTAAACTCAACAGCAAATTGTAACAACAGGAATTATAGCACCATTATGCAGAAATGTCTAGCAGATTATGCAATTGTATCTACCACAATATAAATCTCAAATATATTAAACCTCTCTTTGTTTCTTTGAAACTGCCAGCCTGGGTGTCAGCCAAAATGTAAAATTCACGAAGGCAATGTAAGGTTTTTTTTTTTTAATCCTATGGTCTTTTCAGAAGGCTGTTAGCTGAAGATCCAGGTCTGTATTAGCTCTGTTGATAGAAAAATGTGTATTTGTTTATAAAAACTGGATGCTTATTGCAGGTTATAAGTAACAACCCAAATGTGACTCAAGTGTCTTAGAAACCAGTACTAATAAGCCTACATTCCAAAGTGATCGGTAAATGCTTAAAAATGTCATCTTAGGAAATCTGAGGACATCTATAAAATGAGCAAAAATAGTAAACGCTCATAAGACACTGAAAAGCATGAACAGGGGCATTTTTACTCTAACAAACTTTCACTAAAAATGCACAAGTGTAAAAATGTAAGAAAATAAAGGAGTTTGTGACTGTAACTTGAGAGCCCTGCAAACATTTTATAATGTTCTAAATAATTTGCCAAGCAAGTGACGTATGTTGCAAGTGGCAAGAGACAAACTTCAAAAGCTTTTCTAGCCTTCTGCATGCAAAGCAACCAAGTCTTTAATCAAGTCTCTTCTCCCCACTTTCCCAAATTCCCTTATCCTAAACTATTTCACACTTTACTAATCCCTACAGCTTGAAGTCCCTGGGCTTTTTTCAACCCTAAATTCCTTCCACTGCCCTGTTCCCCTTCCAGCTCCAGCACTCCTTTCATCTTTTCTAATATCCTTACTATAGTTCTTTAGCAGAGTCTGCAATGACATTTCATAGGCTCAAAGTGGCATCTGTTACAAAGTTAAATTCTATGGGGTTCTCAGACTGATATCCTCAAAATGCAATACCTGTTCCCAAGCATGAGCAAGAATGTGTCTGGAGGAAGAAAGAATGAGTTCCTTCTTTCAATCAGATCCTCTGTATCAGTTTGTTTTCCTCTTCTACTTCATGTTTTATCACCATCTGCTGGCTGAACCTCAAAACACTGTTCTAAGACTTCCGGGATCCTCCAGAGCAATTAGCTCTGTAAATTGGTTGGGAAACCATCAACTGTGTATCATCCCTGTCTTACTCATGGTTCTTTTGCTACTGGCATGTATTGCAGATACAAGCAACGTCACCTTCCAAAAGAACCATCAACATCCAATTCTCTATTGTGTCTAATCTATGTAACCCCACTGAGGACCAGTTTTCTTCTTTCAAAAACGAAAACAGAATTAAATTAACACAACCATATAGCATAAACCACAAGCTTCACTCTGCCCTCCCAGGTTTTTGAGCTATCCAGTGCATGTTTGATCTCCTGCTGAACATGACTTGACTGGTCTCTTTCCCATCTAATCTAATCTAATCTTTATCAATTACTAGCAGCATAGAAAGAGGTGTATTCAGAGAGGCAAAAATAAGAAAAACAAAAGGAGGTATGTTGTTTGTAGGATGGGACACTTGTGATAGAAATAAAATGTATATTGTTGAAAGGAGGTATATGAAGAATAGGTAAGTTATGAAGTAAAGATACCTTGAATATCTTGATTTTATGGGTTTGGGCTAAACATGATATGTGCCTGTGTAGCTGCTCAAATCACATACTTCAATGAAATGGTCTGTGTTTATGCATTCTGTGTCTTCACTTTCACATTTCAGGCAGCTTTCCAATGCGGAGATAAAGGTGGGTTGCTAATTTCAGCTCACTTCCACAGTGGCATTTTGACACAATGTTCTTTTGCTTGCGTCAGCTAGAAAATAACAAGTACAACAGTTCTCTGGATACTTGATATTTAAACCTGTGGAACTCCTTCTTCAGAAATTTATGCATTCAACTTTTTGGGGGGAAAAAACAGCTGGTTTTATTCATTTCTTCATTCAGGCACATATTAGTACTATCTCCAAGGACTCATTCTGGGCTCTTGTGGGCATATGTTTGCACTCCAAATAAAAACATTTTGTTTCAGAAATGCCATGCTTCTACAGTCTCCTGCTGAGACAATCATAGACCACCATAATGATTTATTGTAACATTTGTAATTTCTAATTTATAACTATTATAATTTATTATAAATATTACAACAATTATAAAGGTAACTCAGACTCCTATACTGACAAAGATTCTGTTGCTTGAATTTATGAATTAAGAACCAGTCATTAGAAGCAAGAAGCCTTAGAGATACAGGTTTTTGTCTGTCTGTGTATCTGCCTTTTAAAGAACTTTAACTCTCTAGAAACAGGGCTTGCCAATTGCTATACAAGCCATTATCATTCTCATTTCAACAAACTTCATTTAAATCTATAAACAGAGTGTGCTAGACACTTTATAGCCCATCTATGGCTATAAAGACTTGGTTCATGCCCCAGAGAGTTTCTGCTCTCACTTGAAGATGTAATGAATTAAGTGGAGAGAATGCAGAATAAAGAAAACTGAGTTTTATAGGACTTTAGTTTTATAGTTGTCGATTATACAGTTAACAATATGTAAAAAGGATAATATTTATTACACATTTGGAAGATGTATTTGGAATGGAAATTCACACGACTCAACGTGAAAATAACTCCTAACATGCTAGCCTGTAAGTTGAATTAAAATTGAAGCTTGTGTAAGGTCTTGATTAGAAGAGAGACTCATTAAAATTGTAATCCTCTATTTTTTCTTGACTGCTACTGGATTATTGTTTTTTTCCAAGTAGAAACTCATGTAATGATTGTACATGGCTTTTCATTGCCCCTTTGAGATTTCCTGGGTAGGAATAAATTACGGTTATTTAAAATTTCACATCATTGACACATTACTTTTGAGGAATCATATCAGCTCTTCACTCATTTTGAATTCTGTCATTTGCCTGTTTTTTAAATTACAAAAATCAGCATTTAAATAAACTGCATTATTATTTGTCTATTTTTATATTTTAACCAGAGGAAAATAAATACATTTCCTGAAGTAAGAAAAAAAAAATCTCATTAGTTTGCTGAATATAGCACTTCCTGAACACCTCTTACAGATAACATAAAGACAGGAAAATAAGACAATATGAGAGACCCAACAAGGCAGCGTAAGTTTACACAGTGTTGAAAAGCAAGGGCCTTCAAGCAGGGAAGGGTAAGATGTAAGATCACAATCTGTAATATTTTCAAGGCTTTCAAAGTGAATGAAGGAAAGGAATTCATTTATATAGCTGGAAAGAATAATCCGCCCACTGAAGGAATCACTGGATGAAATTCTGTGGTCTATTTTACTCATGAGGTCAGACAAAAACATTATCATAACGCCTTTCTGGCCTTAAGCCTGTAAATCACACTACTCAAGGATGGCAATTCAATGAGACAATTATACCCAAATAAAACACAGTTTAAGTCCGATATTAAAAAAAAAACCCAAAATTCTTAACAGCAAAAGCCTGGGTATCCATGTTTTTAATGATCCCTGGCCTCCCTTCTTACCCCCATGCTTCCACTTTCTTCACGAAGAAAATAGAAATGTCCAAAAGTACTACTCTTACTCCACATTGGGAGTAACAGAATCTGATGGTTTCCTAAAAAACAGAAATAATCATGGTGACTCACTTTTACACAACAGTGAGATTTGTTATGCCACGGGCACCTTGCTATTACTATGCTGTACTACATCATTTTTCAGGAGTCTTAAACAGTCCAGAGACTCCATAAGGCTTCTCTACCAATAAAAAAAAAATCATCTGGGAATACTGCATCCAAAGTAGTACCCTCATGTTTTTATTGTATTGCTAATCATAAACAAATGTCTACAACAGCATAGTAAGAACTGCTAAGCTGATGTTGCAAATTTCTGCACTCTTTTCCATACCTATTTCTTCCTGATAAAATTCCAGTTGTAAGTACAGGAGTTGCATGTCCCATCTTCAGGAACTTAGAATTACAAACCATCAAAACTAGTGAGACCACATCTGGAGTACTGTGTTCAGTTCTGGTCTCCCCAGTTCAACAGCGACTGGGAAATACTAGAGAGAGTCCAACAGAGAGCTATGAAGATTGTGAAGGAACTGGAACATCTCTCTTATGAGGAAAGGCTGAGAGCCCTGGGGCTGTTTAGCCTGGAAAAGAGAAGACCGAGAGGGGATCTTATTAGTGTTTACAAATATCTAAAGGGTGGGTGTCAAGTAGAAGGGGCCACTCTCTTTTCAGCTGTGACCTGTGATAGGACAAGTGGTAATGGTAGCAAGGTGAAACACAGGAAGTTCCACATCATGAGTAAAACTTCTTGACTGTGAGAGTGATGGAGCACTGGAACAGGCTGCCCAGAGAGATTGTGGAGTCTCATTCTCTAGAGACTTTCAAGACCCACCTGGATCTCTTCCTGCGTGGCCTGACCTGGGTGTTCCTGTGCTGGCAGGGGGTTTGGACTCGATGATCTCCAGAGGTCCCTTCCAACCCCTAACATTCTATGATTCTGTGATTCTATGAAAAGGTTAGATTAAGAGTCTAGCAAGTATACTGTATGCATAACACCGCAGAATGCGACGGTTTGACTAGGCGACCCAAAGGACTTTTTTCTCTCTTTTTAATATCTGTGATTCACTGACCTGCTACTCTTCCAAAGACACTTCAATGATTCTTACTTCTTTGGTTCCGTACATGTAAGCCAAAGGGAAAGCAGTTAGGTGAGAGTCCAAAACATCAGAGAGAGAAAATTCAGAAATATACTACCATGTAGAAAGTGACCATATGAATTTCAGATATAAGTCAGGGGTCAGATTTACAAAAGTATTTATCTGCCAAAAATGCAAATATGTGCTTGCTGAGATTTACAAAAAAATAGATAACTGGATACTATTGGAAATCTACATCGTACCATCTATAAATACCCTTGTAAATCCATCACTCAGATTTCAGGTTTTTTCACTGTTATAAAGAACTGAGCCTCTGTGGATGATTTTCAGGTAAAAAGAAGTACTGCTAAGTTAAAATCAGATAGATGGGTGCATGCATGCAAATACAACGCTTTTGATTTAATGAAATAGCAATATAGTGGGATTACATAAATAATAGCTGTGCTTGAAGTATGATTTTCAGCTCATGGATACAACAGTGACAGTTAAGCAAGGAAACAAAAGTGTTGCTCTTATGTACATATCACACTTCACGATACCCACATGAACACAGTCTAACTGATCTTAGCAGTTTGCTGAAAGAGAAGAAAGGAGGGAGTTTGAGAGGGGTGGAAAAGAACTCCAACACTCAATGCAGTTGTGCAATGTAACTCACAAATATGCTTCCTTCACTCTGAGAAGTTCTGGTGTAGTGTAAAATATACTTGTCCAGTTTTCAAATGTTGTACACCTTTGTCATTTTATTGTCTCAGATTTACAGTCTCCTCTGATACTTTGATTATTTCATATATAAAGCAGACTAAATAGAGACAACTCCTCATTTTCTGCAAGGTAATCATCCTTATCAAGATGCTTTTTAAAGGCTTGTTTATAGGTTTCCTAAAAAACAACTCTACCCTTTACAGTTTCTTCTTAGCTTGACTTTCAGTCTGCATTTCCCCTTTCCCATACTGCCCACACCAACTGCCACTACCTTTTCCCCTTAAAAAAGGAGTTTAGTGGATGAATTTTTGCCCAAGGAAATTGTTTCTGCTTCCCTGCATGGAACACACTGCAGCCTGTACTTTCTCTGCTAGAACAGATTGGTTTACTCTAATTCTTTTCCTTTTCTTCATGTAACTTTACATGACCAGGAAATAAAAATTGATAGGAGGCATCTAGTTTGATATTTTGCTTTCTCTTGGCTTCTTGAAAAAGTCCCTCTCTATTACCAATGTGATACAGAAAATGTTCTTTAAGATTACTAGGTGTTTTGCATAGTGGGATATAATACTTTATTATGTAAACTCAGTCTTCTTTAAGACTCGTCTTTAAAAATACTGCTCAAATACTGCAAAACATCATGTTATTTTCAGTTTAAATTCTTTTAGGTGCCAAGAACTACACTTCTAGATGGGAACAAATAATTGCTATAATTTAAGCAGCACACAGAAGTCCACTTAAAGATCAGTAACTAGGTTTCTTTCAGCTAAGTTCTCTAAAAGGTCCCATCTCGTACATGTTCCAAGAGCTTTCCTAACAAATATTAACTCCAGACAAAATGCAATTATCAGGTTTTTTGGGATTTTGTATAAAACACAGCTGAGAATGATATCAACTTTTACAAAATAAAAATATTGACAAGATTGTTGTAGAGAGCTTGTTTAGAATGGGGGGAAATGGCTCCACTACCTTCTTGTCTTACAACCACATTTCTCACTTTCCACGGGAAGGCTCAGTCTCTAGGTTACAGAGTTCATCTTTGTGAAAACACTGACAATACCCTATCCCTCTAGACTGAAGCTGTGCCAAAAAAACCAGATAAAAATTGCATGTATCATGGTGATGGAAAGAAATATGAGAAAGACAGAATGCATGTTTCTGCAATGCATGTTAGCCTGCTCAGAGTAAGAACCAAGGTGTCAAGGTACGTTTCCCATGTAACATTAAATGGCTGTGCTAGGAGCAAGAATTAGAATAAAGGCATCTATGCTCCAGCATAAACAAGATCTTAGCTTATAGAGACCTGATTCTCCTTTTCTTGCTTTCCACTGCAGCTTTCTTTTCCCAAAGTGCAAAGATAACCTATGACCTTGTTATCCTACCTCACAAGTCCTGAGCAGAGAGCAAGTAAGCTGATCATGAGGATCAGACTTCATAAGACACGGATTAAAAATCAAAATGCTACCAAATCAAAATATAAGCACCTCTTTTGTCCCAACACCTGTGAGTATTCATTGTATATTAAACTGCAGACAATTACTGGTCACTGCAGATGATCTTTACTTCCCCAGGTGGAAGATTACAGCTTTGATCTTACTATTTTCGCTTGTGATTGAATGGTCATAGATGACTTCTACCACACACGCTGTGGAGATCACTTCCCCATCACCAAACAAGAAAACACCACCCCATTTTCACACTGAATGCTAACACATTGTGTGGAGACATCTTTTATCATTGTCATTCTGCCACAACATTATTTCCTGTATTATATAAGTTCTGAGTGTATCAGGTCATCAACTGTGCAGTCATTTGTCAGAAAGTTGGCTAAAACTAATCAAATACAAAAATTACTGCCTCAACATTTGGGAATATCAGTGCAGGGAATCTGTTCCACGCTACCTTTCTCCTACAGCCATGTAAGCTCTGTAGTACACTATTATCACTACTAGTTGCAAGCCATAAGCTTTGTACTGAATTTGCTTGGCCTCAGGACTGAAGTTTGCCAGGCTTGCTCTGCCTTAGCTTTCCTGGCCTGCCTGCAGCCTTGTTCAACTTGATTTAGCTGTACTAGCAATATTTTCCATTGTCTAGGTCTCTATGGCTAATTTGTTTCACTTTTGTTTATCTTTGTATGGTATCGCCATAGTTTTACAAACCTAGCATAATAGCGTAGCATAGAAAATACAAGCTTCATATATAGAGGTCTTAAGAGATGAAGACAGAGAATGTGGTGTGGAGGAGTACAGGCATGGAATGACAAAAGATGGGGCACAGACAGGCTCTGGAGGCCCCACAGCAGTAAGCAACTCCCCAGTAGTCCTTTAAAGAAATAGAGACCTGGAGACAGCCAAAACTGATCTTAGTGGCAGCAAAGGGTACAAAAAAAATACTATCTAAAATATTTTAAAGGTACCACGTATAATATATTGTGATTAATATGGACCTGCAGACCAACAACAAAAAAAAGGACCAAGATGTACAAGTGTGTTAGCTAAAATATAAAAAGATCCAAGTGGATCCTACAATGAAGGTGAAATCATCAGCATGAGCATCATATATATCTCAGTAAAGGACTCCAGCTGCTGACAACTCATTGTAACATTCCCCGCTCACCACCACCAGAATAAAAACACTGACATAAGGACCAGAAGAGCAGAGGAAAGGTGAGTATAACATCGGGAACAGAGTAGAAATTGAGTGCACATGTAACAATTTTAACTGTCATCTTATTCCTGCTTTTGCTGTAGTATCTAGATCTGGACTAATAATAATTAGATTCTTAAATTTCAGTTATTTAACAACAAATTTTTGCCTTTATATATATATGTAGGCCTGTGAATATCTCAGGTGCTCTTCCTTTTTTCCGATGAAACAAGATTTTGAGTATAAGGTGCTACATGCTAGGTTCTGAGAGTTTGTTTCTCACTGGGAGCAGCTCCATGGGTTATGCTAGCTCTCTGCTATAAACGGTCTGGAAAAGAATTCAAGTAAAACCAAGGGAAAAAAAAAATTAAAAAAGTTCCTACCACACAAAGAGAAAGTACAGGTAAGTATTAAAATTGAGACACACCATTCCAACACTACTGAACTTGCACAGTAGCTATTTTACTTGCTATACTTTATTATAATCCTTTCATCCTCTTCTCAGCAGATATTTAAGCTTCAAAAAAAATCTGCAGTAAAACAATGCCACCTTATTTTAGCTTATTTTGCTGCACCAGAATATACTCAACTGGATGTCAGTCCCATAAAATGTGGTTTTGATATAGAACCAAGAGGAACCGCAGTTCTGAGAATTCTTCTGCCAATGTCAATGACAATATAGTTGGAAGTACTTTACTGTGGGCCTAATGTTCTAGCAAAGAAAATCCTCCCAAAAGTACTCTGGTAACATTTATGTCACAGCATGCATGGCAGGGCTGATGGAATGAAACAATCCATGGTCTAGTTTTATCCTGCTGGGCAATTTTTTGTCATCGTGTGCTGAAATCCAAAAGTGATTAGCATACCAGAAAGACATGTGGTGCCATCCCTAGTTCTTTGTCAGAAAAGAGAAGCTTCATTTTAGGTAGCATTTCAGAAATTTTCGATCAAGGAAATGATGAAAACCCCTCCAGAAATTAAGTCCAATGTCAGCCTTGAAACCAGTATGGGAGCCCCAGATCTCCCAGTCTCTGCTTACAAGAGGAGAGAAAAAGAATACAAATCACATCTTTAAAAAAAAAAATTCTTAATAGTAGAAAAAAATAAGCCAATTTTTTTTTTTTTTTTTTGCACCTTGTATAGTCATTTGCATGAACATAACATGCTGTTAAATCACCCCAATGGCTGAGGACAAAGAGAGTTTTGAACTGTAGCCTTGTCTATTGATTCTGAATAAAATAAAAGTATGTGACTGTCTGGAGAAAAGATCAACTGCTTCATAAGCACATACATACATTCAGATATGTATTGAGGTGTTACCTATAGCTTTAAGCCTCTAACTTATGCCTCAAAGGACTGTAGATTCCCCATATAGCCAGCTAAAAAAAAAAACAAACTAAAACAACAGGCTATTGAGAACTGTTAAATTAAGCCTAGCTGCTGCCTTACTTGGATACCTTTAATGACTCACTAGATGTATGCCTGTAGTCTACAGAGGACACATGGAACTGAGCTGCCAAATGTGGGCATCTTAACAGGCTTCAACTGTAGGCACTGAAAATAATTCTCTTTCTGTCACCATAGCGTAAACATGCATTCAAACCACTCTGAATGAGAAGAAATTGCATGTAGCACTTGCACTTTTTTTGTCCTTTAATCACTCAAGCTGAAGATGGAAATGTTTATACATTCCCATTTTATATTATTTAATGAATGTTTAGCTGTTTCAAGTGATGGAAGTGTATTAGTGCCTTTGGAAGTTGTTTTACAACACAAAGGTTCTTGCAGAAAAGGAGCTTTTCCTTTCTGTTTTCCTATTTAACTTAATTGCAAAAGATATTCCTTTCTATCATGAAAAGTAATTCCATCAATTTCTGTTGTGCTAATGAGCCTATATTTTCAGAAATATACCTGCATGTACTCAAATCACGTGTATCAATTATCATTTAGAAAATTTAAATTTTTATAATTTTTCATTATAAATCAGTTCCTCCTACTCACCAAAGAAGCCTATTTCTTTTCATCCCTCTTAATATAAGACAGTTTCTTCCTTCTGTTATAGCATGTCTATAATTTACCATTTACTACATGTGTAGACTACACATGGTGCAGTGTTTGGTTATAGTCAATGTTTCTCAAAAAGCCTGTCTGTGCTGCCTTTTACAGATCATATCATATCAGATGATCCTGTCAACAGAATAAAACAGAATAAAAAAAAAATAAATAAATACCCAGAATAAAAAGTGCAAGAATTGGCCTTGGCCCTAATACTCACTTTAAGCCATCTCCCCTTACCTCAGTACCTTGATATGCATCATCACATGAACCTCTAGGTCTCCTGCTCCACAGCAGGAGCACTGGTTATCTTCCAAACATTCAGGTTTTGCATAGCTAGCACAGCAGTTCCCCCTTCATCTTCTATAGGACAAGGCACTGATCCAGGTTACATTTAATTTTTCTCCCTAATGAAATGCTACTCATAAAAGTATGCCTGTGCTACTCAGCTAAGTGCTAATATGTAACACAAAGGATACATCAGGACAGCAATCTACTCCTAGAGGCTACCAGATGACCAGCTTATCAAGAATTTAAGGACAGTACAGAAAATCCTACATTCCCAAAGAACCCTTTTTATACTGTTACCAGTGACACTATATCTAGGATATTAATTTAGCGTTCTTTTTCATCACTCTATCATTATGTTATGGATGATCAAATGCCTGCAGTACGATAATGCATGAAATGATGCAGACTCATTTAAAGCAATATGGTGAGATTACTGACACAGTTCCAACATAGGATAGGAATATTCCTTTCTCTGCTATTAACATTTGTTTAAAATATATATATATAAAATAAAATCCAGGTCCTTTATCAGCGCAGAGTTTTCACATAACTGAAATTAGCAGCATTAATCTTCTGCAATAAAAAAGCACGTATAAAAATTACACGGCGATAGCCTTAATACCATCCATTTTCCAATTCAAATGCTAAGCTAGACTCTCACACTGCTTCTTGGACATATTACTCTAGCATGGTAGATTTGTCACTATAGCAGGAAAATGCTTTTCTTTTGTGCCTTGACTCCTTTTCAAGTCAGCTGAAGATTACATTATTTCTCCCCATTTTAAACTTTGGAAAAAAAGGGAAATGTGGGGTACAGGGAAAACAGTCATTTTCTTTTTTCTAAAGAGTGCATTAAAAGATCTGCAGCACACAGAAAGCACAGTGATGCTGTAAAATAACCCAGTGTCCTGTATTTAAAAATGAAAAAGATTAATACAAATTCATTCCATTAGGTTAGCTTGCTTTTCTTTTCACAGATACTGGAAGCTAGGATTTGCATAAAGTAGAACTTCAGTTTTGCTTTGCCATATTCTGACATTCTGAGCCTAACAAAGGCTGCCTACGATTTCCAGGTCTTTTTGCCCTTCAAGTAAACTGTAATAAGCAAAGGGAAGATGCACACAAGGGCCCCCGCATTAAAACGCTACTCTTCCTGCGACAGGAGGAGATTGCCATCTACTGGTCTCTGGCCTCTACATGAAGTCAGGCAAGGGGTATCGAGAGAGGCTCTCTGCAGTGACTTTCTTTAAAGCAGATGATATTTTTCTTCACGCCATTCTTCATAAGCATATTCAAAGCATAGATTTGAATAAATAAGCATTTATTTGAAAATAAAGCCAGGCCATGTGGTCACCTGTTCTAATCTAGCTGTGCAGGGAGTTCATGTGATAGATGGACGACGTAAAGTTCTGACATTTCAAAGACAAAGCTAGATGACAACTATATAACAGTATAGAGATTCTGATACGTGTATGGACCACATCATACATCTCTGCCGAAATGTGATTCATCTGAATGGCAACAGAATGCTGTTTTGTCAGAAAAGTGTAAGCTGGAAAGCAGGGCTGTGCAGACAGCCTAAGGATGTGCTCTGTCTGCCGTGACGGCATGTGGAAGTCTTGCAAGTTTCTGCATCACTTTGGTATCCTCACTACAGCAGTAGTTGCTTTTGGCACAGGGTGTCACGTGTGCTACAGAATACACTGAGCCTTGCCACTGCAGCTGCCAGGTAACCTCTTGGGCAGTGATGCATAAAAACACCTATGACATCCTGCTTCTGCATAAGATATTCCTGCTCACAACTGCTCAGCTCACCCCTCTTTTGGGCATCGCGTCTTTCTTGCAATGCTGACAGAAAGACATAGATGCCCATTCACTGTCTAGTTAAATTGCCCATGTAAATTAGGATAGTGCTAAAATACCGCACTGCGAACAGAAGGAGCTGACACAGGCACATACTCAATCTCACCATCTCTGCTCAGGGCCACTGACCTCTCATGGGGTAGACAGACACTACAGCAGCACATGGCAATTGGCCACTGGATATTTTTCCAAATCCTGGGAGAGAAGTGTGCAGCAGTACTGCGGTCCAGCTTTGTTCCCTGCAGAGCTGCACATAGGCTGCACAAACACAGGCAAACACGCGTTTGCTGCCCTGTGCCGATGCATTATGCTTTTCTGTCAGTTTTCTAGTTCAATAGTAAAAAGCCTCGAGACAGCACAAAATGCTTTAAAACAGGAATACTGGAGTAGTCTAGGTGGAGATGGTATAGAATCATGAAAAAAGTATTTTGCACAGGAAGAGTCTAAGGGAGCAGGGCACCTGAATGGCTATACCCACACAGCAGCACTAGATCATATTCTTCAGCATTACCAATAAATACATGAGTCTTGAAATGCCTAAGACTCACAAGTAACCATTACTCCAAGGTACCCAAGAACTTAACTCAGAACCCCCTGCCATCCAGCCTGCCTACCTGTGATCTCTGTGAAGAATCTGCTGGGCAAAGAAGCAGGCTGAGAGAATTGAAAACCAGAAATGATTTCTTGACCATTCTGGTAGCTAATTTACATCTAAGGCAATTAATCACTAAATGCAGTACTCTGCATTACATTTCAGTTTAACAGGAGCATACGCCTAAGATAGCATCAATACCCACAGATGTGTGTGTGCACGCGTGCACACACATGTACATCTCTACAGCTCAGAATTTCTGGTTTGGCATTTGTTTTCTATCTAAAGCAGTACCTTTTGAGAGGCCAAACTCTCAGAAATAGGCTTTTCCATGCAAAAGTTAACAGAAATATTTCACTGATAGGGAAAACGGCTTTCAGTAATTATTTCCTTTATTTTTCAAGCCACTAAAGAAAAAAATCCAAGAAACTGAAATCCTGTTTTAGAAGCCTTCTGTTCCTTAATATATTGTTCAAAATTCTTAATGCTACAATGCACTGGAATTCATGTTTGCAGTCATTTCTCTATAACTATTCCATCTCTTTCCTAATCAGTATGCTGGATGGCTGCATCTTTAGTACGTATCCCTCAGACTGATTCCTTCCTCCCAGATGAATTGTTTAACATTTTTCTACATTAAGCTGCATTTGCTACCTGGTAGCTCACTTACTGAAATGATCCAGAATCTTCTGTGGTTTGATTTGGTTTTTACTACCTGCTTCATTTCTTTTAGAAAGCGAAAAATACATAAATAAATGTAATAAAAACAACAGCAAATGTTACAAAATTCTGCTTTTAAAAAGATTCCAAATGGCTTCTGTTTGTTGTCTAGCGTTTTCCCTAGAATAAGATCAGAATGCTCTTTTTCATTTGACACTAAAATGAGTATTTTTAATTAAATGTGTCTGTAATAACATCAAAGACAATTCTGAAATAATGCAGTCAGATATAAATTGAGTGAATGTATATCTCTTGATTTTGTACGCATGCATTTACAACCTATAAAGAAATAGTAAGATCATAAAGGACCCATCAAATGATTTATAGTTTTAGAGCTTGCTCAGAAGAGGAATGAAGCATTATTTTCAAAATGTGCATCTGGACAGTACTTACATATTACAGTGCAATACCTTTACGATCAAACAGATACGATAAATCTAAGTCCTGCCCTATGCTGATCCCGTATAAGGTGTATTTAAAACATGCTTTTACAGGCATTTTTATTTGAGAGGAAAGCAATTTATATTGCAATACCTATTATCTGATTAGGCGGAGATTTTATTAACCCATCTAATGCACTGCTCCCTTATCTGACTTCCATTTGCAGCAGTGCAAGTCTTGTTTCCATTGTCCCCTCAATTTGTAACAATAAGTAAGCACTGTTTTACTTAGAATTTATTAAAGGGCAGAAATGGCAAATTCTCTGTACAGCAGTCACCCAAGCAGTTAAGTAGTATCTTGCTTTATGGAACATGTATAGCTCCACCAACCAGATCAAGATCTCTGCTGCCCTGTTTTCAAATGGCCCTCCAAATCTGTGTTCACCTAATTGTGTTTCAGCTTTTTAAAAAGTGGGTGACGCTCACTTCTGTGCACCAAAGAGGTTATTGGCCTTCTTAAGACTTAATACAAATATTAAATTAATGCTATTCTGGTTTCTCCCATGCCCCTGAAATGCCTGGAGCATGTTTTAATGACCCAGTTTCCTTCATGCCTTTACAAAGGTGTCTGGTTTTCTTTGAATCTTGCTGGTTTTACTTCTTATCACAAAGCCTTCCCTATGGACATGTTACACTGGCAAGTGATGCAGGATGGAGCACGTTCTAATTTCTTATGTTTGTGCTCCCTGCTTTAATCAGAATGGCATGTATAGAAACCTCTCCTGACAGAATTTATCTTGTCTTTCCAGAGCTCTCACATCTATAGGCTCAATAACACTGAATACATGTGTGCTGCACATTCCCTTTCCATCTGCACAGCCTTGCATAAAGATTATGGTATAAGCCCATGCCCTCTCAGTTCTCAGTGTAACCAGAGGGGACCCCACTGAGTACAGAAGTCCAACCACACATGACCCTTCCTTTGTAGCCAAGCAGTTTGCAGGTTGCTGCTGTCCAGTTAGCTGCATTTTTCAGTCTGTGCTAGTTCACAGTGGTGTCACTGGACGCCTCTCTCTGACCATGGTCAGGCTTTTTTAAGATGTTACCTACCGATCTATATGGCAGCTCCTGTTACTGCATTTCAGTATTTACTGGCTTTATCTACACACTTCTGTAAGACTGGAAAATAAAAGGGGAAGAGCATGGGCAAAAACAGAGAAATAATTGTGCTGCCACACAAAGATATTGGGCAGAACAAGGCACAGGTCCAAATGTCCAGCATTTTAAACCAGCATCCATCTCACTTCATCCTATTTCTCAGCACTGTTTGCAGCACAAATCACGTAACTCTACAAAGGACACAGAAGGATTAGAAAAACAGAGAAATACATGTCTTTGTGTGTATAGCATGGAGATTAGGAGCTGCGTGCATCTGAAAGGACAGAGTTTCAGCTGCTATAAACTGGCCTGATTTTATTGACATCAGTGAAACTACATTATTTACACCAGCTTAGGATCTATCTCAGAAGCTACAACTGAACATTTCCAGACAAATAAAAAGGAGGCTGCCAGGACACTTGTTTGTGACTTAAAAATAATGAGCAGGATCCCACAAGGATCTAGGTAGCAATTTATTAAGATATGAGGGCAAGACCTAGGCGCAAATCTGGGGCTGAAAAGCATTTCCATCCAAAGACTGCTGCCACACAAAATGAGCTACCTAGCAACACAAACAGACTCCCTGGTGCTAATGAATTCAAACATAGCATAGATACATTACCACCTATGTCTCCTTCCCTCCAAATCACCCAGATGAGCTCCTACTCAATAAAAATGAAGACAACAGACATTTCTGAATCTGAAGCTGCATTCAGTGTTTTATCATTTTTACCCTCAAGTTCTTTGCAACCTGTGTCTACTGACTAACACAATTTCTTTCTCTCCGAACAGGATCCTCCTGTCAGCCTTTTCACCTCACTTCTGCTCTGCTCTGCATCACCAGCTTTGACATGGAGTAGTAGTATGTTGATGGAAAGAGAGAAAAAGGAGACCTAACAAGAAATCATTTCTCTTTTGACCTGCAATTGTGAAACTTAGGGAACATTCTGGCACTCTGTAAGGTTAATATTACAGCAAATAGCATATCACAGCAGCAAGTATAAAGCACTGTCTTTTTTTTCTGTCTGTGCAGTAAGTGGGATGAGAGTTTTTATTTTATACTTCATTTACACCTTGCTGAGAAATGGCAGAAGTTTCTTCTCCTCCCACTTCTGCAGCAGCACAATATGTGTAACAGCAGCAGCTCCCACATCACTCACTGGAAGCTCGGGCCCAATGCCAATCACCGGTTCATAGCTATTCTTTCTGCATGACATTCTCAGATGCTAGAAAACATATTTTATTTTCTTATTAAAGCTTGTTGCAGAACTAACATTTGACTGAAAAGCTGCTGGAAAATTTTAATCACATAAACTAAAAACACTGAGGTTTTCCTCAAAAGCTCTTCATAAGGAAAAACAGGAGAGCAAATTAACATAAAATCTGTTTAGAAAAATGATGAAATGAAGAGGACAAGTAGTCCGACAGTCTCAAGCAAGCAGAAAGGAGTGACGTTGTATATCCTTTGTTTATCAGTATTGGTTGACTGAAAATGTAGCAAACATCTGAAAATCTAGAAACTTTCCAGAGGACTCAGAGAAAACTCATGCTAAACAAGGTCAGAGGACTGTTAAGAATAGCCAGTGCTACTCACAAAAGGCAAACATAACTTAAGTCCTGAGCAAGCCCAAGAGTCCTGCAAGGTGCTCAAGGCCATTGCTTTGGTTGACAGTTTAAAAGGCAGACGATAAATCAAACAGAGGTAATGAAAGGACACTGCTCTTAGGCCAAACTGTTCTTCAGTTTGAAACCTTCAAAAAGCTAGTAAGATGGCCCATGAGATTAGTAATGAGTTCAGAAGTACTTTTATTTGAGATAATCAGTTTGAAACTGGTTATGTTGGTAGTGACTGAGTACTGCTACTTCAGATAGCCCCAAGATGTTCCACATTTTCTCATGATCCTGGTTGTCCATCACTACAGATGCACTGAAGTGACCAAGAGCTGAAGCTACATATTATTTTAATAACTTACTCCCAAATCCTGTCCATGTGAAATATTTTTCAGCAAAACTCTCACACTGCCATTCTACCACGGCAGAGGGGAACACAACAGGATCACCATTTCAAACATCCATGTCAATGAACCTTGTCTGTTATGAGCAGGAGGGCCAACATATCAGTCTGTCTACATTGAAGTGAAATGGTGTTTGTAGAGATAAGTAGAGGCAATAGAAGCTCTGTGAACATTTGGGATATTCTAAAAAAAAAAAAAAAAAAAAAGAAGTCACTGTCATGAACAGAATGACAATAAAAACCTCAGTGTTTGCATGAGCAGATTATCCACATAAAAAGTATTCTCTAAGTAAAATTGTTGCATTGTAGTTAGATATATTTTTCTCTTTTATACTTTTAGTCTAAATTAACTAAAAAAGAAAAATGTTTTTAATTAAAACCTCTAAAATTTCCTTAATTAAAAAATGACGATTATTTTGACTATAAAAAAAAAAAAATCTAAGAAGTCTGTATATTGGAAAATTTATCAACACTGATTCTGGACATTAAGTTCTGATTCAACAAATAGTAATTTGGGGGGGGCAAAAAAAAAATTCAACTGCTGAAGTATTACCAGCTCAGTACAGATATTAGCGACATAAGCAAATTTTGGTGTCCTTCCAAATAACAGTTGAAGTACATTTGCAATCTATTGCAAATTACTGTATTTAATAAGTAACAGAATGAAGAAGGTGCAGAGGGTTTTTTCCCAGGCAAACATGCTGCAGATTTAGGAGTCCTATATCCTAATAGAGTCCTAAGTTTAGATTTCAGAACATGACACTCTAAATTACTCCATTACATTGATACCACAATTTTTTTTCAGACTATATCTATAGAGTTTGTCAGTAGCAGTCTTTCTTGCAGAGCGTCAGGACCTGCACATGCACAGCAGCACTCAGTGCATTTCTTTCACATCTGCAGTGAGAGATACCTTATGGATCTCATCACTGTGGTCCAAAAAAGCCCAGGAATTGCTTTGATACACAGAGCTTGAGTCTCTTGCCTGTAAAAGAGCCCTGCTGCAGTTTAAGACACATACATGACAATGCCCTGAAACCTGAACTGCCTAAATCAAAGCCAGACTGCTTACAAATCTAGCACAGAACCGGCAAATGTGGATTGCATATTAGTGAAAATCTGAGAAGCTGATACGCCTCTGTCTAGAATCAATTCAGCTCTAAAGTCTAAAAAGAATCATCAGAATTCCCACAGCTAAGATCAGAGAAATCCTATTGATACATATCTCATGCATCTGAAAGCAGGAGATGCTACTCAGATAACAGGGTCTTTTCCTCCAGGACAGCTAGGGATTCCATGGCACTCAGGGATTCCATGCCACTCACTCATTGCCCCACCAAGTCCCACCTGCAATGGCTCTCATGCGAGCACACAGAACATCTGATAATTAAAGAAGCAGCTATCCCATAAGAGTAAATGGTAGCTAGTCATGTTCTCACTGCCAGGACAGACTGGGAAAGGAATTGAACAGAAACTCACCAGACATTAAAACTTAAGGACTCATCAGAAGAGAAGGCTGGCAAGGACAGTAAACTTAGGCTACCAGGTGAATCAAAGCAAAAGAATACTTACAAAGTGGGAGGGAAAAATACCTATGGAAAACACCATAAAACATTTACACAGTTAGCTGATATGGAAAATCACTGTTATGCTCTTACGAATCTTTAGTCTTTATGGAAATACTGATCACAGCAAGTCTTTTGGAGTTTGATAGTTTTATGCAAAAAGAGTTCACAAAAACCCTGGAAAATAGCTTCAGCACCCTGAATTAAATGCACAGAATGCAGAGTCTTGTAACTCTGACAGATGCTAAGGCCATAGTCAAATGCTAAATTGAATGTCTGGAGGTTTAGGCTAACAAATTTACATAAAAATTGAAAGTGAGCATGCCAAAGTTGCTTTCAACTTTCTAATCCTCCCGTATCCATTAGTTGTAAAGAACTCAACTTTCTGGACATTTGCACACTACTACAAAAGCATTTGGAAAGGTACTGGTTGATACTCCTGATTTTCCAAGATCCAAGGTCTTTCAGAACTCTTCTTTCTCCTTTCAACATAAGATCAATGGCAACATAGAGGACAGATTTACCTTACATAGCACACTAACATTAACAGCTACTAAATTAATTTATTAGGCAAGATGGAAAGGAAGGATAATGCAAAGTCACTGAAAGGCTGATACAATTTGAGAAATTAAGAGCAAATACCTTGAGCAAGAAGAATCAGCTGAATTCAAAGCGATCACATGTGAGGTTTGACATCAGTTACAACATTTGGATTTCTGATTTATTCTACTTGTAATGCCTTTTGGTATCCCTGTGTGTTTGTACCTTCTTTGGCATAGATGATTCTTAGCCAATTAAAAACAAACAAACAAACCAAAACAAAAAAATACCAAAAAAAACCCAAAAAAAAGCAACAAAAAACAAACAAACAAACAAACAAAAAAAAAACCACCAACAACTAAAAAGCAGAAGTAGCAAAATTCTGCTTAAGTCACATTACTTTGGGGAGGGAAATAAATTTTCATGTGTTCTTTCCTAAACTAAGTTCAGTGACTAAGGCAAGGAATATATTATAAGTGGGCTGAAAGACAGTGGTCCCCTTAATAGCAGAATGGAGAATCATAAAATGTGCTTCCTGTGGACTCGAAACCCACTGAAACTGTCAGAAAAATAAAGAACTGTATGGAAAAGCTGAAATGACACAATAGTATCTAAGAGCTGTGCAAATGTAGATACTCTGTGCTCTCAAATAATGTTGATGTTTACAAATCCTCACAATGAGGTCTACTGTCTTGCATTTGTGACATTCTCACACCCTTAATGTGTTTAGGATGAAAACAAAAGACATATATAGCACTGGAAAGATCAATTACATAATTGAACGTACATCTGACTTTTAAAAAAAAAAGCAAGCCTTGACAGAAATAAACATTTTCCCATTAAAATCTTCAGTTTATTCCAAAGCCATTTTTATCATCAATAACAGCAGAGTTTCAACAAGATGTTGTGAACAGCTAGTTGTGTCTTAGCTGATCATCACCTCTTCCCACACCCAGGAACAGCCAGCAATGGATGGCAATGAGATATGAAGTTATGATGTTACAATCTGTGCCAGAAAAATTTGTTTGGGAATGTATTAAGCAGAAATGCGGTAGCTGTAAATGACTTGCAGGCTTATAATTTGCTGTGATATTTCATAATTTTGAAATTAAAAGCATGTACACACACAAAAAATTATGTACATACTGTCTTAAAGACACATACATACATATGTAGACATTTCTTACTTGTCCTGTCTTATTCATCCTATGAATATGCTTTAAGTCAGAAAATTCACAGTGTAAAAATGCATTAAAACTAGGCATTATAACCTGCATTGTATTTACAACAGAATAGTATGTCTATAGTTTTTGTATATCAATTACTTTCTTTTCTAATAAGGAAAAGGGTCTTTTCCCTATATAATGTGCCTTTTGATCTTAAAAAGAGATACTTATTACTTCCAGGATATAAATTACTTGAAAACACAAATAGATCCTTGGACTACAATATTAAGGTCACTGGCATAAAACATTTCTTCCATCCTCCTAACAGTTGTTTTCTGAAAGCTATTACTGAAATGAAAACAATTATATACATTTTTAAAGCATTTGTATGTAAGAAAACTGCTTATCAGTATGTCTAGACACTGTGTTCCATAAAATGCATGGATCCACATGTTGCCTCTGAATGCTGGGTCTAGCCTTTGGATCTTTGGTTTAGCTGACAGATGTTCATAATCTCAAACCATTGGTTAGCTCCCTTGTAGCTAAATAGCTCTTCAGATACATATGCCAAAACTACTCCAGCTGAGGGAGCAAACTTCATTAAATTTCCTCCAGATCTGGATGTTTTAAGTGGCAGATTAGTAAGGATAAAAACTCTTCCTCTAGTCCAACTTTATTCCTCTTGCTTGATACAAAAGCTATTTCTGTTTTGTTCCAGGGGTCACGAACATCACAAATGTTTAAGTTCAGGCTTACAACTCTGAGGGCTTTGTTTATGAGAATCTAAAATAGAGTTTAGCCTGTAATATTTACCTTTTCTTCTTGGAACAATTGTTAGGCTGGATACAGAACAATTTTGAAGTAATACAATCAATGAAGTATAAAAGAGTAAATGATGCAAAACAACAGTTACATGGAAGAGCCACATAGTGGGAGATGACAAGATACTTTGTTCTATGACAATCAGATTATAATAATTCCAAAGATTGTAAAAGTTTATTTTGTTCCCTGCTGAGGTTCACATTTCAAAAACATAAACTCATATAGAAGACTATTTGTGCAAGAAAGCAAATTTTGTACAAGATTGTACTCACAACAGAAAGTAATTAACATCAAGAACTCCCCTTGTCAGATATTGAAGTGCTGCTTAAAATTAGTAGTCAAAAAACACAGAAAAGGCTTCTTTTTTTAAGGCAATGATTTTTACATTAATCTAAGAAATTTGAGTTGTAACACAAAGGCTTGATCTTCACTATTGAGGACTGGAGTAATATTAACAGCATATTAAATCCCTCAACAGATAACTAAACTTACGATTAAACTTGTTTTGGTTAAGACTTTGAGTGATGGCATGCAACAAGCATGTTCCAACACTGGTACAGATGCATGAAATGAAATGTTTCCAGTTCATATGCTCCTTTACCCCAGAGAGGGAAGATCCTTCCCAGCAGTAGGTATAACCTTATACTATTTGCTTCTGGGGCAGCAGCCTCAGCACAGTCTTTGGTTGAGGTCATCAGTGGATGATCTGTCCCCACTCCACTCTCTCCCCTTGCAGATGTAGCCTGCTTTCTTGTGGCAAAAGCCTAAGAGCAAGCCAGGTGGCACACAGGGGAGTGATCTGGAACAGCCAAGGTAATTCCTATCTGCTGTTGCAAAGAAGGTTAAGCGCTTCTTGCAGTGAAGGCTGCTGGGGACTGGCTCTGATCCTACTGCAACATCAAAGAGATGCAGGGAGAGGCCCTTCACCTGCAAGTCCTGCTCCTGCTGCAGGGCCTGAAGCAGGAAGGGTGACTAGGCTGGTGCACACACCTCACATTAGCTTAGAAAGAAGCTTAAGGGGAATGAAGAGAGAATGAGAATCTGATCAGCAATGACTGAGACTGAACATGCATGGGATCTGAATACATAGGTGCCTTTTCATATAAACTTCCTAACTTCAATTCAGCAGAAGCTGCTTATTACTGCTGATAACCCCATCTCTGGGGCAGCAGAGAGCAATCCTCTTGCCACCTCTGCAGATTACCACTTCTTGTCTTTACTGCTCTCTGTGTCTCAGGGACAACTCAAGGAATCATTTTGTTTCTGTCCCACAAATCAGGACACAGATACAGATTCAGCTTGAGTCTGACTTCTGAACTTCTGACTACTGAATTCAGGAAATCTTGTTCCAGCAACTACAGATATTATTACAATAAGAAGACAAAAATACCTTTCCCTGCAGGGTAGGTTCTAATCAGTAGGTCTTACCTACTTCCATACACTTTCTATCATGAACATGCACTCATTCAATAACACATTGACAAATCAGAAATTTGTAAATCTCCAAAACAAATCCAGCTCTATAGAATGTCCTCTGCTTTGCTGCTAGATCAACAACAAACAGTCAAGTCTCCTCATCAGTGGTGGACCCAGGGTAGAACAGACCTCCCACTATAAGCAGAGCCTTGAAATAAATGTTTATCATTTAAAGAGAGAAAATAAATTACTTTAAAATGTTTTTTACCAGCCAGGCTCAGTGTGTCATCCAACTCATACAAAAATGGATGTTTCTACACAATTACTTGTACTCTGGACTCAACTGCTTCGTCTAATAATTGATGACTCCCACTCATACACATTTACATAAATTCTTTAGCCTCTTCTGCTGGTTAGATTGTAAAAATCACGTGTGTGGATATGTAGCAGTAGACATACACATATACATCCAGGGCAAGAATGTTTATTCAGAATAAATGATTTGGCCCTAAAGGAAATTAATTAGCTGGATGGATAATTCATAATTCAAATACCTCTAGAACCTCTGAGAAAAACAACATCAGAGATAATACATGTGAGTGAAATGCCTTTTTTCAAGCATTATTTCACAAAACTCATAGCCTGCTTAACTAAAAAAGAACAAAATGTCTTAGCCATATTCCACTTAATCTACTGAAAAAGTTTGTATGATAAAAAGCAGTGGTTTTATTTTCCAAGCAGCTCCACAGACAAGTACCTTAATGTCATTTTGGAAAGTCATATCTTCTAAAAAATCCAAGACCTGGAAATATTAGGGCATGGACGGGGTTTCCATAATAACAGTTACTTTTCCCTACATTCAGCCTCGGTATGTTTTTCATTTACACCAGTATATTAACCCCACAATGAGACATCTCTCCCTCTGAATTCAGATACTGAAACATTATATAAGCACTCACCCCATTTCCAGAGCACAGGTAAACAGCTTGCTTGTAGACACAGTCCATTTAAAGCAGAGCTGAAAGTGTCAGGTGAAATGATTAAATTAATGTTCCATAAATTTCACATTCAAAGGACACAATTAGGAAACAGCCACCATTAAGGCAAATGCATAAAACTAAGGATTTTAATTCAGTTTTGCCCATTGGTCTTACTCATCACTGAGTATTTTACAGTGTAAAAGTGTGCCAAGCGTTGTGTAAACACTGTGCAGATACATTAATTAGCAGCCACCCTCTACACTGAACAGTATTTATACGCTGCAACAGATAAGACAGACAAAAGGCAGAATCAATGCAGGAACAGGAGGTGAGGAAATGTTGCCTGAAGGTTAAATTTCCTGATACAGGAATGCTACGTTAGAAACTGAACTCAGCACCTCCATCCCTACTGACAATTACCGAACTGTTTTCAGCGAGGATTTATCTCTATACCTTCGCAAGCAGTGATACAGCAAAGACAAATCACAAGTTTGCCGTTGCACAGGGCTGAATCTTCAGGCCTGACAAGGAAGCTGATGAGAACTTAGTCCACTCACTGCCATACTCACTCACACAGCCATCCTCTGGCATTGGTTTCTTGAACTTAGACTTTAGCATGGTGAAAGTTAGACCTGTGAGACTGAAAGGTTTCAGGTGTTGCAATTGCCCTGGAAGGGACCGGAAGGCAGAAGTGGAGCTGACTGAATTCTAGAGGAGTGCTTTGCTGCTCGAGGTCAGGAAGGAAAGGCGTACGCACCTGCAGGCCCTGCGGACGGTGCTGCCGCCTCCTCCTCCTCTCGCTGGGAACTCAGGGCCCTTGGGGGGCACCGCAGCGCTCGTGCCCCTCAGCGCCTGGGGGCGGCGGCAGGCGCCGTGCAACAGAGCCGCAACCGGCGGGTCATGGAGCCGCAACCGGCGCCTTTGCCTCCCCGCATCCTTCCCCCCCGCCGCGGGGGCCGGGGGGCCGCCGGGGGTCCGCTGGGGGCCGGGTGGCCCGAGGGCCGGGGCGGGCGGGGGCCGGTAGGAGCGCGTCTGGTGCGGTACGAGGGCTAGCGGCGCCATCTAGCGGTCGCCTGGGAGACTGCAGGGTGAGGGGCGCGAGCCCCGCTGCCCCTGCCCAGTGTGGCTGAGAGCGGCACTGGAGAGAGCTGGGGGGTCTTTGGCACAGTTTGTCCTGGCAAACCTCTCTGAAACTTTGAACGCTGAAACTCTACTTATGAAAATGTATGCATAAAATGTAATTGTAAACTTCCTGGGGTTTTCCTTTCATTTCTGATTAAACCTGTTCCATTTTCCAGCCTTTTTTTTTTTTTTTTTTTTTTTTTTTTTTTGCTGTGTTGTAATTTTGTGAATATATTTTGCTGTTGTGGTCTAAGAAAATGCAAGATTTTTAGTTCTGTGTGTGAAGCCAGCATATGCTAAGCTATAAAACACATAGGGATGAAAAACACAAGTTTATATAGTCAAGAAAAGTTTCCTTTGTCTGTGGTGGTAAGATGTTCTTATTATAGAATCATAGAATCGTCTTGGTTGGAAAACACCTTTAAAGTCATCCAGTTCAACTGTTACCCCAGCACGGCCAAGTTCCTCACTAAACCATGTCCCTAACCACCACATCTACACGTCTTTTAAATACCTCCAGGAATGGTGACTCCACCACTTCTCTGGGCAGCCTGTACCAGTGCTTGACAATGCTTTTGGTGAAGAAATTTTCTAAAGTCAAACCTAAACCCCACCCTGGCATACCTTGAGGTCATTTCCCCTTGTCCCATTGCTTCTTAATTGTGAGAAGAGACAGACACTAACATCTCTACAACCTCCTTTCAGGGGTCTGCTCTCAGCCTCCTTTTCTCACAGCTAAACAATCTCAGTTCCCTCAGCCACTCCTCTTAAGAGTTGTGCTACAGCCGTCTTTTCACAAGTTGTGCTCTTCACCAGCTTTGTTGCCCTATTTTGGATACACTCCAACATTGCCTGTTTGCAGACAAAATCTTTCTAAGGAAGATAGTTTTCTGTATATCTTTTCTATATTAGAGAAAAGGGGATGCTTACTGCAATAAAGCAATTTCTTTCTTCTAGAGAAGCTGCTCATAATTTTTATCAAGCAATGTGTATCTTAATTTTCAAACTTTTTTTTTTTTTTTATACCAAAGGGAGTATCTGTTAAAAAAACAAGAAGTGAAAAAGGAAAGAAAAGGAAAGGAAAGAAAAGGAAAGGGAAAGGGGGGGGGGAAGGAGAAAAATTTTTTTTTTCCTTTAAAGCCTGAAAACAAGTAGTTAAGGTTACATACAGGCCTGGAATAAGAAGAGTCACACATTGAAGATTAGGTAGTTGTTTGGGGATAAGGGTAACAAAGTAAGGCCCCTCTCAATGTAGACTGAAGTGTGTTTTGATGCACCACATGATACATCTTCAACGCACAGCCTTTGCCAATTCTCAGGCTTCTTTGTGAGTAGAGAAGATGTGGGTTCTTGACAGTGAACCTGGGTTTGAATACACATATGCAAACAGACTAGCCATGAGAGAGTCAGGAGAAACAGAAGCTTGTACTGCCCAGTGTGACTTCTTCCCATTATTAAGTCCTTCTGCTATGGAGAGTGCCCTAAGCCCAGCCTTACTGCAGGGAGTATAGCAAGAGGAGGGGGTGCAAGGCCAATTTCGTTAAAGCACCAAAGATGCAGTCAAGGTGAGGTGAGGCACTAATTCATCCTCAGCATCATGGGCCACACTGCTGGCTGGTGGGAAAAAATTAAATTCATACAGGCATTATATAATCTTGCTTTTAGTGTTCTCAAAGCGTTGTTTTCAAGAAACATTGTTAAACCTCCACTTGACTAGGAAAAATCATGGTACCGGCTTATATGAACCAGCAGTGTCCTTGGCAGGCTGATAGGTTTTCCAGCTCCTCATGAGGTTCCCAGCCTACTAATGACCTGCACAAATACCCACTCAGTGGCTCAGTGAAGCAGTCCTTTTGCTGCCCCATAGTCATCATTCATAGCCATCATCATTCAAGATCAGCCATCAGGAAAAAAAAGGTTGACTGTTTTTGAGGAAACAATAAAATATAAGGAGCTGACAGTTTTGATAAAGCATTTAAGGGTTCACGTGGAAGGGAAAAAAAAAAAAGAAGAATATTTGATTCAGAACTTCCTTTCATATTCCCTAGGCAATGAACCCTGGCATATTTGAAATGACTGAGGCCTGAGCACCAGGAGCACCTATCTCAGAGACAGATTTGATAAATTCCCCAGACAACAATCACTGAGGTGTATGTAATTGCTAACAAAATGGACAAACTGGAAGATATCTTTATGGGAATATATGCAGGGTAGAGCGTACCAGCTGTATAATCACAGGACTGCAAAAAAGAAAATGTGGCCTGTGATGTACATACTGTATCTTCTGGTATTAAGGCACTAATGACACAAAAACCCCTTTGGTATCTCTTTACCAGGAAACATTGCTTTACCTCAACTGAAAATTAAGACTGATCAGACTCATTAACTAAAAAAGAGGATTTCTCAAGGAAATTTCTACCTTGTAAATTCCCTCTTTTTTACTAACATACGTTGAACATAGAGATGAAGACAGACTGTTCAAGGTACCATTAATATTTATGCTCTGGATTAGCTGAAGGAAAGAACTGATAATCTCATAAAATAAAAATATTGTTGCCAGTAAATCTACATATGTATATACAAAAATATATACATACATGCACAGTAGACAGACAGGCATATATGTAATTCATTTATATTTATGTAATTTAGGTACTGTAGTTGTGCAAGTCTGTCGCTGGCATACTTGACTCGCATTGACAGCAAAGACTGCAAAAGCAGCACAGTATGTGTGTTCATCGAGCTGCAAGGAGTCTAAAGTTCCCAGTCTTTCTCCTTACATGTTGCTGTACACTAAGCAGTGTGAAATGTATGATATTGTATGAAATCTGATGTCACACTTTCCCTCAGAAGCTGAATAAAAATTCTTATGTTTCTAAGAGTTTTGCAGAGTATCCCCAATGCTAAATGAATTTTGAGAGTTGAGAGAACAAACTGCTACAGTCTGAGCTGAAGAACTAGACTTGCTAGTTTAAAGACAAACTTGCATCCTCAGTGGATCGATAGAGAGGTGATCATGTAAGGCACTCTGTCAAATGGGTTTCACAGACAAGTTGTTTGTAGATGATTTTCAAAGATAAATTTGAGGATATAGCAATCTACTCTTTGGCAGTTCACAAATGAAAGACACAAAAATAGCAAGCTAAATTTGTTGACTATGCTATTTGTGGGCCTTATTATCCCCATGGTGATGTCATTCAGTTACAGAGATTTACTATATATATATGTGCAAATCACATATATGTGCATTTGTGTTCTTGCCCACACTGTTGTATCACAAAACACTTAAAAGTCACTGCACTTACCCTTTTTTTACCAATATGATGTCCTTATAGGAAATGTAGGCATCTCCCTGTAGTCCTTTATCTCACTGAATGCATACATGCCTGAAATCTTTTCAGGACCAGGGCCAATATGCCATTTTAGCAGCAATGTGCAATCACACATGGCAAGTAGATCAGCAACTGAATGCTATAATGGCCTTTTGAGCTAGGGACTGACTCAGCCTCTTCCACAGCCTGTTGTACAGGGTTTGCAGTCCAACTCCATATCCCCCGTTCTGGTGCACCATTCCAGTGGTGACAGGTTTCTGTGTGACTGTTCCGTGGCTCATGATCAGCTGGAGGCTGGCAGAAGGAAGTGCAAAGAAGCTTTGCTCTGCAAATAACAGGCTGCAAAGAGAAGCCGACATGAACAGAGGGTGTAAATAAGATGGGGAGGAGGAGGATGTCTGCCAAAAACAACACAGGGCTCTAAAGGCCTGATTTCACTACTAAAAAGTCCAAGCCCTAGCTTCTCCACCTCTAACCAAATCAAACCCAGCTGCAGCTGATCCCTCTTACTTACTCCATTCTTTCCCACACATCAATTTCTAAAAAAGGTTATCCCACATCTTTGTGAAGCTTTTAAGAAAAGAGCAGTGAATGTGATTTGAAGCAAGCTGAGAAATATCATTTTCCAAATACCAATGCCGCTGTTGTTCCCAGCACACAGGACCGTGCCCCATGGTTCATAGTGTCCTGCTAGAAGGAAATATGGACAAGTCAAAAATGTTACCTGGATTTTCAGATTTTCAGCTTTTAGGAATTGTTCTCCTTCGAAATGCCCTGAAAATTATGCTTTTGTTTATTTTTGAAGGGGGTGTGCACTGTTTTTGCAACCAGGCAAGATCCTTTGAACAGATATGAGGAAAACATGACATATGTGGCAGAATCTGCCCTAGTACCCTACCAAGTTCTGGAACATCAGTATGAGTTGCAACAGATCCCATTTACCTTCTTCAGTAGATTTTTCATGTAGTAAGGATCCTAATTGTTCATATTAGCTCTAGGTGAGATTTTGGCATGCCATCTGTATAACTGAGAAGATCCCCTAATTTGTTTGGATGGTTCCCAGGCTTCTACAAGGCTCCTGCACATATGTTTATGAAGCACCAAGAAACAGAAATATTGCATGGACCATGTTTACTTCCTAGTACAGACATCTAGAGGAGACCAGCTGTCCAGCAAATAAGGGCTAAAAAAAGAGTACTACAACTTCAGCCTGAACTGATGAAAAGAAGCGTGGGACACCCAGTGCCACTGTGACTGTGGGAGGAGCTGATGCAGAAAAACCTGATGGCATAGAAGGAAAGGAGAAGGGAACAGCAAAACCTAGGGAGATTCAGTGGAAAAAGATACAACGGAACCGAGTACTGATTTTTTTTTTTGTTGTTTTTAATGCCAACAAGCAAATCTGAAGTTCAAAGGACTTTTTATTTTGGAGAAACAAGAGCACGTTCTGATTCCAACAGAACAGCTAGCAGGAATCACTGTGCTGATACTCTGGGGACAAAGTTCATTTGCCTCTCATCTTGATAAAGCTTCCCTGGCTACAAAATTAAGTATCAGGACTTGTCCAAATAACTTTTTCCTCCAACTTTTCTGGAAAGCTATTAGACCCTTCAGACATTTTAGGTGATGGAACTGGGAATTCAACAGCTCAGAAATTTTACAGATCCAGGCAGTCAGCCTTTGTTCTATGACTGGATGGCTCTACACCTACATGAAGACTTGAAGAGAGAACAAGAGGGCAGATGAGGATGTATATATTGTAACCATTGATGTGATTTACCATTTTTTCTGCTGATATAGTAATTTTATATTTCTGACTATGTTAGTGTTGTTCTGCACCTTTGACTTTGACTGATGGAAAATCATGCTAAATAAAACACCATTTTTATGACATTCTACTTATGCTTTTTTATTGGGACTATTTTTACATGACAACAGATGTCATTCCTAATTTCCATAGCTTTCTTGGACTCTGGAGATCATATCACCTACAGGGATGCTTTCTGTTTTTTCAGATTGATAAAACAGCTCATCAATATCCCAGTTTTACTACAAGAACCTCCTGAGAACACAGGAGGAACCAGGTACCAGTACAGTGTTTTACAAGACTAATAGCTAAATAATTTGCAGTGTCCTCTGGTCTTCAGTCTTTCAAATAAGCTCTTCATTCTTGTTCCTCAATTACCTCAAGTATAAATGAGTGCTCTGGGTAGCCATATATTGATTGTCAAGACAGGTTTTCATCAGCCACAGCAGAAGAGAGCTCAGTCCTTCAAAATAAACTGTGGCTACCCATGCCTAATGCTTAGGTTATTAGAAGGAAATTGGTTTGTAACCTATGCAGAAGGTAACTGCTTCATCTCAGAGTTACAGAGTAAGAGAAAACATGCCACTGTTTGGATCAAGATGAGATTCATGAAGATAAGATTCATGAAGATGACATTCAAGCACCACAGAAAAAAAGTCCAGAAAAGACATGATGGAAGATGAGAAGCAGATTTTGACACACACGATGAGTATGAGTGTGGATCAGGCTGGCTTGCACAGTCGGAGTTCACAAGGCAAGCCACAGATTATAGCCCCCCCTTGTTACCATAGATAGTCAGAGGAACCATCTGAAATATTTGGCAAAAGACTTCCAGATCACTTAAAAGAAAGCTAGATTTTTTTGAAGTTTCCACATTCATAGTGACTATTTCTCATAGACTTGTTTTTAAAACAGGAGATACTTTCTTTTGAGCATTTTGGGTTTTTTCCTCCCTTGTAATGTTGCTTTAAAACCCACTGTGATTCTCTCACTTTTGTATATTCTGTCTTCTGAATTTCCAAGAAATACAGCAGGATATAATGAAACCTATTACCATTTAGAGACAATACTGAGCAGACAAGCAAAAGGTGACAAGTTATCTTTATTGTGCTGCTATGTTACTCACTCATGACAATTAGTCTTTACTGGATTCATTTGGTGTAATAATAAAAGTGCATGGCATGGAACACATGAATCCTATCTCTTAGACACAGTTCAGAAAGTCCCTATTATTTTCCTAATAACATTTTAGATAATGCCATGAACATCATTATTAGTGGCATCTCAGGGATGTTGCGTATAAATGACCTTGCTTTGAATCCTGTGCAGTTGTTCCTAAATTCCTTTTATTTTGAAGAAAGAGGGATTCAGGAAATAAGGAGAAATGCTATACTGAGTTGATTGCAAGGTGATGGAGTGTTCATGAATACCACCCATTGTGTCAAATGACTCACACATCTGTCAGGTGTGCTGCATTACCCCACAGTACATGCCTTTGGTACATGTTGTGTCCTATTAAAAAAAAATTGCTTTGTCTCTTGATGTCAATCATGCTGATAGATAGGTCCAAGGTGTTAATGAGTAAGCTTTAAAAAATATTTATGCTCTGCCAAATCTCTGCATCACGTCAGCAGGCACTAAGCTAGGCAGTTGGAAGCAACAGAATATTTAGAAAGGACAGCTCTTCTTCTGACTCATTAAAAAAAAACAAAACATGTTTTTAAGCTCTCTGTACCAATTCTCTTGAGCCCTTTGTGTTTTTTTTATAAACATGATTTAACAACATTGTATCAGTTTACCTAAAACAGATTAACTCCAAGTGACTTTGATACTTCTTCAGTTACACTTGCCTTTACATTTTGCTAAGTGTAAAGTCTAAAATCAATGAGCCAAATTCTTGAGTTACTCCAGATTTTTTTCTGGGTAACTAAGACAGACATCTTAACACATTCTGTTTAGTACGTGTCATGCAACACTTTCAATTTTATTCTGCCATGGAAATAATATAAGACAAGAGTCTCTAACTGTGAGATACAGGAATTGTCGTTTGGGGGGAATCAAGTGTGACTCGCAGTTTCTCAGAATTAAACCCAGAAGAGACTGCTTTGACTGCCTTGTTGGATTTCCTCCAGAATGGAGCCCAGCGTGCTTCCCACATTTTCCTCTACCTACAACACACCTTCCAAGGAAGTTTACTGTCTTGCTTTCAAGACTGCAGATTGTGACATCTCTCAATACTTTGTTCTGATGATTACTGACTAAAACCAGTTTTCCTAGCTGCAATCTGTTAAGCTAACCTTCCAGAGATTAGATCATTCATACCTTTGTTTGTTGTTCTAAAAAGGATCTACTCACAACTACCTGGGTAAAGTGGTGCTAACTTTTGGGTTTCTGTGAAACATCTCTTTTTCAGTATAGAATTTCAAATTAGTTAATTTTGACCAGTTCTATAGTTATAGGATTATTTTCTTTAACATATTCAGAAGAAAAATGTACTCTTAAAATATAATCTATTTCAATAATTTTCATCCATCTGTGAAACTATTGAAAATTATAATGAAGCAGTCACCTTTTTCATTAATTCTGCACTACCATTTATTGTTTTAAAATACTATTCTGTGGAGAAAATAAACATCCATATTACAAAACATCTACTGTATAAAGATTCTGATAAGCTTCAATATGTTTTTTCATGGCACTAGATTTCTGTAGAAATTATGACTAAAAGAAAATCTCAGCTGAACCAAATACCATCTTTCTTGCAGTTTTCTTATTAGTGAAGCACTGAAATATACATGTTATACATGGTTGGGCCAAGTCATATATGTCATAACATACAGCACTGTTCAGTACAGATGTGATCAGAAAGAAAGTACTTTTTAAGAATGCTTAGAGCTTAATTCAGATAGATAACTGTCAGAATTTTTTTTAAAATATGTAATTCCAGAAAAAGTCTTTAGAAAATAATTTCTTTTTCATTCTGGTGTCTACAACCTCTTTTGTCTAGGCAATCTGACTATAGAGATTCCTTTTCAGACATAAAAATTGTAAAGGGATTCATTATAACTGGGGACCAAATATTTCTTCCATTTATGGAAGAAAATTGAGGTACAGAGAAAATTCCTCAGCCTGACTCTGGTTGAAAAAAGTCAAAGATCTGAAAACAATTAAAAAACAATGAAATAAAAACAAACTCAGCATAAGTCTATCATAGTGTTTAATTGTTTAATTTGTATGTCAGTTTGTTTTCTCTTCTTACTCTATTCAGCTTAAAATTATTAAAAAAAAAAAAAAAAGCAGCTCTTGAAATTGTAAATGCGATTTTAATTTTAGGAATTAACATAGAGCATTTCACTAACATTAGATGTATTCCTGGAAGCTGAAAATGAAAAACTAATTAAAAAAATATTTTTTCTATCAGTGGTGTTTCATTTCAGTGAATCATGGTTTTCCAACAAAAAAAGAACACTACATACATTTTTCAACCTCTCTTCTGCAGGCTTCCAACAAAAAAAGTTCAGGTTTTCAGTCTCATTTTTGTAATATTAACGATTCTAATATGTTACCAAATGGAGCAGATTAGTTTTTCCTCTGAAGAGCATATGTTAATGCCAAGCCCTGGGTTGATTGACAGCAATGATGATCAAAGATGCCACCTAAATTGCATTTCTATTCTTATTGCTAGTGTATTTCCCAAAGGACTCAAACCGAAGACTCAAGCTATACACCAGCATTAGCAAGACTGAAAGAAGCACTGAAAATGTTTCTGAGCAGATCCCCAACTAGTGAAATTTGGCACTGCTCCACTGACTTCTTGTTTTCACTCCTTCTCCTTCTGTCTCGCTTGTGCTTATGTGTGGGCTGCTGCCCTTCCTTAGACATTTTTTGAGGAACAGACTTGCAGCAAGCAAAGCAGATAGATTAAATAGGTAGAAACTTTTGAGCAACCTACAAGAAATTGAACAACCTAAAAATAAAACTAGTTACAAAATAATAGCATGTATTTGTGCCAGAACATTGGGCTAAATTCTCAGCTGTTATAAACAACGATAGGTCTTTTGCTGGAAGCGGGGCTAGACCAATTGACATCAAATTACAATCTACTTTTATTGACTCCAAAGGAGCTACACTAGCTAATGAGCATCTTGCCTATTTCATTAAATTAATAAAAATTATGTACTACTGCATGTATGACAGTTTTGTTCTGAGAAGAGATGAGAAATCTCTCTGAAACTACAGAGACCTTATTCTCCCCTTTGTAATGCCGTTGTAAATCATCAGTAGTACAGTTTTAAACAACATCAGCATAAAAGTGATAGGGATGAGATAAATACCAGTGCAAGAAAAGCAGGAATTTCACAGAATTAAGCAAAAAGATCAGGACTTAACCATGCTTTTAAAAGCTACAGCGTGACAGTCCATAATACCAACTGACTAGATATCTCTAATTTTTTACTGTATCAAAAAGATGATATTTTTCTGTTGAGAAAGAGGGAGATCTCTAAGAACCAGCAACTGTGTCACTGTGGCTTCATTGCCCTGTGTTTGCTTAAGAACACAAAAATTTGTAACTTTCCTCCCAAAACTGACCTTCTCTATGTGAGCAATATCAGTGTTGGACTAATGAGGGTGGATGTTTGTTCTCTTTTCAGTAACTTGAATTCTAATCATTGGCAGAGGTGATTTTGTATGCTGTGTGCCCACAAGTGCAAAAGAGAAATCAAGAAAGCTTGTGGTTCACAAAATGTGAAAAATTTTGAACTAAAAGTTCTCTATCATGACACTTTTTTTTTTTTTTCTTCAATCGTAATTTAAAACTAATTCTTGGCATCTTCTATTTCTGGCCTTTACTATTCAAAAATTATGAATAAAATGAAGGTGAAAGGAAGGAGTAATATCTGAGAAAAAAAGAAAGGGGAAAAAAAAAAAAAAGAAGAATGTACTCTAAAGGCTAAGGTAAGGTATACTTTAAAATCCAGTAAATATTTTTTAAAAAAAAACCTAAGAACATACTATTCAACTGTTGTATTTGACTGGACTCTCAGGCTTAGGCCTTTCTTTAAAAATACCAGATGAGGTTCAAATTGAGCAGGAGCTCAGCTTGAGTTTCAGCAAGCCCGGAATCCCCATGGTTCAATGACTTTACTCGAGGCTGAGAGGAAAACCAGCATGGTAGACCCTGATCTCAAAAGTACTAAATGTGTTGTCCTAGATGTTGGAGTCCGTATCGGTTATTTGCAGCTCCAGTAGGGTATTTCTTTGTTTGATGTAGAATTTCTGGGCATAGTCAGTAACATGAACGGCATAAGTGTGTTAGTTTTTTTCCATCAGCACTGGGTATCTTGAAATCATACTGTCACAAACATTATATTTTCACCAGAAATAACCAATAGTGTTTAAATGATCCTAAATCAAACTTTAGTCTCAGCTTTAGTTATTTAAGTGTTCATTGGTTGCTTAAGTGTTCAGAAACTTGAGGTTTATCCCAGAAGACCAGAAATTCCTTAACAAGCAGAGTATAAGGAAGTTGCCTCTATCACAGAAATGGAATTTGACTCCCCAGCTTGCTGAAGTTGAAGTGATTTCAATGTCATAGTGGTTTAAACCTGCTAAATATAGGATGTAACTGTTCTGTATATCAGATGTTATATCAATAGGCAAGCTGTATGACAGAAGGATTGAGTCACTTAGAGGCAGAAGATCTAATTGAAGTTGGTCATACTGCAGATACTTAAGAAAACCCTAAGAATGGTTAAAACCAGAAAGGCAGATGAGCAGAAGAGACAGAGTATATCACTGTGCATATCAGTGGAACCAGGCAGTTTGATGGGCTGCAGAGGAAAAAATTTGTTTCATCACAGTGTTGTGGGACAGAGGACAGACAGCTGCTGAGATGCCTTGCAAGCAATTCTGTGATAATGAGCTTAGAAAACTAAACATTAATAATTGAAATAAATCTGTGAAAGGATATGCAGGATATTTACTGTGGCTCAGTGTTTTTTGAGGCAAACATAATATCCTGCAGTTTAACCTGACACTTCCAAATAGCTAAGTAAAATGAATTTTGAGATAATTGACCTAGTGGTGAGAATACCCAAATTATCTGGTTAAAGCTGTTACGGTATGATAGCCTTCAACTATTGAACAAGTTGTCTGATGTCTTGATCAAGTAAAAATATTAAACACAGCATGAGGCCAGATAAGGGTTAAGGAGGTGGAAGATGCAAAGAGGCATACCTATTAAAGAGGTCCCATGCAACTAGTGGCCACACATCTCACATCTGAGAGATGAAGAAGTCAGTAGAAGACCAAAGGACCTCTGATAAGAAAATCATACAATTCAGAGGACAGTGATATGTATCCCATGGGGTTTTTAGCAAAAGGAGAGGAAAAACTCCCCATAACTACATAAACTATTTGCTGTTTCCCCAAAGAACTCCATTTAGTATCTCATGATAATAAGCTATGAAGTCTGTATTCATGCTCTTGGCACATCTTATATAGTGACCACTAATTATACTTACCTTTGGTTACAAATAAAGTTGCCACCCTCAGGTTCGAATCAGGTTTCTGATTTGAGATACAAGTCCAAATTAACAATATCAGGGTCATAAAAAGGGAATTAGAGAGTGACTATTTTAAAAATATATTAATCAAAAGAAACATTACCAGTGCTATTTAAATGTAAGAGATAAATAAAAATATCAATCTACAGAGCAGAGATAGAAAGCAAAAGACACAAAATTTGGCCAGTCTAAAACACAGAGATGACATCACTGGAAGATTTAATGGTACATAACTAAAGATAAAAAAGCTGAAGACCATGATACAGAAAAATCATTTAGAACTCAACAAGGACTTATATCATTAGAGGAGTTTAAAAAGCAAGTGTGAATTTAAAATCAGTCAGCCCTTTTCAATAGCAATCCATGTTAAAAAAAAAAAAAAAGTAAATAAATTTTTTAAAAAGATAATTAAACCCCCAATATCTCCCAAGAGCAGATGGGGTGATAAAACCTAGCCATATAACTAACTGCAGAGATATCTACGTGGAAAACGTATTAATGGAAAATTTGGGCTTTTTATGAGATGACAAAGGTGGATCAGTCAGCTGTTTAAACAGTGTTAACAGCATCTTAGCCTTTCTGGCAAATCTATATGGGGTTTTACAGTTATTTTTTTGCTGCATCATTATTGAGAATCAGAAATTGTCATAGTTAGTCACACTTCTAAAAGACTGGCAATTTTGCTTTTCCATCTACTTCACTTCTACCTAATGCCAGATATGCATGACATATCAATATTTTTTCACTGAAATGTTATACATCCAGGCACCCACACCTCCCCTGGGCGATCCAGACTCTCTATTCTGATAAATTCATTTTACCAGTGCAAATATAAAATAACCCAAAAAAATGAGATCCAAATTAATCCAAAACTTCAGAACTGTCCAATAAATTTTATACCAATAAATATGCTGAAAGACAGTTCCCTTGATTTTTTGGTAATCCTTGTGGTTCTGCATTCACGCCTTTAACATTTTGCAAAGGGTAATAATTTACAATGGCATCCCTTAATCAAATGTCAGGTTCAGCATGTGTGATATTTAATAGAAATCAAGACAGTTCATAGAAGACATGGAAAGGAAAAGTAATGACTGGTGAAGAAAAGAAGTCAGAAATTAAAACCTTAGGCAACTGAATGGCAAAGGTTACCTCTCATAGGAAACCGCTCTTCCTCAGCTGGTGTGTGTGTACCTGTAGAAAATAAAGGAAAGGAAAATTATTCCTAATGAGGCCTCTATGAGAGAACTATATTTGCAGGCATTAAAAATTAGCCATCAGAGGAGAAAAGCATGAAGTATCATTTCATATCCAAACAAATGAAGGCTGAGCTATATTCAGCTGTGCTATCTCTTCCCGAGGAGAAAAAGGCAATCATGGAGCAAACAGCATTTGTCAGTCATTGGGTCTTTAATGGAAAGAAATGACTGTAAGAATTTTTTGCAATAACCATGGAAAAAAAAAAAAAGAACTGTATTTAGACTTGCAGGTTACTTAGGCTTGATCCAGACTGTTGAGGTTACAGGGTGTTTCTCATGAGGGGTTGCAGTGCAACCTGAACCACTTATGCATGGGTCACAATAGATGCTGCTGCACATTTTATGAATATTTTGTTCTACTATATGTGAAAATTCAGCTAATAAACAGTTTTCCTGGCACTTTTGAACCCCATAACTAGCCAGAAACTGTAGCCAGGGCACTCAGTGAAGTATATAACCCTGGTATAGATTATTGTAAGTTTTGGTGTAGGACTGGGGTAGGGCCAGACTGGTAAATTTGTCAAATCTTAGTACATGATGCAGCATGCCAGGAACCATCCCAGAAGTTACTGGATTTGCACTCACATCACAGAAGCACTATTTGTTCTTGCTTCTTTCATACCCTGTGTGATGCTCAGTTCATTCAGAAATGAATGATACGGCTCTTCCCCTTCCCTTTCCCCCTCTCTCCTACCCACTTTGCCTTCACTTGCTGATGGGGACATCCATCCTCTCTTGAATCATAGCCACCCTATAATAACACTGTCAGGTTCTGTGGACAAAAATAGAACCTTGTAAATTGTGTTTGTGTAAGAGTGTGACTGAATCATCACTGATATCAGTAGATATGGGAACTTGTAGCCTATAAATGCTAATAGCTTCTCCTCAGTCCAGTGTTCCTGGTATATTATTCATATGCACACAATTTTTCATTTAAAATATCTGCTCATTTGAAGGTATTTTTAGGACCTGAAATGACCTCCCAGCAGATAATACTACTTGTCATGAATTCAGGTTAATCTTCAGAAGAACTTCAGGAGCTCATATCTCTGAAGATGCTTTGTTTCACCAGACTTCCATATCCTTCTCAGTTTCTTCATCTCAACCTAATCCATATGGAGCCTATGGCTTTTCTGAGATCCTTATATTTCTTTCTGTTTCTCCTTGTCTCTGAACTCTCATTTTTAATTCTTTTCCAATTTATCCCTAGTCCTTCTCTCTTACAGAGCCACTGTGTGCACAAACAAGGCATCCATTAATCTAACATTCTTCTGCTACTGCTGTACAGCATCAGACAATCTCAGTACTTCAAAGAACAAACTTCATAGCCCGTAACCACCTGCCCAAAAGATTTAACCTATACATTTATTCTGATTTTTTTTTATTCATTCCCCTAAGGCAGTCTTAAATCTAATATGATAGCTTTGAGCAAGCCTGAGCAGATGATACCAAGCAAGGATAGAAGAATTACTATCTGATCTATTACATTAAAAGAGAAGCTTTACTGTAAAACACAAAAAAAAAAAGTTGTTATTTTTAATCTCTGTTACTGCAAATGTGGTTTACAGGTAAGAATGTTCATTTCAGGGCGAAAAAATTCTGAGAGCTCATTTTAGAATTTTTGTCTGTGTGTCCTTCCCACTGCTGTGATTCTCCTCTATAGCAGGATCACAAGGTGAACATTCATAATCAGATTACATGGCCCAGTAATTCTGAATATTACCTGATTACTTTATTTCCCAGACTCAGGATACACAATGACATTCTTCAGAACTAATTGAGAAGTACATATAGAAAGATAGTAATACTTGGGAGCAGAGATACCTTTACTGGAAAAAAATCCTGGCAAATAATTTTCTAAAAGGTATGTCAAAATGCTATGGTTGCCACTTAAATGACAAGACAAGATGACTCACTATACCCTGATGTTTTAACATAACAAAATGTGAACACTGGAGAAACACTACGGACCAGAACTAATTCCCAGTTTCTGAACTTATTCATGAGCATTTTGATTGCTTTACTTATGAAAAAATTATGCTGCAGTTGATGTTCAGGCATTTAAGATGCTGGAATTAAATACTGAAAAAGTTGTGAGGCTCCTTCCGCACCTTTACCTGAAATCTGTTGCATTACATTGGAAAAGTTAGTGATGCACACTGTGTTGTATTGCAATGAATTTTATGGGACAGAGCAGTAAATTTTGTAAATAAACTACACTTCATTAAGAAAAGCCAATAGAAAAAAATAATACTGTATAATTCAGTGGAAGGAACAATTGCCTTCAGGTAAGACAAATTTAAAATTATATTCTGGAGCTGGAATATTAATGAAAAATTCAATTACAGTCTAGAAAAGTCTAAATCACCAGTCTGGGTTTTTTCCTTATTTGCACTTAGGAAGTGTCACAAAAGACGTTTTGATAATGTGCTATACAGGAATATAAAGTAGATATAACAGCAACTCTTAACCTTTGCTTTAAAAAACTCACACTTTTACATTCTAGGAAAAAATGCTGAATAACTTCTCCCTCTGTGATTTTGAAATCTACATTTTTGAGAAATACATTGTCCAATATCAAATATATATAAATTGGACTAATATCAAATGACTATGTCAGGTTCAGGCCTGAAGCAGGTAAGTGTGGTTCCACTTCTACAATAGACTGTTTTGAAATTGGTGTACCATTATTTTTATAGACTATCAAGATAGTTTTTGAGCACACTAAATTAAGTGGTGAAAACACTCCTAACAAAATGTTCTCTTTGAAAATCTCCATTGAAATACAAGGAGTGGGCAGCTCATACTGCTAAGTGAATGTGATATGAATTACTTTGAGAAGATACAGTGACTCTGAAATTACCATCAATTAGCGTTGCCAAATTAGGTAAGAAAAAATAATGGACAAGATATGGAGGTGGGAGTTATGGAGATATAGTTATGACTAAAAATACAGGCAAAGCTGTAAAAGCATCATGACACAGTACCTACTGATTTGCTTATTATTCATCATCTATTAAAATAACAGCTTTTTAAGAACTTTTATTCTTTTTGTATACTAGATCTAATAGTTGGCAAATCATTTTTCTACTGGTCCCAGTACTGAATGACCATTCAATGTTATATTTTTTATTTGATAGCGTTAAAAAAACTTATTGATAAGGAACATATTACTTGTCAAATGGTATCTTAGGTATATGTATACTGACTATACTTGTTTTGTCAACCTAAAATGATTATTTTAGAATATATCCATTTAAACATCTCTTGAACATTTAGAACTAATCAAATCCACAATAGTCAGTACTTTTACCACTTGTCCAGGCTTCTTAATCAGAGTTCATCATGTGTTTTCTTATGCCACTCTGTTGAGGACAAACACAAATTCGCATTCTTTTGAATAGTTTTATCATTTGAAGATATTTCCTCCTCTTTAAAAAATTCCTTTAGAGAAAAGAGAAAAAAAAAAAACAAAGTAAAATTTGTGAACAGTTTCTTGGCAGAAAGATTTTTATTGATTAGGAGAACTAGAAGTTATTTTAAAATTACCCATGAACATCAAATAAAAAGTATGCTCAAATTTTTGCAATCTTGGGATTTAAAACAGTAGTCTTCTTGGGGCAGAGACCATCAGAAGATTTTATTTGTACATGGTGCTTAGCACAGTGAGACCTCAGTTTTTGACTGAAGCCCCTGAGTGCTACTGTAATAGAAATAATAAACTATAATAATAATAAAGTCTGCTTATTAACTTGACAGGCAATTTTTGAAATAATGAGTCATCAAGGAAACTAATTTTTTCCCAATAAGCAATTCAGCCATTTCCTCTCATCACAGATAATATACATCTGTCTTCTATGCTGTTTGTAGAAATTCTGTAGATGTGCTGTGTCTTCTTATGAGAAAATTGGTTCATGAAATGGAACAATTTTTCTCAGACTCATGATTTCTTCTTTATTGAGGGCCAAATTGAGCCTGTGTTCAATTGCCCATGTCTAGGACAGCAAGTAGTTACAACACCTCCAGAGCAAGCCGGGGAAAGAAATTGTGACTCAAGGGAGTTGCAACCCCTTTCTCAGCTTCAGCTGCCTACTTGCTCCAGAAAGAAAGTAACATGCAAATGCTCTATAGTAGACTATTTACCACCCCTGCCAGCTCAGCTCACTGCCATGTTGAGGGGCAAGAGCCAAGATAACTTTCACACCTTTCTCATGTGCAGAGGACATGAAGATGAAAGGAGTTACAAGTAAAAATCCTTTATTCCCCATACTGTGTCAAACTCAAAATCTATGTAGTCCATGTGGAGACTTATTGCTTCAGTAAAAACAGATAAACCTCAATATCAAACTCACCCTTCATTATCAGTGAACAGCTTGTGATTAAGGAAACAAAATCCCCAAAATGGAAAAGTCAAATCCTTCTTCTACCTAATCAAAATAATCCTCAAGTTTGTTTTCTTTTTTAAAAATACTCTTACACTTGGGACACTACTTGTAAAACCTTAAGACCTATATATGAATCTCAAGCATACAATGTTATGTTGGCATGCCTGGCTTGTTTCACTGACAACATTCTATGGTGAAGCCGTAAGGTTTACAGCCTTTTCTTTCAGAGGTTTTAAAGTTGTCAGTGGCAACTAAAGTGCTTTTGATTGCCTTTATTTGCTATCTGGATTCATATTAATGACTAAATAAAACAGTCAGATGATTTGAGCTCTCTCAAAAAAATCACCTCTGATTTTGGATCAAAGACATGTTTAACAATATCCCCAGTCTTCATGCGTCCATACTACATAATTTGATATACTCATCATAAATCATATGCCTTATGATTAATTTGACTTGTTATGAGTAACGTCTATCACCGCAGTCCTGGCAGGAATAATTATTGTTCTGCACCCTGCTGATATAACTTATTTATGACAAAGATCTGCAATTTGATATCTGCATAAAAATAAAGATGAAACAGAAATAGTTTATTAGAATGGTATAGTATGTTCAAAATTTTCATAATAAATTTTTTTACATCCTAGGAATTCATAACTACTTCAAAGAAAAACATGTGAAATGGACCACAAGAGCTTGGAGATACTGTCTTTGCAATTACCCCTGGATTTTACATCAACATGTAGGATATGTATATCAGAAATAGTAATGGAAATTTTAGAACCTAATAGTTTCCTGGAGACATACTGCAAATAAGAATCACAGAAACAAAACCAGGTCATTCTGAGGAAAACAGAATAACATAAGCAGGATCAACAGAAGATGGAACTTAGCACAAAAAAAAGTCCAGTCAAATATAGAGATTATGAGTCAGACTGGTGAATGAATGGACAACAAGACAGACATGGAGGAGCTGGAAAGCTAGTGAGCAAAGATGGCACCTGCAAACCAGAGTCCAAAGTGTAATCCACATGGGCAAAGAAATTGTCTTTGACCAGAGCTGCACTTTGAATCCCGTCAAGAGGTTTCACCCTTACGTGTCATCAACAAGTTTCTCCTTTGGGGACATGAGTTGTGCTGTCTTGAGCAACAGCCCTGGTGAGAGTAGCACCATGGCTCACACATAGAGGAGTGAGAGCAAGTTGACACAGCCCCTGTTTGTGTCTATCATTAAGATAGACAAAAAAAAAAAAAAATCAGGTTCTCCATCTTCCAGGCAGGTGTTCAAGGCACTAGATAGCTATTTTTGTTCTAACTCAAAGAACATGAAAGTATGACATGTGAAATGAAAAAGAACTAACAGGAAAAGTTCTTGATTTCAAAATACCCTACAGTCTGGCAATTGAATCTCTTCTTACCGACAAAATGAAAAAGACTTATATTTTCTACTCTTCCAAGAGCAGAAGAGGGATTTGAGCCCAGGTTTCCCACAGGCTGTATGAGAGCCCTTACTAGTGTGCAAGTGAGTAAAGCAGACAGTGCCTTCTGCTGTGTGAATCTAGTCTTTGAAGCCATAACAAGACATTCTGGCAGTTAGGGCAGAATGTCAGTTTAATACCATCCTGCCTTCTTTCCACATGCACATGTAATGAAAGAGTAGCAAAAAATAAGTGACAAATCTTCTTACCTTTACTATCACATAAACGGCTACTCAGAAAGTCAGCATATGGGCCTCTTGCCCCAGCCTTGCTATAGTTTTGCTTTTCCTCTTTTTTTTTATTTTTCCTTTTTTTTTTTTTTTTTCCTACTGAAACTGCAGTTCATCAGCTCTTCTAAAACTTGAATAGACCAAGCTGTTTTAAACACATCCTCTAGTGATTCAGCCTTAGTATCATGGCTCTGGTACAAATGCTGCCTACAACTGTTAAGGAAAGACAGTTTCCTTCTTTCTTGGCTTGCCTCTACAACAGCATCCTTTCCCCCAAAAAACACTGCCTGCTTCAGCCTTGTTCTTTTCTAAGATATGAACTTTTATATTAGACTTAACCCTTCATTTCAGGTGTTGTAAAAATAAGCCTGTTATTTTTCAAACACTAAGCAGGTATCCTATTTGCAATTACTGTCTTATCTACTGTTCCTCTAAAAAAAACTTGTATAGATCTGGTGGGAGCATATTTTCTGCCATACTTGCACTTCTGACTTATCAGACACACTTTCAACTGATTTCCTAATAGCCTCAGTAAATTTAATTACATGTATTAGCATTAAATCAGCATCTGTATTAATTTATTGTATTTTATATAGGTTTCTTTCACTTATTCTTCAGATAAAGGCAAGCAAAACTATAGATATCTCCCTGAGTTTGCAGACTGAAACAGCAGCAAGCAGATGTGCCTGTTCTTTTAATCTTGGCAGAGCACCAGTTCTGAGGCCTGAAGATGAGCTATCTTAGCTATGGGCAGAACTTTTCATTCCTGAAACTTTAGGAAAAATAACTAGAATAAGAATCTATTCATATTTTAACAACTTCCCATGAACTCTCAGTTAAGGGACTTGAAAAGAGGAGTAAAGATGTCTATTATATTTTTTAATATATCGGTAGAGTTTAAGGTCAAAAAAGACCAATAGGTCACTTGATGTGTTCTTTTGTACTGCACAGCCCAATAAAGGTACATTTGCATTGAGGTAATTACTTTTGTAATTAGATGACTCCCTGCAACAATTTGCATGATTCATCCTTCCTGTTAAATATATCTTCTCCTTTCTGAATTGAATTTGTCTGACTTCAGCTTGTAATCACTGATTTTGTCATTGCCTTCTTGGATTTCACTTTGTGAAGCTATTCACACCATAAGACACTGCTCAGTTTTCTTACTGATACATACACTCTATTATTGACTTTATCCTTTACTGTCCAGCATTTGCTCCATCTCTTTACTCCTGATAGTGTCTTTTTCTTGTATTTATACAAGTCTTTGTATAAATGACACTGTTGCTTCTATGCTGCCACTGCTAATACTTGAATGGATAAAACCACACTTGCTTTTCCACATCAGCTCAGGCCAGTGGCTATGCTGTGATCAGCTAGGTCATCCTTTCCATCACAATAATCCATCAAACATGAGAATCCAATCCTCATTTTACTACCTCCCACCCACTTACAGCTCAAAATAGCCTGGACTTGATAAGCTTCCAGGTGCCCTGCAAGGATGAGAGACAACTTTTACGCAAGGTTCAAGAAACACTTGTCATAGTGGTGAAGGGGTAAAAATGAGTAACTCAAGTTGTTTAGCTCATTGGATTTCTCCTGGAACAAGCTACTGAAATGGTGATTTTTGCAGAAACAGTGTCATACTGCACAACACTGAAGTGGTGAGTTACTTTCTTAAATAGTTTTACATTCAAGTAAAGTGAAAAGAACAAGATTTACAGAGTTACACTAGGGAATTAGCCTTAATGTAAGTAGAGCTATGTTTCTTTTATAGCACAGAAATTTCTGATTAATTTTCTGTTATTTAAAATGCTTAGATTTTTTTTTTATTATTCCCTATTTTACTTATTGACATGTATCCTTTGTTCTTTGTACCTGAAATTGTCTATGTCATTTTTCTTTCATGTTTGTTCACTGTGCAAATGAGAGAATGACTATGGTACATTTAATAAAATATTAAATTCAAATTTTAGGAGATTGAAAGAGCAAACAGCTTTCAATTCCCATATCATGAATATCAACATAGCAGCATGCTTCATAGTGTCAAGGTCTGAGTTCAAAATGGAGACAAAGATTCCCATCCCATGAATAAATTACTACTTGGAATGAAGAAAGAAAAAGAGGAAAGATCACTGGGTTACCAGTTCAATAATCCCATATCACACCATCATGTTTCAGTTCAGAAAGTAGTAGTGATGTCTTTGAATTAGGTATGCTCTTCTGTTGCATGAATACTAATTATTACAACTATTTCAAGTACTTTTGGCAGTTTTAATTAAAAAAAAATAGATTTGAACTCCATCACACAGATATTCTTTAACCTACAATTTCATATAGTAATCAAAAATGCATTTAGTTTGCATGGGTTTTGTATTCTTGTAGCACTGGCACCTTCAATCACCTGACTTGTTATAATCTAGTTTCTCATCACTAGCAAGCACAGGGGAACTGCATCTCAGAAGTCTGATCAGACTGAGTGATGGAGAAGTCTGAATCTCCTCTGTATAGACCACATTTCTGCTTTTTCAGATCCTCCCCACATTGCAGCATTGCTAGATTGGCATCAAAATGAAATTTGTTAATTTGTTTCGGTTTTCTTCATTCCAGCATGGGAATGAAGAAAAAGGAATCAGGTGTACCAAGAAATTTTGCCACAAGGAAGCATATTCTAGTGCTGATTCCACACCGATCCAGTGTTTTAAGTTTCAGAGACCTCAATTAAATTTTTCCTTAAATTTCATGCCAGTCCACTGTTGCTGCCTGACTGCTCATTTTCCACCCTTCTCAGCATAGACAGTGACACATGGAATGATCTGAAGGAGCAGTACTGTGAACTTGAACTTGCAGAGGGATAAGTGACATCTCTTGTCTTAGGATAGGTATCATGCATGTGGAAGATCCTCTTGAAGTGCATACAGGAAAGAACTGGAACAACTCAGTATAAACCCAACGTAACAACAAATATGACTTTAATTTCTATGTTAAAACCCTGAAGACTGAATTGATTCTGTCTAGCTTTAAGACTCTAACTGAAGTTCCTAAGAGGTATTTAGGATGTGTCAGACATGGTTTGATGTAAATGCATCTATGTATACAATACCTTGTTTCTATCTATATAATATCTTAAATAGCTTATAGGCTGTTCAGAAATAATTACCTTTTAGTTAAAAAAATGAGGAAGAAATTTTGGTTGTTCTAACAGGGAAACCAGTCCTTTAGAAAAACTTTGTATGTATGTATGTAGTACATTATTTGACATTAAACATTTACTTCTTTCAGGAAACACATTTCTATTTTTAATATACAATCAAGATTTTTTTTAATATATTTTGAATTATTCTAATAAGAATCTACATATTAAGCCTATTTTGTGGAAGACTAGCTAGTCTGAAAATCCAAGTCTGGGTCCAACATAAACTGTGTCTCTTAAGGTGCAGTCTCTGAACTGTAGCAATCGTAACTGAAGCTTAATTTCAGGGAAGTATTGGGTTTTTTCTCACTTTTTGCTATAAACAGGCAAAGTGTTGTATCTTTCAATGGACAGTTGTAAACATGGAAGAGATTTTAGATGTTCCTAAACATTGAAATTTAAACACATGAAGTCAGGTCTGAGAAAAAAAAAAAAATTCTAACCCTAAGTAATTTCATGAGTTTATTCCAGGCCACCAACCTTCAATCTAGCCCAGTGTCGCTGTTCCTGTGGTAGGATTTGACACCTAGTAATTATTTTCTTATAGTCAGCTGTGCACCCCTACATAAGTACCCACAAGCTCAAGGCCAAGGTCAAACAGAGAAGCATTTACTGGAAGCATCCTGCACTCCAGCTATTCAAGACAGTATATGTTAGAGCAGGGGTCTGCTGTGTAATAAAGACTCCCAAAGACTGAGGTGAGGAATTAAAAATAGTCTAATCAAACCAAAAAGAAGTCCAAAAATCACTTATGATCTATACTCTTCCCTTTATTACTTTATATTTTCTTTAATCTCTCTGAATTTCCCCCTTCCTCCCTATTTCTGAGAAGTGTTCACTCCTAGCAGAATGTGTAACACATAAGCATTGAAGAAAGCTATATTTGTTTTCCAAATGAACCTTGTCAGGATTCAGTAATTGCTGTGAAACAAATCATTATTAATTGATCTGTATGATACTACAAGATTTGGTACTTTCCTTTGTAGATCTCTTGTTCTCTTGTTCTGCACCTACAGCTTTGTATTTTAAGGTCTCAACGCCTACACCTTTTAATTTTGCTATGAAATGTTCTGCAACTCCACTTTTCTGTTATTGCTTTGTGTTTTGCAGGCAGAGTATTGATTTAATTTACAAGCATTCCAGTTTTCTATAGCTACAGTTCTTCATTTTGCATCCTTTTTATATGAATATGTCTAAATCTCTAGAAAATTGAAATGCTATACCAGTAATACCTGCTTCTACTTAATATGTCAAAAATGTAGTTTTATAACTGAGTATATAAAAAAGACATTCGGATTATTGACATTTAACTGTAAAGAATATGAGACTGCCATTATTTACAAGTGGTTTATTACTTTCTTTTATGAATAGGTTTAAAGAACTTCGTTAATTATATGCTGTATGAGTGCAAAAAAGCCTCTACTTACACATTTTAAATGCCCCTTTTTCTATATAATTACCTTTAAAGTAAGATGAGCATTGCTGCATTGCATTAAATTTATACTCTGATATGTTCTCTGAATGTGCTATAAATGTGGAGGTTCTTTCTTTCTTAATAGAATTTCACTTTTCTCATCTGGAGTTTCAATATATCAGAGGTCTTTTCATTTGATTATACATGCAAATCACTTGGGAGACCTAATATACTTATCTAAAAATTACTCATTCCTGTATAATGAATTTAACAATCTCATCTACAGTGAATAAGACTCAAAACTCCTTCCAATTCCTCCACAGAATTTCTCTTTTTCTCTTGAATACAGATCCTACCACCCAGTCAAACTGTAACCAGTGCACTCACTTACCTCACAGGCAGATTAATGTTTCTGTAAAATACGAAATTTAAGCTGCCTATGAATATTTAGGTTTCCTGGTTTGGGAGGGTCATGTCTATGGGTCTGATTCCTATGTGTGACCAACTGAGATTAAGCTGGAAAAAATACCACCAGAAGAATATCACTATGGAGGTGTCTGTGGTGACAGGTAGTCACAGCCATGTCCCTTCATTCTGCCTCTGCTAAAGAGACTTTGAGGTGAAATGGTGCCAGTTTCCCTCTTCTATCAAGATGCTCAGATGAGGCAGGTAGCCTTATGCAGGCAATGAGCAGTGTGACATCCAGCAGCTACTGGAAACATCATCAGGTCAGAAGGGAGGGCAACCTTCTGGTATGATTGCAAAAAAACCCTGAACAACTAAGGCACTAAGTAGTTTTATTAAAGATTGTGGGAATTAATACAGTTTCAGAGTAAAGATAGTAAGTAGAACCCTTACACAACTGTCTTATTATTACCAGTATTACATATAACTGGCCAGTTATATGTAGACCTATTTTTGACACCCTTGTTTTGAGAAATATTTTCAGTCCCTAGTGTTAGTGAACCTACATGCTATGTAAAATACTCTACAAAGTAAGCAGTATAATGTCACAAATCAATGAAAGTCAAAGTGAGGGAACCACGGGTACAGTTGAGGTCTGCAAGTCCTGGAAGAGAGAACTAGAAGCAAAGTGATGAAGAATAAAATATGTAAACTAATGGAATTTTGGAATGTTTCCCACTGGGGTACTACAGAGGTAAAAGCATTTCAAGGAAGTCTAATCCCATAAGAAATGTAGATTTAAGCAGGTAAATGGCTAAGACAAATATTGGAAGATAGTTCCAGGCTGCAAAAAGTGTAAGAATGGCTAGATACAAAGATCCTGCTGCAAGAAAATCTTTGATGCTCAAAATGTGGGAAAATGGGAAAATATAGGAATCTAACTGATGTTCCTATGTACAATTGTTCAGTGAGTATCAGATACTCACTGAACAATTGTTATTCTGAAGCGTTATTCTTAACTTCCATTGTTCCTAGATTCCTCAGATTATGTGAAATATCTTTGTCTTCTTTTAAATTTTTCTTTGGAAAAACAGTTTCTAAATTTCATCTGATGAAAAAAAAAGTCTTTAAATGTTTTAAAAGCATATCTTATGAGAGATAAGTTTAAAAAAAAAAAAGGAAATTAGTAGAAAATCCAAGTATTTTATTTATGTAGATAGGTATATTGCATCTAGATAGATATACTTCATTATTTAAAGAAATTTTAATTATATATTGTGATTCATAATGATGGAAAGCACTATTTGATCCACCCGACATTTTAAAGTCAACAGGATAACATTTTTACATCTTAGTCTACTTGTTTCATACACAAACACTACTACAAAAGTCTAAAAAGAAGTTGTCCATTCTTGCCTTCAGGAAATATGTATAAAGATATATAACACAAAGATAACTTGTATTTCGTATTTCAAAAAATAAAATTAAGCCATGAACAGGACAATGATGAAATGGTCAAGTGGTCAAGTTCAGAACAGAAAAGAGTAAGGGGTAAGGAACAGTAATCAGTGATCAGTATTTTTATGACTCCTTGTGATGCTATTGAATACTGTGAATATTGTTTTGGTATTATATATTTTATTAGCTATTTAAAAAAAAAAAAAAATTGCTTATTGTTAGAAAATTTAAAGTAGATAAACCTGGATACCGCTATAGATGCTGTTAGTTGGTCCTTCTACCTTCTCCAGAGCAAGTTTCAAACATAATGAAAACACAGTTTATGGAATTGGGTCTCTTCCAGATATGCCATTCCTCCAGGTTCCAGCTGCCATCTACACTACTGCTGTATTATTTCTCGATGATTTTTTTCCTTTGTTTTATGTTACATGCTAATAGCACAGTTGTTGTTTCCCATGCCAAATATACTGTCTTCAGTAAATTGTAAGAAGGTAAATTGTTCATATTTGCCTCTGTAAAATATAAAATCTTGTTTAGCAAAAACAAAGTCTGTGATAATAGCTCAGAAGTATTCAACAAGATAAATGTTTAACTTTTATTTATGAGGAGAACATAGTCACTTTCATCAGAAAGCCTCACAGAAAGGAAAACATTCTGTTAAATAATTTGGAAAAATACCATCCTCAGACAACAGCCCAATCTCTGATCTCTAAGAGACTATCAGCCAGCACTAAAGTTACTTGACATCCTTCCTTCTGCAGGATTTATTATGTTCCCTTGCTTTACCTCCTGTAAAAAACATGTAGAAACTGGCTTTTTTAAATTCTTTTTTTTTACAAGTATCTGGGCACTTTTCATGTTGATAGATTGAGCTTTATGCTTAATGGATCTATGGATGCATTGGATCCACTGTACACATGACATTTGGTTTACCCTTATGAGTACAGATTGATTTGTTCTCGAAGTCCGTATCAGCAGGAGAGTACATCCACAGCACATCACAACTCTCACTTTTCAACACTGTATATAGTGCTGCATGGGAGGGTTCATAGTCTTACATGGTTTTCTGTATTATGAATTGTGGCATTCTCCCAGGGCCTGGAGAACAAGTAAACTACAATTACCTGAAAGGACCTTATAGAGAGTTAGGTTCTGGTATCTTTTCACAACTAGTGATAGAACAAGACGGATTGGCCTCAAGGCATACCAGGGGAGGTTTAGACTGGACATTAGGAAAAATGTTTTAATTGAAAAGGTTGTCAGATATTGGAACATGCTGCCCAAGGAGGACGTTGAGACACCATCCCTGGATGTGTTTAAAAGCCATATAGATGTAGTGCTTGGGGATATGGCTTAGTGGTGGACTTGGTAGAGTAGGGTTAGTGGTTGGACTTGGTGATCTTAAAGGTCATTTCCAACCTAGATGATTCTATGATTCTTCTGAGATGCCCAATTCTTCCTTTCCATTCCTTTTATTAAAAATCTATCTGGTCAAAGATAGATGTCTTCATGGTTAATAAACTGAAGCTTACCTCCTGTGGTAGATTTCATTTCTTCAAGATACTTGAACTGCTCAGCGTGCCTAAAAGATAACTGAATCATTCTTGTAAAATGTCCCTGTCTGACACCATTAGTATTTATGTAGAATTATTTTTAGAATCCTGCATGCTTTTTCAACACCCACCTTTAGAAAGTTACTGTAATTCTTAGAAAAGATCCCATGTTCATCACCTTCAGATACAATTACAACATCCATCTTGCAGTTTAGTTCCCCAGTATCATTGTACAGTGATCTTACAGGTGTGTATATTATCTGTAAAAAAAATCAACCAAACAACCAAACAAAAAAACACCAACAACATTGCAATGCACATAATAATTTCCCTTGGAAAGAGGACAAAGAAGGCAAGAGTATCAGACTAGACTGGACTACTTCTATTCTAAAACCAAGACTAGGGCTTTTCTTGTACTGAGTCTATGTTATAAAGTTCAGCCTAGTTCAATAACAAACTATATCTTTTGATATGTTAAAAAAATAAATTATATTATCACTAATGATACTACAAAAAACATCACCTAGACCATGACCTGGGATAGAACAGGAAAAACAACATTGGACAGGGAGTTGGTTTCCTCTCAGAGAAGCACCAGTGAGAACTGAAAGGAAAATAATCCCTCTCCAAACCACACCTCAGCAAACTTCAACTGTAGCTCTTTTTTCACCTTAAGACCACCAAGACACACTAACCTCTTCCAATTTTTAAGAAGGTTGCTTTTCTTGTTTTTCTTTTCTTTTCTTCTCTTCTCTTTTCTTTTCTTTTCTTTTCTTTTCTTTTCTTTTCTTTTCTTTTCAAATATAAAAAGATTTATTCCATTTCCTTCCAAAGTGCTAGGGTGAAGTGAGTCTACTTTGTCTGAAGAGCTAACTTTACTGTTCTGGAAAAATAAAAGTCTCTCAAATGAATAAAGAGAGTAAAAATATGGTTCAAAATAGAAGACTGATTGCAAAGGTAACCATGTAGAAATTATCCATCTACATTAGACTCTCTGATGTACACCTGTAACTTGAGAAAGCACATGTTTTCCCCAAGGAAACATCTGTGTCCATTTACCTCAACTGTCAATTTTTTCAGTGTTCCTCTTTCTCTCTCTTTTTTTTCTTTAAGTTCTGATATTATTAAAAATTCATAATGTTTTACATTATGAAATGTTTAATTATACTTGATAATTTCCCATTATCCTGTGTTTTTAAGTGGAAAAAAGAAATTTCTTGGTGACATCTGCATAGGAAAAAAGGAACTATCAATAGGTGAACTAATGTCACTTGGTTGAGGGTAAAACAGATGATCCAATCATTTCTAAACAGACTACTTTCTGTTCTGAGAAAATGCTAACAGAACTAAATAGAGATGATCAGAAAAAATGAAAGAAGAGTACATATTGGATACTTTCAACTTGCCTACAGCACATTGTACTTTTGAATTTATGTCAATTTGTGATAAGCTAGGATCCCTTCACATTAAAAAAAAAAAAAGTTAAAATTATCAGTATATTCTAGAAGATGTACTGGAAATTTCAACAAATGAGCCGCAGTCAGAAAGAAGTATAGAAAAGCTGTTGATATTAGAGGAAATGGTTCTATAAAAGGTAGAGAAATAGATACACTGAAAGTGTTCAGGACAGGAAAAAAAGTTTGATAGCATATGAGCACTTACAAAATGAAAATGACAGATTCTAGTAGGAAAGGGCTAAAATAATTGAAATAAAAGAATTAAAAAAAAATCCAACCTGCTGTTGAGTAATAAAAAATGCAAGTGCAAAGATTTCACACTTATAACCAATTAATTCAATAGATGGTGTAAAATATTTTTAAATACTTCATTTTTATGTTTATATGTGGTTTGTTTACAGCGTAAAATTGCTCAACTCTACCTATTTGTGACTAGAGCTCCAAAGCACTGAATGATAAATTACACTCAGTTTAACATACTTCTAGGACACTTGTGCAGGCAGACAGACATGTTTCCTTCAACCTCTCATTCTCATTCTCCACTGTATAGGATCTATATGGGTAGACATACTATTTCTATTCAAGAAAGTGACCATGTGCATGCCGTGGTAGCTGGACCATCTTTTTATTCCACTCTCAGTGCTCACCTGATCAAAACACACAAAACTGTTGTTAGATATTCATACTGACCTAACAGAAGATCATGGAGTAGACAATAAAAGTGTCTTTGGTGCCATTTTTCCAGATGATGAATGAGTACTCTCCAGCAAACCCAAGTTTTAAGACTACATGATACCAAACAGCTTTATGCCCAGTTTTCTACGGAGCTGTTGTAAAATGTATTGAGTTAATAAAGTGTCTTTTTTAATGAGACAATCTGAGAGACTCCAAATTACTAGTTGCAGTCAGTAGTAGCGAATTGTAAGAACTGAGGTGCTTACACAACTTGTGGTTAAGTTTTGATACTATCATTAATTAGAAAATCATATCTGTTTTTCACAGGATTCCTGGCTGACTAATACACAGGACAGACAAACGAGCAAGACATCATTGTCTGTGAAAGACTTTTTGCCTTGGAAACTGTAGCTCAGTGACTGAAGGAAGGATGGTAAGAAAAGGGGGCATGTATGAGCTACCACAAAATATTGCCGTAGAAAATTGTAATCTCACTTCCCTCCAGGCTGAGGAAACAGAGGAATCATATCTTCTCATGTCGTTTGTAGTCTTTTTCTCCACACTGTCACAGACCATGCTAACACAGTATGGTTGCTCTTGCTTTCATACAGTGGCTACCTTTCCTAGGCTAGTAAGTTCCCTACAAGCTTGCGTGTCTTCTCATGATAAAGAAACTTGTACATAAAAAGTATAGAAGTGTGCTCACTCTCCCTATGGCTATAGCAAAGAAACAAGAAGCCATGGTGTGTCTCAAGCTTCAGTGCTGTGGGGTATTTCTGACAAAGTTTCTAAAGCAAAGCCAAGCCTTTCATTAGCAACATGTTGTTCTGGTTTCTTTTATCTTTTTTTTTTTTTTCTTTTTGTTTTGTTTTGTTGTGGTTTTTTGTTTGTTTGTTGTTTTGTTTTGTTTTGTTTGCTTGGTTGGTTTGGTTTATTTTTTCAGTAAAATATAATAGGTTGGATCCTGTTTGGAACAACAGAGTCCAAGGAAAGCATACTTGAATATTAAGAAATTGTAGGATTTAAGGAATTTCTTTGTAAGTACTGCTGTATTTCAGTAATATACTTTAATATAAATCACTTGAAAAACTGTCCATGGTACAGTTAATGGATTTAATTACAAATAATACTGTTCTGACCTTTCTCCATCTAGATGTAGACATTACACCCTCTAACAACTGAGGGTTTTTTTAAATTCACTGATGATATATTGTTGTTAATAGACAAAAGACCATTGATGATGCCCACAGATCTAAAGCTTCTGATTTAATGATTATGTTCCCTTGATTAAAGAAACTGCTTTCTTTGGTCAATTATTCCTGCTATTATCTTGGGTTGATTTTTGTGGGCATTTGTAAAAATGTTAGAGAGACAAATTCTAATAAAACTAGTACATTTCTGTGTTATTTGAAAATGTTGATTGACCCTTATTTGTGCCAGAAAAACAAACTGTTCAATAATGAATAGCTTTCTGAATGGAATACAGAGTCTTGGGAATCTCTGTTTTGCCATAGATCAGTTTGGCAGAACAGATCTGTGTTTCAGCAGAGGCTGCTGTAAATGATGACAAGTAAATGCATTTCTAAAAGAACTGTACATTAACTGAACACTGTTGTCCACTATTTATACTAATAGCATGGCATATGTGCTATGACTGATTGACATGGGTCTGTCAAAAACCAGCTTGATCTTTGTCTCAGGAAAGTCTTTCCAATTGGACTAGGCACTGTGCAGGAAGCCTTGGACATGCCTGTACCGTGCAAAGCATTTAATGTACCATACTAGTGCACCTGAAAGGAAAAGATTTTACCCTCTCTATATAGCAGCTCTGCTAGGTCCTTCAGGACTCAGAGGCCATATCTGAGGAAGTTGTTCATCCTGCACTGACCTGCTAGGGTCACCTATGCAGCACAGAAGGAGGTCTGTGCTTGATCAACTCTACCATCTCTCATTATTGTCCTTGAATACAAGAATCAAAAACACAATTAAAATATCTTGTCTGTGGATTTCAGAACATTTCAAAAAATCACTTGTGAGACTTTGTCCCCTCTAAGACAGTGACAGAAACTCAAATGACATCAATGAATCCAGTAGTTTTTCTGTAACTACTTATGTGACACTATGCCAAGCAACTCACAGGTTGTAATCTCAGATGAAAGTTACATTTGCATCCTACCTCTGTACATGAGCATATTTTCCAGTGAAATCTCTGACAGTGCAAATACATTATTTTTGCTTTGAAAAGCTCAGTAAGACTTTACAAGCTTACTCGCTCTTACTGTGTTAAACTACATCTGATTCAAAAGTCTTGTTTTTCATGTTATGGACCAACATTCTTCTTCACTTCGTGTTATCTTGAAAACACCTCTAAAACAAGCGAGTTTAGTCATGTGGATTTGTGTAATACATTGTCTGTTTAGAAACCTGCAGTTTTATTTTTTCTGTGTTTATTCCTGCAACTGACCCTATATCCTTCCAAACAGAAATTATTTACTTTCAGTTATGCTAAAATATGTTCTATAATTATAATTCTACATTAAAGGAAATATATATACAAGGTGGGTTGGTGTGTAGGTGGGTGGTTCTGTGAATGGACTTTGTCCTTGACAAAAGATTTGTGAAGCGATTGTGTTCTGACAGATTTCCCTTTGAGATAATCACACCACTTCAGGACTTAATAGTCACCAGCTGGAATACAATCTAATTTAAACAGAGAACTTGAAAGAAATATACAGACTGTTGTCCTGATAGCAAAATATTCAGTGGCCATGAAATGCAAACACTAACCTGACTGCTTATTTACTCTACTATACATAGTTATTTTATCCTCTACCTAGCTCCAGAAGAGGCAAGCAACCTCATCAAGAGATTCAGTCACAAAATCATAGAAATTAAAACTGCGAATGAATAATGAGACCATCTAAGCTTTCTCACTCACAAAGGTGGATTACTTCTTAGTACATATATTTGATAATGCAGCCAAATGTTTTCACATTTCCCAAATAATAAAACCTTTACTGATGTTTTTCAAGTTTTTTACTAATAGAATCTAGCCTTAAGAATTGTTTTAAATACTCAGTTTAAATTTTCATGTAATTTATTTATTCTTTTTTATTAACATGTACCCTAAAACTGCTGCCTTAAAAGGATTTTCCTTCTACATATGTGCAGTTACCATGATGCTCTTACTCACTGTTTGATCAAACTAGATATATTCAGCTTCAAAATCAGTCCCAGATTATTTTTCCCATTGATCAAAGTGGATTATCTCTCTAGGGCTGGCTTCAAAACTTGAAACTTTTACACAATTTTTTCCTGGGTAAACTTGACACTTGTTTCCCTTTGAAAGACACTTATCCAGGTTAGTAGTAACTGAAATTCATTATCATATAATGGCAGCTGGTATTATTACAGATTCCTTTCCCCTGTGGCATATGTTTTCAATACTGCTATTTATGATACAACTTGAATACACTAACAGATAGTCAAAATCACACAGCAAGCATGCAAGGTTCTGAGCCAGACGCAAATTTAAAATAGTAAACATTTTAGTGTCAGTGCCACGATTCAAATGTTCTTTTCTCAGCCAAGATGGACTCATAACTAGCATATTTTGTTATCATGTCTTTAAAAGATGTGGTTTTCTCTCCAATTCTATCAAAAATCTTTCTAAGTGGAAATTTCAAAATACTTATGAATTAGGAATACAAATTCCATCATTTTTCCATTAACATTAAAATCTATTTTATTTCTGAGAGAAAAATTGTTTTGGATATTGACTTTTGTTTGTTTGTTTTAGTTTTTAATTAGCCTTTATATGTATTGCTTTATTGATCCATCTGATTCATTGTCTGTCAGTCCACCTACTCATAACTTCCAAAACTGTTGGCTAGCTTTGGCCAAAGATAAGAATGAGGTCAAAGCCTTGAAGAAAAATCTCACAAGTTTCATTGAATTTGGTGAGTGGATAAAGGACACAGAGACAGATTACTGTCCTACTAGGAACAAAGTCCCAGTCATAGCTCAGCAGCTATCATTTTTGATTAACCTCTTGCTATCCAGTCAGCAGCTATTCTGCCAACATGTCAGTGCAAAAGTAGCTCTGAACTACTGAGAGCATATAATGTCTTCTTCACAGCTGATACCTGCGGATATGAAAGACAGTTGAGGGGACTGGAAAGGGAAGTCTAATGGCAGTAGGCATAAAGCTCAGCATAAATGAACAAAGCTGCTGCAATGAGGCAAAGGAAGGGATATGAGAATATCAAATACAAATCCTCAGAAGATCACTTCATTAGCTCTGCTGTTCTCAAAACAATTTATTTTATTATTTCTATTAAGACAACAGAAACTAAAACACAAACCAGGAACAATGACAATAAAATGACTCCTTATTACAATGAATTTTGAACACCAACAGAAAGTAAGCTCAGTATCTAAAAGAAAATGCATTCTCTTTTTAGATTGTATAGATTGAATACAGACAGCTAAGTGATCACACGACAGAATTTTGCAGAAGAGCCTGAAGGAGATAAAGAGCTACATGATATTGCAGTTAGTGTGATAACATCTGAGGAGTCAATCTGCGCACTCTGCTGCACTCAGCACAATTCATGCATATGAGGAAAAAAAGTATTTTTTGTTTCCCATGTGATTTTTTTTTTCACCCATCTTTTTTTTATGTCTTCTCCATCTATACATAAGAATAATTCCAGGGGTTGAAGAGGAAAACCTCGTTCACAGCAGACACATAAAAAGAATGCTACTGTTAATTCAGTTCCCTGTAACAGCTATTCTGGTGACAATTTTTTTAGGTTTTTTAGTGTCATAGGGATAAGATGACTCTGTGATGCACCCAGAGTAGTCCCAATAGTATTCTGTCAACTTGCTGTCAATTTTCACTCCTCCTCATGCCACCACTGTCAAGCTTTTAAAACCGGATGCTATGTTACTGATGCAGTGAGATCAAGTTGCATTGATATTGCAGAGGTAGGTTTGTGAGTAATTAAAGAACATTGGACTGATAGACTCCTGGCTAGTACTATCTTGGACAGTACAGTTATCTCAGAACAGAACTAAAAAATTAGTGAGTTTGGTTAGTTGTTTGGTTGGCTGGTTTGCAAGAAAAAGGAAAAGGAAAAAGAGAAAAAAAAAAGGGGGGGGGGGGGGGAAAAAAAAAAAAAAAAAAAAAGAGAAAAAAAAGAAAGAGAAAAATAATTTTAAAAACTATATTAAAAAAAAGGGGGGGGAAAGGCAGGGAAAGGGAGGAGTGAGGGAGGAAAAGCAAGAGGAAGAGGAATAAGGAGATAAGTTTATTCCTGTCAAGAAAATAAAAAAGGAAAATTTAAAAGTTTTAGAAAGAAGACCCCTTAGAAACCCCTAGGAATTCACACTACACATTATTGGCTTTTTTTAATACAGAAAGATAGAATGCAATCACTCAGTTAAGAAAATATTTTGAGTGATCTTTTCAAAGCTTTTTTTTTAAAAAAAAAAACCAAACAACTTTGGATAAGTATGGAAAAGTTCATCCAAACATCAAAAATTACAAATCAAGTACCATCCCTCTTGCCCAAAAATGTTATGAGATTGCTTAGAAACAAGGGATTTTCAGAAAACAGCATAATTTCAACCCTTAGTTATGTTTTCTGAGAGTTTGGGAAAACTTTTTACTAATAAAATAGAAAATTCCTTATTTTTTAATGTTGGAGTCCTACATTGTGAAGAGCAGGGAGCTGGTCTTTATGAGATTAGGGACCAGAACTGCAGCCAGCACCTAGTGTCCCACAGGCTTGAGGTGAGGTTGTGAGAAATCCATTACTGGGAATCTTTCACTGCTGTATTGGTTCACAGACATATTTCATTAGCTTTCCTTTGTCCTCTCTGTTTTGAGGGTATCAATAATTCAGTAGAAGTGTATACCAACAAGACATCATTCCTAATCCAAAAATTATAAAAGTCAGCTGTAGAGAACCAGCCTCCTCCCAGTTTCCTCCAACCACTGTTACAGTGTACACTGTGAACCCTAAACAGTGCCTTTTCTCTAAAAATGGGGGTCTAGGTAGACCCTCCTCCCCTTCAGCCATGGGATAACAGCATGGACAGCAGAGGTAGAGGCTGGTACACAGCCTTGTCTTCATCTGACAGCAAGGAAACATTTTATCCATTTTGTGACACTTCACTGTTATACACAAAGAGAAGAAATAGCAGATTAATTTCAGATAGTATTAACAATCAGCACTGTACAACCTTATTCAAAGTACTTCCCTTAAAAACTTCCTGGGAATAAGAATGCTCCACACTCAATAGAAAATAGCTACAGCTTGGTCATAACTGAGGAGACGCAGCAGAGAACTGTTGGCAATAAAGCAAAAGATCTCTTTTTTTCACCTTTTGTGACTCCTTCCTTTTGTGCTCTGGAGGTTCTTAATGAAAAATGTTCACTCAAAAGATACATATGAGCTTTTTACAGTCTAGCATGAGCAAAGAAGCAGCTATTCATAGAGGCAAATGCCCAGCAGCTTATTTGAAATACTCCTCCTGCTGATAGCAGAGCGACATTCGGAACAGGGAGTTTGTGTTTTGGACAAAGCATTTTTTAGAGTTACTATGTGATATGACAAGGAGAGAATACAAAGCAAAGTAATGAGTGGAAGGCAAGGACAGAGCTGATGTGGTTTCATCAGAATTACTGTAATTACTAAAGTTTTCAGCAGTACCATGTACGTGGGTGCACTGTTCTTTATAGAATACTTGAAATATATCACCTGCACCCCTGAGAATGCTGACAGCAAATTCAGTACTGGCAGTAAGGTGTGGGGACCTGATGCTGTTGCTATTCAAGCTGTGAAGCTCCCCAGTCATCACGGTTTCTTCCTCTGCTCTTGTGCATCACGTTCCAACTCCCCAAGTGATGTCAAACCACCTAAAGTCACTTTCAGAAATGGGTCCACAGCAAAGCAATTAGATCTCAGAAACAGTTTTGTTGGCTCCAGAAGACTTACATCTGGGTAGGTGTTTTACTGTTCTCTGGATCCAGACCCATTTCTCATATTCAGGCTTAAAGATGCCACAAATCTTTTACAGAGAACACTTTTCTATGTTTTAAAAATGTGTTTAGACAAAGAAACATAATTAAGAAAGCATGTTTGGACTTCACTTAGTCCTTTAATTGATTTCAAGCAAAAGCAAGCAAAAGATTATCTCCAAGACATCCAGAGCAATAGAGACAGGGAAGACTGGATTATGACAATCTCATATTTTGATACTGTCCATAAACCTCCCCAAAAGGGGCAACTCCATTCACTAAAATGATTTTCTTTCTTGCTGAAAGAAGCATTTTTTTAAGGGTAATGGAAGATATTTCAGTGCTGTGGCTTTATATGCTTTCTCTTTTTTTTAAGTAAGGGACACAGCTTTCATGCCACAGGTGTGTTGAATTGTCATGGTAGATAACAGAGGAGTGATCCTTGTTATCAAGTCACTTGATTCTGTCTTTGGTAAATCATACAATAAGCTAGTAATGTGTCAATTGATTCATGCACCATGGAATAAATTATATTTTTATAATAATTATAAGTTCTTTTTTTTTTTTTTTTCCTCTCTGTCCAAGCACTAAGGGTCTTGCATGCTGTTTCCATTAACATAGCTACTTATGCCATGAAATACCACTGAAATCAATGGGACTATTTATGGAGTCATTTGCTATTCAAAGGGCTTGATTCTCTGATTATTTATTCTGTATTTTCACTAGCGTTACTCTGCTTACTTGAACAGAGTTACTTCTATTTTGGCTGATGTAAAAGAAACTAGTCAAAGGTGACAGAGTCTGGCACTAAAGCATTTTGTAAATAGTTGCTTCAAGATAAAGAATAATAACATCTTTGGATAGTGCAAATCATGATTTAAAAAAAAAAAAAAGACCAATCTGGATTTTGTACATTCACTTGGATATTCCAAACAAAAACGAATGCTCAAAGGTAACATTATTTTTAAAGCTTGAATGCTCCCTATGTGCTTGACAAATAGCATCTGTCTAGAATTAAATATTGTCTTGCTGATGTCATTAGGAGACCATAAACAGAGATCAAATTTCATTCTGGGGAAACAGGCTTACAAAGGCTTTTGTTAACAAAGTTCTTCATTTCATAACGCAGAAGTGCCCAGCTTATGGGACATTCCAGTGTATTTCAGTTGTTTAATTGATTCCACAACCTACCTCCTTTCCCAAGCACCTCAAAGATGTGGATGCGGACCAATCTGCAGGTGAGATGGATAATCCTGATAGCTGCAACCTCCTATTTCACATCCTGACAGTTTGGTTCTCTGTCCAAAACACAGGCATCCTGATTGCCTGACAGGTACAAAGGTCAACCCCTTGCAGGATGAGGTTCGAAAGCTCCCCTTTTTGACAATTCTAAAGCAGGCAAGTAGCAATAAATGATCTACAATTGTCTGTGTATGAGCTATTGCAGGAAACAAAAAGGCTTCTAAGAAGCACCAGACTTATTGTGCTTGATTTCTAAGGGCTCTGTGAAAATGTGTGCATACTTTCAGATTTTATGCACATGTGAAGATCAGCTGTCCTGGGTATGCATGGTGGGTGGCTTGCTGTGGCAGGAAGAATGGGCTCCACAGTCGTAACTGGTAAGCTTCTGATGAGCTGACTGAGCACAGTACACATCATGTAGCACTTTTCACATTGCCAAGTTAACAGCTATCACCAGAGGTAGAATTTAAACTGCTGGAATAAACAAAGTCAAGGGGAAGTATCTTGCTGAAATGTCACCTCCCACAGAGCTTGTGGAAAGCCATTACTATTGTAAAGATGCATATGTGGGATTTCAAAATGTATATTTTGCCTTAAAAGATACACTTCAAGAATGCAAAACATACAGCAAGGGCAAACTATTATCTTTCCCAGAGTTTAAATAAGGTTGACATTTTTTATATGTTGGAAACTTCCCGGTAGCTTTCAGATGGTTTATTATTACACAGAGTAATCTGTCTAACTCAACTAAAATAGTTCACTTGACGAAAAAAAAAAAAAAAAAAAAAAAGAAGGAAAAAAAGTAATGTGTGGTTATAAACTTTATAGAGGCTTAACTTGTCTGCTTTACTTTGTCTGAAAGATAGGGCTATAATCTCAGAGAGCTACCAGGAGAATTAACTGGCTTACAAATTGGAAGCACTTTATCTAAGTGCCACATATACTACTGCTGGAGGTAGAGCTGCTTAAGCAGTAACTGGTGACAAAGTAGCCTGAGAACTGTGGATCTCAAGGACAAGTATTTTCTTCCTTTATTCTTTATTCACCTCCAGCTACCATGTTTCTTTTATGGCCTGTCTTTCCTGAGAGAACAGGACCAGCTGGTAATTGGACCAGCTGGCGCTGCTGAGCTTTGGAAAGGTGGACTGAAGGGCAGGGCCAGAAACCAAGCAGTCTGTGCAACACCAGCCCTATAGGTTCCCTGGAGGACACGTGATGCTTGAGTCCTGAGAAGGCTGTGCTGCAAAAGGGAGGGACTGTACTTCAAGGAAGGAGGTGCAGGGATGGGATGGGATGGGATGGGATGGGATGGTGGCCCAGTGAAATGTTATGTTTCATCTTTGGCCCTTTCCCATGTCTTTCAGGGCCAGGGCACACGGCTAGGGTCCTGAAGCATACTGTGAGCAGGTATATCTTGGTGCTGGTGGGTCCTTATCTGGGGGGCAGCCTCAACCACAGAACAGGGAGGAAGATGTTGAAGGCTCTGAATTCAGCTTATACTGTCTAATTTACTGTTTATGGACACTGAACAAAGACTAGGTAACTAGGGAAAAGGGCAGCATGCTACTATCCCCAAAGGTGAAAAGACTGAAGACTGCATAGATACACAGAGGGTTTATAGGCTGACAAAAAACACATTTCGAAAAATAACAGCTATAGGGATTGATGGGCTGACCTATCCTCTCCAGGATTTTTTGGTTTTCCCCTGGCAGATCCGGCAGCAAGGTTCCTTGATCCATAAGAAGTTTCAGGTCTACCTGGGGATCAACTAGAGGTGGAGGGAATGAGTGAAGAAAAGGATGGCTGCAGAAGCGCAGGCTGCTGTTCAGAGAGCTCCCAGCCCCGATCTCAGCCCGGAGCAGAACCCTGGCCCCGGGCTCGCCCCGGGGCAGCTCCGGCACGGCAGCCCCGTGGCGGGGCCGTGTCGGCTGCTCCATGGGAGCGGGACGAACTGAGCCGTCATACAGCTCTCTGTAGAGCATTTGCTGGCGGCCTTGGCCGTGCCAGGAATCAATATTTTTCCTACCCGTTGCTAGCACGGGTCACCTAACCTGCGACACTGTTGCACACGGTCACTGGTGATAAAAGAAATAGATGGAATATGGGAAATGAAGCCATTCAAAGAAGACCAAGACCCGGCAATAGAAAAGTGTTACCTTTCTATCAAGCACTATTCTGTTTGAAATTCGTGACACAATGCGGGGGGAATTCTTTTTTTTTTCTAATTTTTATCTCCTCAGCCCTTCCCGGACCCCCTCGCTGAGCTGACCCTGATGTATTCGACGTATGTGATGTATGTTGTATGTGCACGTGAAAGCGCTGTTACCACGACTGTGGAATCCCAGAGCGGCGTGTATTTCCCTGGCGCTGGCATCATTCTCCTCCTTTGCACTGGGGGCTAAGGGGGAGGCAGTCGAAGTGCTGATAACAAATTAGGGAAGCTAACAAGCCTCAAAAAGGACAAAAGCAAAGCAGGAGGGGTTCGAGCAGCCCGCACACTTGAGCCGAGTAGGGAAAGGCGATACCCAGAAACCTGGGCAGGGAGACAGGAAAGGGGAGACCGCAAGACCAAGGGGAGAGCAAAGCTACCGGGGCCGTACCCGCGAGAGACCCGCCTGGGTTCTTGCCCTTCTAGGTGCTCTGCTTTTTGATTGTTCCTTGTCTCCGGTTTGAAGGAAATGTAATTTAAAAAAAAAAAAAATTATGAAGGAGGCAGACAAGTAAATAATTGGTTTGTTTCTTGTTTGACTTGAGGGCTAGCAACCAATCTATTTAGCCCTTTCGTTGGTTTGAATTAATGTCAGGAGGAAGAAACTCACCCGAGAAAATTAGACAGGATCGCCTTTTGATAAAAACGTATTTTCGTTACTTTAATTTATTTGCGCTTATTTTTTCACACGTCGGTTTTCTGATTATAAGGAAATACACCAAGTGTGAAATAAACACATTGACAAAGGAAACAACGGTTATTACTTCTACCCGTCCCTAAATATAGTATAAAAATAATAACTGATCACATTACTTTTCATTTCCCTGCTTCCACTTACTGAAGGACACTGTACAACGAAAAACGCCAAGGGCGTTAAAGAAACGAAGCGTGCTTTGAGGCGTGGGTGGCCTTGATCAGAGGGGATGGTCCTGATGGACCTCTTTCGCGCAGAAGAGTTCGGGAGGGCTCTCTGAATAGAGTGCCAACGAAGAATCTGATTAGAAAAGAAGCAGGCATGGGAGGAAACCCTCCAGGCCTATGGCGAGGTTTGAGCTTACAACTAGGGGCCCGGGGCGCAGTCGCCCCGGCATTCAGGACCCTATTTTTTCCCCGAAGCCCCGGGGTTCAGGTTTCCCGGGGGCTCCGCGGCTCTCCCCGGTTCGGCCCGACTTGCCAGGGCGGCGGACCCTGAGGAGAGATTGGCAGAGATTGACGGTCTTAGACAGAAACCGGGAAGCTAGGGCGAGATAGATGGGTAAGCGCCAAGTTGTTCTCCGAGGACACCTCCTGTCGTGGCCCTGGTGCGGTTTAGTCTGTACTTCTCCAAAGTAGTCGAGGGCAAGGATCTGCTTCTAAATGGCCCTGGCAAAATCAAACATACTGGTGGGATCCTAACAACGAGGGAAGCTGACAGGAGGGCTAGGATGTGACATCCAGCGGACACCTTTCCCCTTGCAAGAGACCGGTAGTCTCGTTTCCTTTCTCTCCGCGTCTGCATCGTTGGTTTGAGGAAACGGTGTATCATCTGGGGAATTAGGCAGTCAAACCTACCTACTTCTGAGGGAATCGAGGAAACATAAGGAACATAAAACCAAACAAAACAACAACAACAACAACAAAAATCACAAAAAAAAAAAAAACAAAAAAACAAAAAAAAAAAAAAAAAAAAAAAGAAAAAAAACCCCAACCCACAAAACAAAAACAGACGAAATACACACACACACAAGGGGGGGAGGGAATTACAGGTCTCAAGTTCTCCTTAGTTTATATGCCAAGGCTTCAAAGCAGAAGGGAAAAGGAGACTTTAGCCTTGCTAAAGGAATATCTGTTCATTCCCGACCGAAACGAGTTCTCTACGCTGCCAAGCACCTCTCTTTTGAGTATGTTCACATTAGGTATGATGATCATAGTAATAACAACAACCCCGAGAATTATAAGACAAGAGCACGTTTGACAGCGTTTGAGAAATTCAAATACAGCTGCATCGGCTTTGTCTCTGGTTCAGTCACATTTATTTCCCCAAGCTAGGCAGACAGCCTGAGTGAAGCATGACAATGAGTTTTGTAAATAGCAAATGGAAGGATTTGGTGTGTTATTGGGTTTGTGGGGTGGGTTTTTGTTGTTGTTTTGGGGTTTGTGGTTTGGTTTTTTGTGGTTTTTTTTTTTTCTTCCTGCCCTCCCTGTTTGATTTTACTCGCAATCCAAATAACCTTCCTCAGTGAATGTTTCAAACAAGAGATTGTGAGCGGGAGGGGACGAGGGGGGCTCATAATTACAGGTTCCTTTTGGAGCTGGAATTAAAACGCTGACGGCGCGTGTTGGAGAGGCAAGGTGCAGAGTTAGTCTTCTCTCTGACTGTAGGACGGCTGTGTTGTTACTGACATAGTTTTTATTCACAGCCAAGCACTTGAAAGCAACGCTGCTTCAAAAAGCAGGAAAGTTGTGGACCCTACTCTTTATGCTCGAGACGCCAGGGTCTCCCTGGCAGGAGAGAGAGCCCCGTCAGGAGAGGGGACAGCCGGGACCGGGGCCCTGCTCTCTCCGCGGGGACTGATCAGCCCGATTCCGCAGCTACACAAGGACAGCCGCGGGCGCGGTCCTGCCTCTGGGCAATTCCACATTCTCACCTTCCCTGATGAGATCTGCACGTCCCGAAGCGGGGCGGGGGAGGAAATGGTCAGCTGGAGATGGCTTAAAAAGATCTTAATCTGTAGAGCAAATACGTGAGCATTACGGTAGCTCGTTTCGATCAGTTAATCTCGTGAGGTTCAAGTATCCTGTGCTCGGAACTGCTCACCGACCCGTACCCCAGCAAAGGTACTGAGGATGGGCTGAAACTAATAATTTGTTTGTGCACCAGAACTCTCTCCCTTGTTCAGGTCAGGTCGCCACTCCTATCCACGTTTCCCGCTTTTGCGGGGTGAGAAATGTATTCCTTCCTTTTATCAAGCTCTTACTCTTCACCCTACCCCTTCTCCCCCCTTTTGTCTCAAGGAAAGGGAAAAAAAAAAAAAAAAAAAAAGTTTTCTGCACAGACGAGTGAAAATACATTTGCAAAAGCGACTGCAGCTCTTCAGAACTTTCCCTGTTTCCTTATCAAAGCCACCTTCCCGGTGGGAGAGTCGGAGGAGCTTGTTTGTTTGTTTTGGGTTGTCTCGAAACTCTCAGTCTGTCGCCTGTTACTGCCTAGCATGCTCGTCTCCTCACGACAGGCTTCCCTTGGCGATGCTGTGGTCCTGGCAGCTGGATCCGAGCCGCTGAGCAGTTCACCTAGTTCACAAATAAGCCCCAAAGTTTCCCGCAGAGACTACTGTGCTTTGTTAAGTTTGGCTGAACATACCAGTAACTATTTTTCTTGGATTCTCTTTAGCTTTCGCGGCTTCAATGAAAGCCTTTTCTTGTGGCTGCCATCGCAGCTCCTATTCATGAGGGAGGGCAGGAGACGGACGTCGGAATCATTAACTTTTCCTTGGAGGGCAGGAAGGAGGAACGAAGGGAAAGCGTTGTGTCTTCTGGAAGTCGGTCACGATGCCGGCGAAGCCTGTCCCTGCTCTCTGCAAGGCAAGGAACGAGACTACAATAATAGAATATAAAGATGTGTTTTGTTTTCCATTAAGTCGATAGACCAGGCAAGGTCTGCCCGGGGGAAAAGATGACTTGAGCCGTTAATGAGAGCTGACACTAAGATTTAGATAGTAAGGGCTAGTTTCACCAGCGGTGTCTCAACAATATTGGGGTTTTTTAAGCCTTCTTCACATCTCCGGGAAGTGCCCACCGTAGGCTCGAGCAGTGAGTGCAGGGAGAGTGCCGGCCCACGGGGACACCTCGGAGGGGGAAGATGGAAGGGACCTCTTCTCCTGAGCTTCTGATGCCTTTTTTTTTTTTTTTTTTTAATAGAAGTTTTTTGGGGGGGGGAAGACGAAAAAGGGTTTAGATTTTTTTTTTTTTTTTTTTCTCCCTTCATTGCCCCCTGTGCATAAACACGCAAAAATGACACCTCGAAGAGCGAGCACGCGTTTTATGCTGGTACCAACACTGCACTGAAAACTTTGGGGCGTTTGGGGTGGGGGGGGGGCAATACCACGGTGCCTGATCCTTAGAAAATCAATAGGAAACGGAGTGCTGAGGAGCGACCCAGCGTGAAGTGTGTTCCCTCGCACTCCGGCAGACTGGGTCGCAAGCGTCCCTCCCCGAGCTGGCTCTATTCCGCCGCACCGGGGGCCGCGGCGCGGCCGGCGCTAACGACCCTCGGCCGCTAGATGTCGCCGGCGCCGTTCGCATCGAACTCCCGCCCTGCAGGAAGGTGCCGAGCGCGGCAGCCGCCGCCGCCACCAGCCCCTCCGGCCCGGGGATGGCCGTCGGGGACGGCACGGCGTGCTCGTGTGGGGCCGCGAGGCCCCCTCGCCCCTCCGCTGGGAACCGCGGGAAGGGGATCATAGAGGCTCGGCTCGGGGGTCCAAGACATTCTGCTACCCCTCCTGTGGTTCTCTCGGTTGTCGACACTGGGGCGAGGGGCTGGTAGGTGAGGGACTTTTTGGTGTGAATTGCACCGAAAAAATGGTCTGTGCAAAAGGCACATGGGAAGTGTCGAGCTAGAAACTTCGATAGAGTGTCCCCACGGGGATGTGCGTAGTCTGTGCTTCGACCTATTTGAAGGGGACCAGGGGAGCACGGGACACTGCGGGATGCTCGGCTCCGAGGGGATCAGAGTCCCTCGGCAGCGGCTGATGGGCACCCTGGGCTCCCCCGCCCGGGGCCCCGTTGCCGCCTGAGACGGAGGCAACGCGCGAAGTCGGCGGCTGGCCCTGGGAAAGACTCCAGAGATGAGCATTTCTGTTGTGTGAAGTGCCTGCATTAGCAGCCCGAACACGTAGGAAAAGGCTGACATCTGCGGTTTGGTACGAGGCACCGGAGAACTGACGGACCTCCTGGTTCAGAGAGGAGCCCCCACCTCGGCTCCCGGCGGGGAGGAACCCACAGGTCCTCGACTGCGCCCGCGGGAGCGGCTGACCCGAAGGAAGGAAACCTCTTCTGAGATTTCCTCAAGTTTAAAAGCAAGGATACGACACAGTCTGTCCATTTGGGACATTCACCGTCAGTGCCCAGAAGTGAGAAGACAGAAGGACACATTCAGTTTAAACTTTGAGCCTGATTCCAGAGGGAGCACAAATAGTAACAGTTTTCAGTCTTTCGTCCCCAGTTTCCAAAATGACACATAAAATGGAAGGTGCAGCGTGGGTCATTTTTCTCAGCCTTTGTGTCAGCACACCTCTGCATTTGACTATTCACTATGCATAGTTTGCATCCCTGAATTTTTCCAAGCCCATCCAGATCTGTGGCCTGGCAGAGAAAGAAGCCAGAGCTACTTTAATTGTAAGGAACCGCAAGGGCTGGCGAAAGCCACCTGGGCAGGAGAGACATTCGGGAGACGGCTGTGAAGGCGCAGTTGGACCGCGCTGCTCTCTGCCGCACGGGAGTCAGGATCCGCACGGGTCGATGTAGGGTCCACCCCCTCGTGAGCACACAGACAACAGGGGCAGATTTTTGGAGACATGTCGAGAGGGGAAGATACATAAGAAATAAAAATAGAATAAGAAAAAAAATCGTTCTCCAAGTTTCCTCTAGCAATCCTTCTATTTTCTGTAGTTTGAACTGGAATGTTGGAGTCACAACAGAGAGGGCACATGCCATCTCCGCGCGTCTGTATTTGTACGATCAAAATATTAAGGGGCACTCTTTCTACTTCGATGGGTTTCCCGGCAAGGGCTCAGAAAGGAGCAACACGGCTAAATGGCACTCTGAAGTACCAAGCTATGGGGCAAAGAATATATTGTAAGAACAGATGAGAATATGTTTGCCATAGCTAATATTTATTAACATTACCCGAAAGGAAGTAAGTTAAAGAAATGCTAGGTATTCCATGACATAATGGTTGCACAAACTGCCTTCAATCAAGTTTGTTTGTTTTCAGGGCTCTTTTGCAAACCATCTTCCACACGCTTGGTTTGAAGGGAGAGATCTCATGGGCTGTTTTGCATTTTCAGGGAGGACGATCAAGTCAATTCTGAGATAAAAGAGTTGCTTTAGAGGGAGAAAAAGTGCTTCTTCTTGGAGTTCAATGTATTTTTTTAAACGGCGTATTTCGGATAAAAGGCCTCTTGTAACAAATTCCTAGATCGTGTCAAATATAACAAACTGAATAGCAAGAAGAAATGACAAAGCAAATATTGTGATCGCTGTTGTGGGTAAAATCGAAGCCAGGTTTATAGAGTTATGTTAACTCTGATTTTTATTTTATTTTTTAATTTTTTTTTAAATTAACCGTCATTAGATTTGTGTTCAGCCTAAAGACTTTTTTTCCTGTAGATGGCGTCCTTTGGGTACTGAGTAATCAATAATAATCCAGTCGTACTCAGGAGACTTTATTAAATCTTGAATAATAAAATAATTAATAATATTTTCTTAGTTATATATTTATTGAAAGTGAAAAAGCCTTGATTTATAGTAAGCAAAAGTGTGTTTCTCCTTCACGTGGATGCAAATAAAAACTGTTTGAATAAATAAGTTGTTTCTGAACATTTTGTTGTCAAAGTGTTAAATGTCCCCGTCATTTTTATTCAAACACTAACATGATTACAGCCAATTATATATTCACCAGTGTTCTTTATTTTAGAGTAATTGTACTTGTCACTAATAAAACAGACATAATGGATCGCTACTGTTCTGAATTTTAAAGCAATTTTCTGTAATTTGATTGAATTATACTTCGTCTCCGCTACTTTTTTTTTTATTTCTATATTTTGAAATCCTATTTTCTTGAAAATTGCAGCTCTATCCCTGTTTTGTTTTTCCTGAAGTAACGAAACCTCCTGTAACATTTATAAATAGAGACCCATCCCTTTTGAAATGTGGAAAATCGTAATTTCAGCCCAAACATACTGAAAGCTCTAGACTTAAAATCCGAAAGTCCGCAGGAGCGCCTAAAACCAGAACACTTGGCTCGACGCGCTGTCCTCCTTTGAGATGAGAAGCAGAACATAAACCGAGAAAAACAAACCTGGGACTTGCATAGGAAGGTTTCCTCACTTTATTGCAATTATTTGGGGCACTTCTTGGGGCTCAAACATAGAAATGCGCCAAGAGAAGCAGTTTAGTAGCTAATATTTACCACGGGAGAGTAAGTAAAGACGCGGAAAAAATCATAACGCCAATTAGAGCGTTCCAAGCAATTAGAGAGATTATCTGTATACCGTCCGTACGTTCTTTTAGGTGGCGATTGTAGGTAAAAAAAAATAACAAAATAAAAAAAAGGAAAAAAAGAAGCAGCCAAAACCAAGAGTGACTTGGCTTTTTGGCACAGACGCTACAGACGCAGAATGATACAGAAGTATATGAAAATATCTCGCTCTCAAAGAATACATAGGACTGCATTGCTATAATACTCCTCGCGTTGTTTTGCTAAGGATTAGTTTTCAGAGGGTTGTTTTTTGTTGTTGTTTTTCAAAGCCGAAAACGTGCCTTTAATTTAACAATTGTATCAACCATCAACGCAATGAGATATGATGCGCGTTGTCGCCAAACACAAATCAAAAAATGATACAAAGGCTTTCACAAGTTAATTTCATATGACAAAACACGTGCCCACCACAACAGATAAAGTGAAACTTTCGTTTGCAAACTGTGCGATTGCGTGAAAAAGTATCTCTTAGGTACATTTAGCACAGTCAAACACGGACGGTTGTTTCCGCAGTTCTGTAAGATAAAAAGAAGGGAAGGTACGTGCAGGAATCCCGGTGCCTCACCGCGACAGGCTTTCAGTGAAGCCTTAGCAGGACACGATCGACCCTCAGTGAGAACACATTTCTTGCTTTTTACGGATTGACTGTTTTGTATAACCACAAAAATTAGCTTGTAGTCGCCTTGTAAGGAAAAATTTAAAAAAAAAAAAATCGTAAGTGAATATCCTTTTATTAATTCAAATTTGTACAAGGACTTGTGAGCCTCCCCCCCCCCACCCCCCCTTTTACTGAAATTTTGAAATGAATGTGAAAATAAAGGGCGATGTCATCCTCTACTAACACTGTGCTAATAGGCAAATGGAAATTATTTATTTGTTGTAGTTTCTGGAGCTACGGCATGATTTCATTATTTAGGTGGAGTTTATAACCCGATTATAATAAACATTGGTTTTTAAAAACTCCCAAGGACTTATAACTTCTGTGTTTGTGTGTGTGTGCAACCCTATGCAAGCGCCCCATCTAAAAGATGGAGAGGAGAAAACACACAAAGGAGATGCATCCCTGGAGAACCTTTTCTTTCAACGTTTCACCACTCCACATTATCATTGCACTGAAAATCTGCAGCCGCTTCTCTTTCTTGGTCAAATTATTGTCGAGGCAAAACTACAAACCCCAGGCTTTAGCGAGGCACCGTCCGTGCTCGGTGGGAGGGACACAATTGGGATTTAACTTGTTGCCAGTCATTTTTGTGTGTTTGTTTGTTTGTGCTGGTGCTTTAAAAGCGAAACAAATTCCAGAAACAAAGCGGGGGGGGGGGAATGCGGGGGGGGGGGGGGGGCGGGGGAGGGAGGAGGAAAACAAGCTCTGTATAAAAGACATATCATATTAAAATAATACATGAACACACCCACTGGTATCAAGGGTACGATATGAGCCCTTCCCCAAGAAACTTATTTATAAGAGGTAGCGGTTATAATAATCCAACAAGCCCCTTACCATCACTCCCCCCCCCCCCCCCCCCCCGAAAAAGAAAGAAAAAAAGAAAGAAAGAAAACATGGAGACCACCCTGCCCGAAATAAAAAAATTGTTCAGAACAACCTACATAAAGAGGCAAATCTTGCGAGCCCTACTCATACGAGGAGACCAAGGAGCGAGCAAAGTCTGCTTCCCGGGCAGCCTCCTCGGAGCTAGAGCAAGCCCTGTCACGCCGACACCCGCAAAGTGCGAGCCCCGTCGCTACCGAGCACAGGCACCCCGCTCCGGCACCTCCTCCTCCCGCCTGAGCCCCAGGCACGGAGAAAGCTAAAATCGGCTTTGCTCCGAGGGTTGCCAAACGCCTTCTCCTAGAGGGGTGCATAGTTGTTTATGGCTTTTGTGCTACAACCGGGCGTTTTGCTATGGTTACAAGGGGCCCCCGGGACGTGGGAGCGGGGATGATAGGGGTGGATGTTGCGCTTTTGTAGGCCCTAAAAATTGGATCCGCAGCTGATCTTGCCGAGCCCGAGATTCCACCGAGCCGAGGGGTGCGGTGGAGATGCGGTGCGCGAAGAGGGCTGAGATGGGGCGGAGCGGCACCGGGCGAGCAGCGGCGCGGCCGGGTAGGACGGACGGTCACCCCCGGGCGCCAGTGTCCCCCACGCCCGGCGGCCTTCTGCAGAGTGCTGGGGTGAACCAGCACTGGAAGCGAGACTGTGCCTCTCTCTTTGTGCTGGGGGAGGGGGAGAAGGCCAGGGAGGGGGGGCGCGTCTTTTCTCTGGAGTTAACGAAAAACTACAAAACCAGATACACGTGTCGTTTGCCAAAGATTACGTTTATAAGAGGCTAAAGAGCTTTAGAACAACACCATGAAAATATTCCAGCAACAGTTTCTTAGGAGTCAAAGAGCAGATAGAAGTCTCTTAAAGCACTATTTGTTGGTGGGTTTGAGGTTGTGTTTTGGTTTCTTTGGTTTCTTTTCTCTCTCTCTTTTTCTCTAGGTCTTTCTCTTTCCTTGTATTTTATTTCGCGATTATTTAATTCGATCTGATAACTTCAGCAAAAGCGCTACGTTGGCCAAGAGTGTTTTAACAGTAAACACGGAAGAAAATTAAATTAGGTTTTTAAATCTCAAGAACAGTATAAGGTTTGTAACTCTTGCATTCCACACACACACCCCACACACATCCCCACCACCTCATTTTATTATCATTGTCTGCGTAACTCTGTAGGTAATTCTTAAGGGATATTTTAATTTTTCGGTTTGATTCCTGAATTAGGGAGACCGTTTGTAACACAGACACGCGTATTACCTCGGCAGGTGTAACGGCTTTCTTATGCACCAGGGCATATAATATAATAGTGACATTTAGGATCTAAAATCCCGCACGTCTTAGCGTTAAAGTTAGCAGCGACTGTAAAAATATTCTGTTCTGAAAAATTCTGTCAGTGGCAGCCGAAAGTACCAAATCTAGTGGATGCTCTACACGCTCTGGATAGGCTTTCTGTGGATGGTATTCTACAGCTACAGAGATAAATAAAATCTTCAGCTTTTAATTAAGGCGATTTAATTCACACCTCTTCACCCAGCGTAGCCGCCCTGAGAAATGTATACTCCAATGTTTGCTCGGATCTCTTTCTGTCACTCTTCTATCTTGTCTTATGTTTACGACATCAGCAAAGTTTTCTGTCCCCTACAGCCATTGTTACCCATTTCCACGTTCTCCGTCCAAGAAACTTCCTGAAGTTCAAAAGGATGTGAACCCTTTGCACCTAGCTGGTTAAAGTAATTGTTTTAAAGCTACCTCTCCCCCAACCTAGAAGGCTTCTCGAAGGTGTACAGTGCCCCGCTGGCTGTTCTTCTGTCTTTATGGTACATTGCAGCTTCTCAAAAGATCATCAGATGGAGAAATTTAGCTCTTCTTGAAACATTTAAGGAACTGAAAAATTAGTTCTGAATGGGGGTGGGAGGAGGGAAGACTAGAGAGCTTAAGGGGGGAGGGGGGGGGGGGGGGGGGGGGGGGGGGGGGTGGAGGGAGAAGAGGAGATACAACACCAGTAGCCCGAAAACAACAGGGGTGGGGACGCATGGGAGGGGGACTTAAAATGTTTGTATTTAAAGGGTGCTTGCAAGGTCTTCGGCACAATATGTGCTGTTCTCCTTAAAGGGGCACTGAGTGCCAATAACCATTAGTCATCCAGTAGGGACTTTTCATTACAGATCTATCTTTAGGGGGAGTTTCCCGAAGTCTCCAAAGAGAACATAGCTGCGGATTTCAAACCCGGTCCAGTTCCAGTCACACAGTGCCTGCGTACCCGCTGCAATAAAAGGGAGAAATACTTACCAGAGTTTAGGGAGTGCACGGATAGCCCAAAGGTCTCTGCAGTGCTCCTTTCCTCTGCGAAATACTATCTTGCATCTGAGGCAGTTCCCAGGCTATATCTGATGTTAACATTTATGCTATCTCAAACAGGAGGCTCTCCCCTCGACATTTTTTCCAGGGTTTTCAAGCAAATTTCTCGGTGCCACAATGTTATGATGGAAGGATGCTGAAATGACAGGCCTCGTAGACGCTTGTCTTAATCATCGGCTTCTTAATTTAGTTTTAGTGCTGTGGTTTTGTATGTGTGTGTCTGCGCGTGTGTGCGCGCAAGAGAAGCTTCTGACAACCTGCAGCTTCCTAATGACTGACGAGGCAGGGCTGCTGCAGCAAAGTAACACTTCCCTGGTGTGAAGACCTCTTACTGGGAAGTTTAGTTCACTACTGTTCTCGCAATCCTAATCGTATAACCTGTAACCAAAACCCACGGAAGAAGGATACAGCATGCTAAATAGACTAACTTCTAATCGCTAAACGTTAGCACCACTACCAGCTGTTGAGGATTAACTGGAAGTTGACTAGAGAGGGACACCTCAACTTAAATCAACAAAAGCAGATAGAGAATTGTGGACCGTTGAATGCTTATTCCTCTCCCTCTTTGCCTCCATTCATCCACCCACCTTCAGTCCCACTCACCCCTCTTCAAAATGTTTGACTACCTCTTTCTCTTTGTTAGCGCACCACTCCGTCCCCATCCGCCATGCCTTAGCAGCGGGGTATCGGTGTCTGCTGAGCAGCCCTTACCTTAATTGCCCAGGTAACCTGGAATAAATAAGGAAAGCTTAGAGTCAAGGGGGAATAGAATAATATATGTGTACATCTAGCCATTTACTGTACCGAATGTGATATTACTGATTGTTAAACCAAAGTGTCCTGATTCATTTCATGGAATCATGATGCCACCGAAGCGTGGTTATTAAATACCCTTTCTTCATGGCTGAAAAAACCCTCATTCATTTCTTAAGCTGTCAGTACATTTTAGCAGCTTAACCCCTTGAAAGAGCCTGAGAGTAGAGAGCCGCTATACCCGTGTGAAGGGGGATTGAAGGCTAGAGCTGGGGAGTGGCAGGGGGTATGCCATATCCATTGACTTTAAAGTGTCGAGGGTCTGTTTTTCCTTTGGCCTTTAATTAAAAAAATAAAATAAAACAAAATACGAGGGGGAAAAGTGTGCGGGCGAAACATTATCCATACGAGTTATACCCTAGAGCTGCACGGAGATCGCACTTTAGCCAGGACGTTTCAGCTCAGCTATTCACCCCCGTCCTGACCCCGGAGTTGGGACACTCTCGGCCCATCCCCGCTGCTCAGTGAGACGGGACCACGGCGCAGGCGAGAACGCAGGTGAGGGACCATCCCCGTTCCTCAGAGCCAGGTCCCCCCTGCACACCCACCCATGTGTCGCAGGGTTGGGGCCGTGCGCTTCCGTTCCATGCACAAGCTTCTTCTCCAGACACCCCACAACCCCCCACCCCCGTTAGAAAATGCTGAGTCCCATGAGGGACTTTCTTACAAGAATTGGATTTTAGCCAGAGCCGAGGGGTCAAATCCGCCGCTCATGCACAAAGCTACCACTGAAGTGAATGGGAGTCCTGTCCAGGGCAGAGCTCAGGGGAGAATTTGCATTAGGGCAAGACTCCCGTATTTCCAATGTAAGTATCTACAGTTTTATAAACGGATAAATTTCTGCGACAGGAAAAAAAAAAAAAAGGAGGGCTCGAATGTTGAAGTCCAGCAGAAATAATAATTGACGTGGCTTTTCTTACATATCCTTTTCTGTCCTGGAAACAACAAATTAATCTTCATGATCTTAGAAAGATATGTACTGCATATTGGATGCAACATTTCCTTTTTTGGTAGAACTGTATATTCACGGTATTTAAAAAAATATATATAAATCCTAAGTTTGTGCACAGAGCTTTTATTCTGCACCCGTGACAAATGACTATATGTTAAATCTAGATCAGGAAACGTTCGGTGTCAGCCCTTTGCTCAGAAGAGCAAAAAAGATAAAATACTTATTTTCTTCCCTGCTACATTTTCATCCCTGATCACACCGCAAAGTAAACTCAGCTTTGACCCAAGAAACACCTCAACGCATTAAAATTTCAACAGGCAATGTCAGTGTTACATTAAACGAGAAATCCTCCAGTTCGCTGCAGGGCTGGGATTTGAATAAAACGTTCAGTGTTAACAAACAATACACACGTTTGGCACTTTGTGTATTAAATGGATCAAAGAGATTTGATAAGGCACAATACAGCATTTGTACAGACCTGATTGAGTTAATATAATATCAGCAAATTTTACAGCGAAATGAATCTGTTTCTTTTCTTTGTGTTTAAAACCAGCACAGATTACAAATTTTAATGATCTGAAAATGTTTGGTATACAAAATCATGCTTATTTCAGTATTAGCAAAAACACAAGAAATTTTTCAACACAAACACCCAGCTGTGTCTATTTTAAAAGCAGTTCAATGACAGCTTGCACTTATGAGCATGCAATCAGCTAATTTCGCTTTTTTTTTTCTTCTGTGTTAATCAACACTTTCCTTCCTGCATATCAGAGTACAAATAGTATAGTTACTCCACATCAGTAAATGTTTACGTAACCTGTCCTTTCTCAAGAATCCGGTTACACCGAATCATTACATGCTAGACCGAGTAGGAAAATGTACTGGGCCCAGCCACCCTAATGGGATCCTAGTGCAACATAATGACACATATTAGTTAATGATCATCATAATCATAATAATATGCAGGAATCTTACCTTTCATCTTACCCCTTGCCATGGTAGAGTCAAGTCTTTTCCTCCACATGGCACTCTTCCTCGAGAATTCCCATACATTGATTTCAGTGTTGAGCAATGAAATGATTACAAATTAACATGATTTTTCAAGCAGTGTTTCTGAAATAAAATGAAATAATAATAATAAAAAAGTAAAAAAGAAAAAAAAAGCGTGTTTGATAATTGACTTTTATCTATTTTTTTTTTCAGTAACAACCTGTTATGAAATTGGATAAATAAATACAATTGTGGTAAGGTCATTCGAGGTTAATCCAATGCACAGAGTTCATGCCATTCCCAATTGCAACTGTTTATTACCGGTTCATTGTAATTGTTCTCGTTATGTACTCTCTCACACTCGCTCTCCCTCCCTCTCACACACACACATAGATACATACATACATATATAAAACTCGCATCTACACAGAACCATGTTTGCTGCACTGAGCTCTGCATTTCCCCGTGATAAAATGTTTTAGCTGGGGTTGAGCTGCACTTTTATTTCTACGGAACATTTTTTCCTACAGCAAAAACGTAAACTTTAGGTAGCTTAACGCGGCGCTGTACGTTGCCTGTGCCTACAGCTCTGGTCTGAATGTGATCAGCACACTCTCAAATCCCATTACATTTTCCCTTCTGCTTCCCGAGCAAGAGAGCTGCGCGATTTATTTCGCTTTGTCTCAGAGCCGATTTGTTTCTTTTCCCCATGCTGACAGTAAGAAACGATATAATTCGGACGATTAAAACCCAGATCTTTGGTCCCGGAAAACTGCATCCGTAAGGCTGACTCTTTACCACCGCGTGTGTTTAAAGGACGTCAGGGACGATACCAGACCGCTTCATTTGCCCCGGGAGCACCGGAGCCGCTGACCAACCCCCAATCCCCTCCATCCCCTCCCCCAGCAAGTCTAAACCCCGCGGAACCGAAATCCCGTGGCCAGACACCGCGGGACGGCAAGAAATCACAATATATATTTAATGAGTTATTAGTTTGGTGGGGTAATTTGGTTTTGGGTTTTTTTTGTTTTTCTGGTTTTTTTTTTTACACCTGATACGCGGCCTGCGCTTTTCTGGCTGAAAGTACCCCGGCAGCGCAAAGGAGGACTCAAAAGGACCCCGACGTCCTCCGTGTTGCTCCGGCGGACCCGCAGGGCGAGCGGGAGCTGCGCGGGGATGAGGCAGGCTCGGTGGGCAGGGGAGCGCACAGCCCGGTTCCGCCGCGGGCCTGGCGCCGCGCCCGGTCGCCGGAGACACGGAGAGAGAGTGGAGAGAGGAAAGCGTTTTCTCATTTCCGTGCTTTCCCAACTCACGGTTCGGAGCGTGGCACACACGGACCGAGCGGGCCGGAGGAGGCCGTCTTCCGCGGCAGGCCGCGGGCAGTGGCCTCCCTCCCCTCCCGGCCCCGGGCAGCTGCAGGACCGCGGGTCCGTGGCGGCTGGAGGCCTGCCCCGCCGTCTGGGTCTCCACCAGCTGATTTCCCACACACACCCCTCTTTTTTTTCTCTCTTGGTAAAATAATAAATAAAAATAACCGACACCGGGGCCTAGAAAAAAATAAACTCGCCGAGTGACTTCGGCGGTATCCGCAAAGTAGTACCTCCGCCGCCAGTGCTCCGCGGCCTCCTCACCCACCCGGCCTCCCAACCCGCCTCCTTCGCTGCCAGAGGAGGGGGCAAAGAGACCGGAGCAACTTTAGTCCACCGGTGAAACTACGAAGTAGGAAAACCGGCCGGGCCCGCAGCCGTGGGACGGGCGCTGTTTGTTTGGCGTGAAGGGATTTGTGCTTGAAGCGACGGTCGGCGGGGGGGGGCACTTGGGGGGGCGGGGGCCCGCGCAAAACGCCGCGGTGATGCGCCCCTGCACCGGTATCCCTGCGCCGCGGGAGCAGCCGCCGCGGCGGCGGCGGCGGCAGCAGCATGGGGCGGGACGACGGCGTGCGGGCGGGAGCGGGGAGAGGCGGAGCGGAGCGCCGCCATTGGCCGGCGGGCGGGCCGACGCGCCGGCACGCCGGCGGCCCTGATTGGGCGGCCGGTGGGAAAGGTTAAACCAAAAAATTTTTTACAGCCCCGGTGCGTGTCTGCAGCTCTGAAATTAATTGCGGCCAGGGCGGTCTGTATAGCCCGTCTCCGCTCGCTCCTCGCCGACCCGCGGCTGCGGCTGCTCCTTCCTCCCCCCTGCTCTGCCTTGCCGGGGGAACCGGGCACCATGAAGTAGCTTTTTTTTTTTTTTTTTTTTTTTTTTTTTTTTTTTTT
>JANVCC010000033.1:10780591-10824824 GCA_025345505.1 Todiramphus chloris collaris | reverse complement strand
CAACGAGAAAACCTCAAACCGAACCCACGACCCGGTCAGCCTGATCCCAGGCCACACCTGATGCGGAGCTTCGCCTCGGCGAGCCCCCGCCGCGGACACCACCGCCCCGCTCCGCTCCGCGCCGGCAGCGGGGACAGGCGCCCAGTGCTCGCCCTCCCGGGGCTCGTTACCGCGGAGCGGTGTCTCCTCAGGCTTCTCTCTCCACAAGCGCCATTGCAAAAGCAGGCCCATGAATCTCAGCTGGACCAATACTTCTATCCCATCATCAGACATGCAGAAGGGGGAAAGTAATACATTTGACCTTCCGCTGCAAAGAAGGGGGAGAGAATACTGTGAGCTCCGGGGCTCCTTCAAGCACTTCAGGAATTAATGGGGGAGGGGAAGGGGCTAGGAAGGATAGATGCAATAAAAATGGTATAATAAAAACATGATAGGAATATATATTTACTGTCAACTTAGAGCCAAAACATGTATGCTCCCACGCTTTTTTTTTTTTTTCCTACAAATCGGAACTTAAGTGATGCATTTTAATTATTTTAGTAAAATAAGCAAGCAGGCTCTTTTACAGAGTCTAAATAAATAGCAGAGTGTTCTGTGCTGAGGATGTCTCTGGCTCGTGATGGCCTCATCTATGCAGCCACTACTGTGAGCTCTGAAAACCTGGGAGGATTGGGGTGTTACTGACAATTTCTGAAAGGAATTATCCATTATTTGTGGAATTTTCTGAATCAGAACATGCAAGGATTTTTCTGACAGTCTGTGAGGTGAAAAGGGGGCCAATATTTTCCTAAAGCTTCAGCTCAGAATGATGGGTGCCTAAATCTCACTATTGTTTAAGCCTGAGGTGAGGAGTTATTTTCCTTATTTTTCAAATAGTTATTTCAACTCCTTGAAAGTAGTGGGGAGAAGATACGTGTTTCCCTGACACAGAAGGAGCTGGATGCCTTGCAGTCTCTCAGATCAGCTTGGTGGTTTTTTTATTTTTATTTTTTTTCTCCACTGCCTGATCTAAACCCCGACAACTTTATTTCTGCATACAATGTGTCCCTCATCTTCAACAGATTGCAGAGACCTTCCTGAAGGAGAGTGATACTCAGAAGAGCCACTTTTTATTTTGGGGAGAGGGGAGGAGGGAGAAGTAGAACCTGTTTGAGTGTAATCAGAAAAAAAGAAAAAACAAAAGCAAGTGAGAACACAGCAGAAGAGAGTCCTTTTAAGTTCACATTTAAAGAAAATCATGAACCAGTGCATAACAGTTGTAGGGAACACTAAACCACACACACTGGCAACTATAAGGCAGAAAGTATCAGTCATAATCTCCCTGTGTAAAAAAATCTAATCAGTGATGGGTTTCAGTTCTCTGTTTGCAGAAACACCTAAAGTATTTAAGGCCAGCAGGGCTTAGTCCACAGTTTTCCCTCCAAACAGGACATCCCCTGCCTTTAATAAAGATTTTAATTGTGTTTCTGATGATTCTCTCCTGTACACCGACTTCCATTTTGGATAGAATAAATTCTGTCACTCAAATACTGCAGTCAGTTTCTGTCAGCTTAAAATGAGCTCAGTGAAAAGTGCAGAGTAGCTACAGGCAAACTCCTTTCTTTCTCTGTGCCGTGTGTTTGTACCACATCTTCAAGACTTGCAAATGGAAGGCCCAGACTTGTTGCTTTGCAGGCTGTGCCATCAGTCTGAGAGGTGCAGAAACTGCAAAAAAGCAGAGAGATAGGAAAAAAGTCACATGTTTTTGGTCCCCAATTTAAGCAGAACAGCTACATCAGCAACAATGGGAACATTAAGCTGGATCAAGGAAATATCGAGAATGAAGAGGAAAGAAACCCTAACAGCAGTGAAGGCAAGCAAGTAGAACTGTTTTACAGATCAGGGTGTTACTACAGCCCAAGTAAATTTTACCCGAAAGATGGAGCAGGCCATGGCTTGTAATACGCAGGCAGGTGACAGAAGAAAATAGTGCTGGTCTATGGGTGTCTGAGCATTGTCTCTGTTTTGCAGCACATGAAGACATTTTCTGTCAGTGTTGCTAAGATTTTTCTGGCACATCCATGTCCCTAACAGCAAAGAAGAAAAGTGCTCGCTGCCTTGTTTTCATGTAGATCCTAAAGATGTCCTGATATCTCCACCATGACCTCTATTAAAACTGTGAAATACAGTGTTGTTGGTTTACAGGAAGAAACTTGAGCATCAGGACTTACACAGGGAGGTGTGTGAGCGGGTGCATGAAAGGAGTCTATGTGTGAAGGAAATGCTGACTTATCCTCTTCAAAGAACTTCCTCATTTCCTCCTGCAGTAGAGCCCCTGACACTTCCGTTTTCTTTCCTGCTCCTCTGGAATCCATTGAACATTTGTCTCCTTGACTGGTAGTCCTGGATTATCACTGGGAGAAATAGACAAACACTAAAAAAAAAAAAAAAAAGAGTTTCTTGAAATATTCCTGATTGATGAATTAATAGGACCTGGTGGAAAAGATTCTTCAAGTAACTACTGGAAGCTCCATGAGTCTAACTATTTGATTACAAGTTTGCAAAAAATCTGTAGAATAAGGTATTCTAAGAACCATCCTTTCATTGACAGGGAATAGATGGTCTAACAACATCTTTCATATATACATTTTTTGTAATTTATAGTTTCACAAAAACATAAGCCAAATTAACATATGAACTTGGATTACTAATTTAAATTTCCCCCCCCCCCCAGATTTTTTTGGACATCCTATTTAGCTGAAGCTGGAAAAAAAGCATCAATGAAGAATGCTGATAATACTGAACAATGCTGACTTACGGAGTGCTGTCATTGCACTTTAAAAGTAACATAGTACTGCCAAGAAATGGAGTTTTTCAATCTTCTTTTAGGGTTGTTGCTTCTGAACAACTTTGAGTCTTCTATATGGAACCTAGAAAAGGATTATGTAGTAACTTCTATTGAAAAGTCTACTTGATGTTTGAAAGAACTATAACTCTCAGAATTAATTATTTAATTATTTAGTAATAGAGTAGTAGGGTCTGTATAAACTACTGAAGTCATGAGACAAATGATCTATTCTGTTTCTTTTTAAGATCTTGATTTACTGTTGAAATAGTACAAAAGCACTGTGTCCATATTTAACTTCATGGAAATAATCCTCAAGCCTGGATGTTTGTACTTTTTTTTTTTTTTCTTCTTAGGGACAAGAGTTCATTGCAATTACATTATTTGTTTTGGTTATTTGTTCATAGATAATGATGTCTTTTGGGTCAATTTCTGCAAGATACTTGAACTCAGCACTTTGTAGGAATTTCAGATGCTTTCTGGTTAGATTAGATGACTAGTGGAAACTGGCCTTATGTAAATAAATACACTTGAATAACTTGGCCAATGACATAGAGACTGCTTTGTATAACTGTGTGTTTCTCCATAAGTAGGATCACCCTCCATGCCACACAGGGACTTTAATATCACACGTGTTGTGTGTAATAGGAAGTCTGTCATAAGAAACAATGAACATTCCTGTACATGGACAGAGGAAGAAAAGCTGTTCCTGATGTGTGGCAGTCCTTTAAAGTGATATGTTTTCCAGAGTGAGAAAGATGATCATGGTTTATGGCTTTACACAGAAATAAGGCTAGTGCTATAAACATATGGGTTCCATTCAAAGGCTGGTCTCAGGCTTGCTGTTTGTCATTTCTGCTCTGCTACTGACAAGTAAGTTCCTTTGTTCAGGGACCAAATGTGGAGAAGCATCCATGTTAAGACAGATTATCTTGTCACATGGGCCTGAACTATCTTTCAGAGGAGTTATTTCAAAAGTCACGTATCAGGCTAGACCTTCCAATGCTGAGCTTTACTAATTCTTCTCCTCATGAAGACATGAGTAGGAAAGCACTACTGAAATACTTCAAATCCTGAACAATCTTCTGTTGCAATGAATTATTGTAGAAAAGATAGTATGTCATAAGGGCAAGGAAACAAGAGGGGAATGCATCATTACTGGTCTTGAAAATAGAGACCAGAGATCATGACGCAGTAGTTCTCCTTCAGTGAGAAGTCCTCAGATTCACAAGGGGCAGCACTTACTGTGATTTCAGTTTTTCTTGTTTCAGAAGGTAAGTTACAAAGATGCATGATCATATGCACGCTCAGAAACATCCTTAGTGGTGAACCTCTCTTCCCTATGTAACTGATATATTCATCTGCTATTCATCTATGAGTGCTCTAGCTGGACTAACATTTGTCATATTTCAAACTCTAGTTGTGGACTGAAGATTCATGATTAAAAGCGGAGCACCAAAGATCTGATATCTCATTCTAACAGGTATTTTGAAGTGTTCAAAATATTGACCAAATGACAAAAAACCACCTTTATCCAGAATTTATATAAAGATGGTTAGGATGGTCTGCTTTAGGCTGTTGCATATTTTAAAGCCTAAACTAAAAGAAACAGCTTCTAATTAAATAAATAGTGCTTTGAAAGTTGCTAAGAAATTTCTAGAAATCTTACTTTTTAAGAAGTTCATTTGTTTGTTTAATTTCAGGAAGAGGTTGCATATTGTTATCTAAGTTTCATAAATCAAAAAAGAAACACATAATGGAAATGAAATAGGACATTTCAACACTTTATTTGCTTTCTATATTTTGCAATTAAAATCCCTTTAATTGTCTTGTGAAGTTTCATCTAGTATTCAACAAATGTTATTTATGTGTAAAACTTAAACAGACTATTGAATGCGCAAAGAACCGAAGGAAAAAAATTAAACAGGTTTGTCATATGGTATGTGTTTATCTTAACCTTTCTTCTTCAAAAATCTCATCTACTAAGTACTTTTATCAGACACTAATTATACTCCTTCTGAAAAGAATTTCTCCAACACCCTTCAGTGCCTACACCCTTTAATCATATCTCATTACATCTACCTAATCCATCTCTTTTTCACATTGCCAGGGCTCATTAATTGTTTTAAAAGCCGGTCCTGGACATTATCTTTCCTTTCCAATACTGTTTTATTCCTTGGTTTTATAAGCATTTGTAATTACATCAAAAATTATTTGTTAATATTGAAATTTCTTCTAAAAAACCCTTTTAAATGTGTAGTAGAATAGCAGTAGACAGTTATAATTCTTTTCACAAATGGTTGTTTTTATAAGCTGTTTTAACAGTGGATCAATAATCCTTTTGAAAGGAAGCTATCCTTGACTAACATTTAGGAGATATTGTGCTTCACAGATGTTTTATAGGTGATACATGTGCCACCTTATAAACAGAGCAGTCCAAAGAATCTCTATGTGATTGTGAGTGAAAACAAAACAAAAAAAAAGATGAGGCCAACAAATGGCCTGCCTTCATTCCTATGCTCTGTGTGCCTTACATCACTGCAGTATGAAAGGCTTGTAGAAAATATATCTACTATACTAAAGTGAACTGATCAATGTATAATGAATAATTATAAATGAATGTGTCAAATTTTGTGTTCCCCCACCCCCCCTCCCCCATTCTCCAATTATCTGCAAACAGGCTACAAAATACCACTTTTGCCCTTTAAATTATTTGTATATCACTTCAATGGATAATCCTCAGGCTATATACCCTTTCTGTTTGTTGGGAATTTTGGCAATTTGCAATTTACATTGTATCAATTAATTAAGTAAGCTATGTGAATTTATTGGTGCCCTTATTTTCAGGATGCATAAGTCTATATTATGCTAGCTTATTTTAGCTGAAAATCTGAGTAACGACACCAAAGCAGGCTGTATTGGTTCATTTTCAAAAGTCACAACATGTCATGATTGTGGCTTTGAGGTAAAACCAGTTGCCAAGTTCAACTAGGAAGATTATTTTTCCGCAGATCTAAGTAGAGGAACCACTGAATAGTTTTTTTGTCTCCGTTTGTAATGAGGAATATGATTGTATTCCATGGATTAGTTGAGAGTTGTATTTAATCCATTTTTTTTTTTTTACTACGAGAACCTGTGACACTTGTTCTCAACCTCTGACACATCTTAATTCTATCTTTTGACCTTCTACTATAAATCCTAAATTAAGTTAATCCTAAGATTTGGTGAAGTGTTTTTTGACATACTTTGTCAGGGGGTGTAGATGTTCCTTGGACCTCTAGTGTCCTTAATCTTTGTGAAGAACCATGAACACAGTTTGCAGCAAACACCTGTTCACACTGTAGCTCCTTAGAGGAGGGAAGAGGAGACATAACTTCCTGAATTTCAGGGAGCTTGGTCTGACCAGGACAAATTCATATCAACCCTGCATCTATTTAAGGACTAACCGCAATTATAGGGGCAGTATTATGGATCCTTTCAGTTCCATCTTCTTATCCAGCAATGCAAAATTCAAAATTATTTTTTTTTACTCCTTAAATAAAATAAAAAAAAAATTGTAGATGCCTGTAGGATCATAAAATCATATAAATGTGAAATTAAAATATATTTGCATGCAATGTAACTGATAACCTCATGTGCATAAAGTCAATACAACAGACATATTATTTTAAAAGTAATTGAGCATAATCCTCAGAGTCATCAGTGTGCATAGTACTAGTTTATTGTGTTTGTAAGTACTGCTTCTTTTCTGTAAAGAGCTGATATATATAGGCCAACACAACATATGTAAAAAAAAGTAGATATAAAAATTACAGTCAACTGGAATTTGCCTTTGTGACTACTAATGAATTCAAGCTGAAAAATATTTTTGTAAGTATTCTTTATTATAGTCCTACTGTATTGTTTGCAGGAAGCAAACGTAAAATATCATACCTAGAGCTAACCTAAGGGCAACATGTTATTTCCCAGTCTGTGAAAATATGTGTGGTTTAAGAATTCTTTTTGTTACACTGGAAATAAAACAGAACACTTTGGAACATTTTTATGTTGTAAAATTGCATATATCTGTTTTGGGGCCAAGAAAAGACAGATTTTTTTTTTTTTTTTTGCCCGTCTATTTCTCTTTCCAACCCTTTCTTTGTTTCATGCTTTCATTTGGAAATGACTAAATAGACAAGCCAGGATATTTAGAACATTCTCATTGAAAACTTCATTAAAACTGACACATTTTTACAAAACATTTTGGCTTCAATGGAAAGACATATTTAGATGAGGAAAAAAAAAGTCAAATAAAGTGTAACTGGTTAAAAATGCAGTCAAATTGATATTCATATTCAAATAGAAACTAATATTTACATGACATTTTTTTCTATAGTTTCTTCAGACCAAATAATTTGAATAGACCTGAGTAATGTCAACAGCTCTCTACCCAACAACCAAAGAAATTGGAAGACAAGTATCTTCCATATCAGTAAGAAAGGTTTGGGCTCCATAGGATATGGGAAGCTCTGGAGGTCTCCAGTGTATTCTGTCATGCATATGGTCTCTGTCATCGGATTCACTTCAGGGTCTATATTTAAATGTTGTTCTTTATGTTTACTAGGAAGGGTGGAATTCCTTCATAGGCCCCATTGATGCTTTCTTTTCTTTAGCTATCAGTTACAGCATTAATTATTTATTTATTTTCCATGTAGCTAATCCTAATATTAGCACTCTGTTTCAAAACAGTAGAAAATGGTGTATTTATTCTTCTGGTCCTACTGTGGTTCTTGCTTGGTAGGGCTCAGCATCTACCATTGACTTGACTATATTATGGCCAGTTGGATTGTTTAATGGCCACAGGATTGTCCTGCACATAATTATCTTCAGAAATCAGTGTAGAATGTTTTCAGTTAGTTTTCCATTTGCTTAATTGCAAATGTGAGACACAGAAAATGGCTAATGGAGGAGTAATAAATTATTGGGAAATACTGTCTTTCTAGAATCTGACATTTTTTTGACACTAGAAATCTTTGTAAAATAAAGGAAAATACTGATCCGAAACAAGAAACCCTTGTAATTCCAGTAGAGAACACCTCACCCTCATTGCAATAAGAGATCAAAACCAATCCCTGACTTCAGAAGAGCATGTTCTACTAATATGAATGGAATCTTAAATTAATGAAACTTCCTTATATTCAATTTTTGTAATTTCAGAATGATCAGATTTTCTTTCAGAAACCAAGATTTCTAAAGGATAATATAAAACTTTAGAACCCAAGCAGAATACTGCTAAGTCAAAGATCCAATCCAAAGTTATAATGTTACTCCACAGATCTAATTCTACAGTTATTCTGTATTTAGAAGAGTTATGAATTTATTCTACACTTATAACCCTGCTTGCTCTTCAGACACAGGATGAACCAGCAGAAGGCCTTGAAGGATGGTTTCTTTATATTTGTGATTGTTGAAGACTACCAAAAATGATGTACATGAATGTTGTGTCTACAGCATCTACATGCATTATAATAGAATAAGGTAATTGGATTTTAAAGTACAGGTTACAACAGAAATAAAACTTATCATGTTTCTTGGAAAACACATCTGCTCAGACATAAACTAATATTTGGCTTCTGTTTTGGAGAAACGTGTTTTGGAGAAACGTGTTTTGGTTTATTGTCCCAAGGTTGCTTCAGTTTAAGTAGATGGGCAAGACCAAAGGCATGAAAGTGTCAAAAAAAAAGTAGCTAAAAGCCATTAGGCTTTTAGTTGTGTCTTTTTCAAACATATTTGCAAGGGATAAGCAGAGAGAGTAAGTGCTTTTGAAGCTGTTGAGGTACTCTTTGAAAAATGCGTTTGAAAGTCATGGACAGAAGCAGCAGTGTCAGAAAATTGTGGTATAACTGATACAGCAAGGAATGTGTTGAGAGAGGTATGGTATGGGATTGTAATTTCAGGTGGGGTGTTGCTAGGAAAAGCATCAAAGAAGCTTTAGTTTTATGTGGCAAGTCAGATGGAAACATTGCAAAGAATAGAAACTTTGCCAATAGATGCTGAAAAAGAGGGAATAAAAATCTATATGAAGTATTTAATAATCAGTGCAATGCAAGTCAATGGAGATATTAATATATTTCTAACCGTAGTGGTGGGGAGTAAAAGGCAAGGCAAGGCAAGATGATGTCTAGGATTAAGCAACTGTTATTGATTTGCAGGGAGAAAAAGGGTAAGAATGAAACCCCAAAGTAGCTTTGTTGGTTGAGTGCAGGATGAGTGCAGTCCTTCCAGGAACAACAGAGAAATGGAAAATATGCTTTCTTTGTGTTGTACTGTTGCTGCTTGTAAAATGTCTAGAAAATGGCTGATGAGCATGAATGTTGGTTTAGCCACCATAAAATAACAAGAAGATATGGTGACTTTCCTGAAAATCTCATGATTCAAACAGAAGAAGTGGGTTAGAAAAAGACTAAAATTTTCTGGTCATGTCCTAAAACTCTGAGAAAACTCCTGTTGTGAACATGTGTGTAGTTTGGGTGATCATCTTTGTATCAGTTTTTCTTATCTGCCTTTCCCAGTTATGGATCACAGAGAACTGAAAGGCATCCAATTACCCAAGGTGAATGGTGTATGAAAGGGAATGGGTACTACTTAGACCTCATTTGAGTACAGAGACTCCTCAGGATTAGTCACTTTGACCATCAGGGACACAGTTTGCAACAAAAGGCAGATTAAATTTCTATTAAACTTCTTTAAAGGTAGTAAGAGCAGCCACTCTTGGCAATTGTTGAATTGCTGGAATTGCCCCATGAAGATCAATAATTTTCAGTATCATAGTTTAAACAGAAGTGCAGAGGAGGGACTTGGGGTGATAGGCACAAAAGCCAGTGATTGACTGCTCTTGTCAACACCACATGCAGGCTGGGGATCACAGGTGTTAATAGAAGTAGTTTCCTTTCTCAAAAGAGAAGGTGGTAGATCCACCTTCAAAAAAATTCATCTGCGGATACACACAGAGAGGGTAGGAATGGCTGAAACATAGAGGAGTGATGAAGTAAAGGGCTGAAATCATAGTGGTAGAAGTAATTAGTTGTGTGGCTTGGAACAGTAAAGTATTTTGCAGATTGAGTGGAAAGACTTCCTAACTGGAAAGATAGATTACAGAGAAATACTAGGTTACAATGAAGAGTTTGGTTGCTAGTTTTGTCGTCTCTTTCATCTCCTGCAAATCACTTGTTTTCATTTATCTATTTAATGTTGACTGCCCAGACTTGTATGGAAACAGAACGTGCTCTCGCTCCTCTTCAACAGGCTTCACAGGATATTAGCAAATATGAACATTTGCTTTTGATTTCCTTATATCCTGTGCAGAATGATGAATCTTGATGAGATATGTCATGGAAGACTCTAAGGAAATCTCCTATTATCAGGAAAATGAAAAATTCATCTTTATTAACCCATATACATTTTTATCCCCAAGTAAATTAACAATTCAAAATCTTGCACTAAACTTCATTATCTTTCCTCATGAATAATTCCACTGACATCTAAGCAATTTCTGTGTGAGAGGATGAGAAGACTTACACTTGCTTGTGTGAAGGTAAATACATTAGAGGGAACTAGTCCTCTGTCCACATTTGACAAAGGAACATTGTCATACAAAACAGTGACATAATACTTTTGATGCTTACTGATGTTTTTAGGTTACTTAAACAATGTTCATGTTCAACTTAAATGTGACTGAAAATAGTCTTAATGAACATCCTGCAAACTGTTTGATATGTTGTTAATGACACAGTGAACTAGTAAAACATACACAAATCCCCAAGAAGTCTCATTAGCTACAGAAGGAATAAAGTATGAAGTTCTTTTATAAGAGACATATTCTAGTCTCAGACAGTGACATTTTTGCACTTCAGTATAAGCTTAATTTAAAGGTTGTTTTCCTGAAAAAAAAAAAAACCAAAAGAAAAAAAAAAAACACAAAAGAAAAAAAACCAAAAAAAAAAAAAAAAAGAAAAAAAATCTTTAGTGATTACAACTTGTCTGTGGACATTACTTAGCCTTTGGCTTAATTTCTAGCTAGCATTGGAGTAACCATTCCAAATTCCAATATAGCTTTACTCATAGTTTTCTGTCAAAACTGTATCTGTTATTTTTTGTTCTTTGGTCATATGCTAGCTAAATCAGCAAGTGTTTTCTTCAGCACTTGAAGTCATGTCATGGTGTAACTTTAAAGTTAATTAACATTCATTGGCAAGTCATTTATGATTGTATGTAGGTTGACTTAAAGACATTACTTCCAAAACAGTTGTTACAAATTTTCCATGTTACTGCATTGTGGATTTTGTGCTTAGCATCTGACATGTTTTCTCAACTACAGCTTTTTAACGAAAACATAAAAGTACTCCGGGGAATGTGATAAAAGCAGAAATTCTATGATCTCTGCAAGGTAAATGACAGCATGGAATTTGTCACATCTGGATCAAAAATATTCCTTCTGTTTATCTAAATAAACATATCTAAATGTGGGTAATTAAGGTTATAACTTAATATATGTTTCCTTTAACAGCTTCTTTTTCATTGATAATTTAATTTGGTCATAAGCATTTAGATTATGCACATCTTGCTTTTCTTTATTTCAATAAAGTAAAATAATAATAATTAATTTGTATCTCATTCTTTTTCCTATATAACACTTTGTAATGTTTTTCTCCTCATAGGAAATTATGGTCATTTAAATTTAAAGAAAACAGAATAAAACCCAGCATCAATCTTGATATTATTGATACTTTCAAAAGAATACTTGTTATTCAATTTAGGTGAAATTTTACTCCTTTACTCATGCTGGTGAAATCACTTAAATGGACTTCTTATGTGAGTTTAACCACTTGTTCTCTGTCTAGTTACAAAAATAAGCTTATAATATATAGATATATTATAATATATATATAATAAGCTTATAATATATAGAGGAGATTTGCTATCATACATTGGTAGAAACATAATGTTTTAATTCCAAATTAGCAGTAAATGTGTTGAAATTCTGATTCAGTTAAAATGCTTTCCATCATAGAAATAAATTGCTCGTGGGTTTTTATTTAACTGATTTTAATTTGTTAGACAGATTGTGATTTGAAGCAAGAGTTATCCTGGGAAGATATACTCTGTAAATTGCATTTATTCACTTTTTTTTTTTTTTTTACAATGAAAATATTTAAAAATAATTCTAAAGAGAGAGGCTTAAATATTTTTTCAATTCTAGTCACACATCTTGCTTTGAAATTGAGATAATCATACCTCCTTGTTGAGCTGAATATGTTTTCTTGAAATTTGGTCACAGGTCTTACTATTCAATTAATATAATCATGTCTTCTGCTGCTGCTGAAAATAAAGCAGTTGTTTAATTAAACATGCCAGTTGTTTATAATATAATGTTTCTGAAATATTTGTTTGAAAGAAAGGCTAAAGATTTATATCAAACATTTCAATCTGACAAGTAAATTACATTTCCTCTACGATAAAGAAAGGTAAGGCAGGAAAATGGTTACAATATAAGAGTAACTAAGGTTGTTGCACTGAGGAAAAGCACACTTGTTCTCATTACTCAGAGATATGATATGCATCAGCCTACAAAGGTGACCTTTTACACTCTGGAGATTAAAGCTGAACATTTTACCTCCTTAAAATAGGGAAATAGACATTATTTTGAAATTGTAACTATTTTAATAGCAATTCCATTCAGATATGAGGAAAAAATGTGTGAGATTTTCAATTTAAAAAGTGAACAGAATGAAGCATCTGTACTAACATCTTTAATAAAATCAAGAGTGATGTTTTCTCTAAGGGTCTAAAGAGGTCATCTTATTCTCACTTCCTTCCCTGACCTCAAATTGTGATATTGTGTATCTAAAAGATGCAGTCTGCAGGAATGGTCTCTCCTGTATTGAAACTGGCATGATTTGCAGTTTATTTCCTCCTGCAGGCAGGCTTTCCTGTAGGAAGTTCTGATGCTGGAAATTAAGTACTTCAAGGTTTCCTACAAAATCCTGGGTTTGCTTTTGGTAGCTGTGTTCTGTGTTTCAGGCTATCTGGCTGGTGATTTTATTGAAGGAGTCTAGTGATTCTTTAAACTGAGCATATATTAATTTAATCTTGTTAAAATTAAAATATATTTTTGCAGGGAAAGGGCTTTAACTGATCCATGTTATTACAATGTGTAGTCAGAGCTTCTTGATGCTCGCCCAGGCTTGAATCACAAAACACGTCAGCTAATAAAACAGATCATTTGAAGAGAAAGGAGGGAACAGTATCAACCTGTCTGTCATATGAATCTTTTTCAAACCCTGAAAGACTACTGCAGTGTACTTTGATAAGCCAGCTTAGGCAAAATGCACGGACTTGTCATTGGTAACTGAAGAAGCAGAAAACTTAACTGCTTTCATCATGTATTTAGCATGATAATAATAATAATAATAAATGTTAGCTGCAATGTTGTTTTATGCCTACACTTCAGTGTGACTTTGCATGGGCATGGGGGGCTTTTATTTTTCCCTCATGAGCTGCAAGAATGAAGATGGGTATGATTTTTGCAAGGGTGAAATAGGTTGTCTGTCAGTTGGGTTTAGGCGACAGTCTGTCTGCAGACCGTAAGATGATCTGCATAGTGCCAGAGGAAAGCAGGCAGAATTCCTGGCTTGCAAGCATAGATATTGATCTACCTTAGCCACTTAAACAATGCCTCACCTGTTTGCCTTGTCCATACCTTATTTTACGCAGTCTAATGCTTGTTTTGTTTGACTTTTCTTTTATTTCTGTGGATCTGAGCTTTGATACACTTTGGGGAGTACATAAACACAGTGTTGTACTTGAACATCACCATCTTGCAGAGTACTCTAGTCACTCTGGACCACCCCTCCCTCTATGAGAACAGCACTGTTATTGAAAATTATGAGCTAGCAACTGAGTAAGTAGGCCACATTCACAAGCGTTTGATCTATCAGACTAGTGTCCAATGACATTGAATGTGAGATGCTACTAATTACTGCACTACGTACTTCCAGTTAAAATTTCTTAAATTTGAGCTAGTAAAAGGCTCTATTTTTATAAATTCTCCTTCCCCCCCCCCCCCCCCCCCACCTCAGCTGATGGTTACAAGATAAGCCTTTAAGAATCCTATCCATTTATTTTGAAAACAACTATGTTATTGTGTACTGCCTCAAGCAGGAACGAAACAGAAAACGGCATTCATTTTTCCCAGTAAAGTATAACATAAATATTTTACCACCATTTATTATTAGTTTGTCATTTCCTGCTGACAGCAATTCCAACTTTGCCAGCAGGCACCGTGTCTCACAATTGTATTGTGTTTGGAGTAAATTAAGACAAACACAATTTCTTATAAAATAAATGAACAAAATTTGCAAGAAAAAGATCTCTACTGAAGCTAAATGAGCATTTCTTTTAAATGCTGACACTTGGTATTATTTAATTTGCATACAGCACATTTCACTTTTACTGGAAAACAATTAAGTTAACGAAGAACTAAGTCATCTGTACTTTAAGGCATAATTGAACATTGCTCAATTTAGAACTGTTTTACGTTAATGCTGTGAAGGAGCAGCCTACATTGTGGTAGATTTGTCAGCGGTTTCAAATGCAAGCATACTTTTGGCCCAGTGACATATGAAGTGGATGGATCAAAATGGAATACAAAATAGACTGTAATGACACTTAAGTTGAGCTGATATAGAAATTCTTTAAGTACAGGGACTGACATTGAGTCTTTTTCCTCCTATGACACATACTCCTTACTTCATCATATTATTTGATGCTTTAAGGATGAATAAAAGAGGGAAAATCTTTATTTCTTATTAATTTTCTCTTACCTGGGTACTTTTTCTCAGGCACTAAAGTATTTTTCTGGATGAAGTGAGACAAAGAATGAGTTTTTTTATGGGGGCTGCATTCTAGTCTTTGTTACAGGTGTGTGAAACTGCAGTGAATCCATGACTTTGGGCTTACACCGCAAAGACTTTGAAGACACACTACCTATACTACTGATCTTGAGAGTGTGAGGTGTTTGTTATTGGCTTTTATTTTTTTTTTTTTACTTATAGAGTAAGAATAGATAATACTTTTGTATTTCTGGCATAGAAAATTACAAACAAAACTCACAGCACAGAAATAGAAAACTTAGATTTAGAATTACTGTATTCCTTTAGAGGTAGAGTTTGGTCCAACTTACTTATGCTTCACTTGAGATGAGTTTGATTTAGAAGTGAAAACTTTGGGCTGCCCATTCTCTTTCTCTTTTTTTCCCCCTCTTTGTGGAGTTCATTCTTACTGAAGGTGCCCACCTGATAGCATAGGTAACAGAAGCCTGCAGCTTTCTATAGAATACATGCACCACATCTAAAAAAACTTCCCTGTAAAATTCTGCAGATGTGCTCTAACCTTTAAATTGAAGAACTCACCCTTATGGATGAAAGACTGGTTTAACCTCTCCCTGCTGATTCATTCTTTGGCCGCTCAGCTGGGAATAACAGTTGTGATAGTAATTCTTCTTTAAATAAGTTGTAAGGGTGACAAATTATAGCTGCCTCTGAGAAATTTTGTAGTCATAAAAAAATGCAATTTTAAAATATGTTCCTTTAAAAAATTGAAATAAGCAATACAATTAGCTAAGCACTTACATTTTATTAGCAATAGCAAGTAAAATTAATAAGTAAATTCAATGAAAAATGATTATGTGTCACAGTATATAGTTTTTACATTGACATTTCACATAATCTGACTTTGCTAAGAGGAGAAATCACTCGTCTGTTAAAATTACTTTTTAAAAGCTGTCAAAATTGGAAAACCTGCTGTCAAAAATATGATGAGAAAAGTTTAAAAATGGTAAAGTATGTTGACTTAGACAAAAAATATTACCTTTAGAGTGGAAACTTGAATATTGTATCATTATCTTCTACAGAGATGAAAAACGTTATCTTTTTCTAAGCTGGCCATATTTTTTTTTTTTTTTTTTTACCTTTTAGATTTATGGTCTACATTTACATTTCAATATGAATGGGACTTCATCCAATTTATACTGCAGCAGAAGCTGAAAGTACCAGGTATTTGGACGTTTATATTTTAATTGCATGTTTGAATTTTACTATTTTTAAAAGCTACAAGATTAACAATCCTCTAAGGGTGAAGTCCCCTGTTCATCTACATGCTAGTCCTGCAAACTGCTGTGTTTGAGGACCCTTGATGTGGAGTTTGGCTGATGGCTGGCTGGTGGGCTGCTAGCAGGAAGAGGTCCATGTACAGCAACATCCCCAGCCTGCCTCCAGGGAGCGGGTTTGGTATCACCAGCAATCACAAACTCTGCTTCTCCCTCATATCTCTGTCCTCTTTAAGAAGGACAGTTTCAAATAAGGTGACAATTCATTCTCCATGCACATTCAATCTTTGGCCTCTTTGTTGAGACTGCCAGCAAGGATGCCAATTAGTGCCATTCAAAAAAGCCCAGATATGCTGTGGTAATAATGAAGTACAGATTTAGAGGGATACAATCCAAAATCATAATTAAATGGAAATGAGAGAAAACAGAATCTGAAATAAGATTTGACTAAGAACTACAGAAGTACATCTCTCAAAGTATATCTCATTTTTGCCAATTAATTTTTCAGCCATTGCGGCTTTTAATACTGTACAGCCTTTAATACTGCACTGCCTTTAATGCTATACAGCCTTTAATCCTGCACTGCCTTTTATAGTACATTTTTTCCAAATCACAGTCCCTGCATGCATATAGGTAAGATTGGTTACAAGCGAGACAGAGTCACTGTGAGGGAGTGCATGTGGCAGTGGAAGTTGTGGAGTTGATTGTGATGCCTTGACCCCAGTTCTAAAGGATCAAACTCAGAAGTCAGGACTGGACACAGGAGATGGAAGGTAAGCAAAAAATTATTTTGCTCATTTTTGCCTTACCAGTACTTAATGTATTCTGGAATGTTTGTGATGTTCTTTCACTTTCTCAGCATTGTGAATTGAAGGGATTGAGGTACTTCTGCTTTCAAATACCATTTGTTGAAGACCATCCTAATTTAATCTTGATGTTTAGCCTGGATTTAATATGTCTTGAAATATGTTCTTTTTTTTTTTTGAGTTTGAAGAATGGCCACTGAAAAGTGCTAATGGCAACCTGATAAAACATATAAGGAAGCCATTCCCAAAAAATACATTTCCACTCAGCTCATGAACCAAATCACCCCAGATTTTTCTTTTGCATTCCTTCCAGATCTGAGTAACTCTTTACCTTGCCACAATCAGGTGTACCCAAAACATTCTTCTTCCCAGATCTTCTATGCAAACAATGTTTGCAGCTTTCCCTATAGAGTCATTCTGTCTCTCTGTTCTTCTTCTGCTGCTTAGACACATTGATTCATGTCCTCTTTTAAACTTCCTTCCCACTATGACACCTCAAAGCATCTTTTACTACCTAAACCATTAAACAGTATTGTCTAATGTCTTGGACATACTTTGATATGGCTCACGCTGACCACTGAAGTGTTTAACAATCTTTAAACTAGATTGAGCGAGCTATTTATTTTTTTAGCAGAACGAATGGGAATTTAGAGTCAGATGTGGGAGGCTGCATCCTTTGCATTTTATAATCAGCCTGACTCACTTCAGGCTATGTGGGGGCTGCTCTTTTAGTTCATGAATACCACCACATCAACACAAGATTCTTTGAGGTCCATCTATCTGTCTGTCTATCTGAACTCCCACATTGTTGCTTGAGTATCTGGGTGCCTCTGGTGCATGTTGTTCAAGGCTTTTGGCACTTATTTTCTGCTTCAGATTGCCCTGTAGAGGCAGGAGGAATAATTTCACAGTAGCCTAACACATCTAACAAGGAAACACATTTTTATTCTGTATTATCTGAACCTGTCTTTAAAATAACTCTAGTTGCCATTGAATTTAATGATTAAACAGGTAGCTGACCTCCAGTAGTTACCTGTCAGATGCTATCTGACTTATGTCAAGTGTTATTTTGGTATTTGCAGAGAAATAAATTTATCATAATGACAATCCATGGTGGATCAAAAGAGATTATACCTTAATATGAATCTAAGGCCTGAAATTCTGGCAATGGAAACACTGCTAACAACGAAACTCCTTGGAAACTGTGAAGACAACAATATACCCAACGATGCTGGATTAGTATTCAGAGAAAAAGTGAAATACCACAAATGAAGGTTAGTTCCCCCAGCAACAGCACCAGTTTGCCACACGCAGAACACCTTGTAACATTTTCTGGCTATTTTTGTAGTATTCTATAGCACGGAAGATACTAAGCCTGGCTTACTGTGGTGCAATACAGAACGATACAGCATCACTACAGAGAAGACAAGGGGATACATTTTCTGATAAAATTTGCCTGAATCTTTTCTGAAAAGATATCACTAGGGCAGAATCTACCTGGATCTGGGACATTCTGGTCTGCTAATAAAACTATTACAAAGTCTGTCCATACATGACAAGACAAAATATTAGAACCCAAAGCTGACATAGGATAATAAAGAAGTAAAAATCAAGAGAGAAGTGAGAAAGTACTGTTTGCAAATTGAGGCCCATTGGAGTTCTTGATTGGGTGGCTGACTGGTATTTAAAAAGCCTGTGTGTAGAATTCATATATTAAAAGTATAGTGGAATATTATATAAGAGATGCTCAGATATCAGAACAATCTCAAATACCCTTTTCTAAATTATCAATCTTGCTGGTGATCCTTTGGAAAGGCTGGGCCATGGTGAATATAAGTCTTGTGAGCCAGGGATGAAGGTAGAAAAAAATAGAAAAAATGACTGGGAGGCTCTTATGCTATTCAAATAATTTGTTGAGGAGGTGAACAGATGAAAATAAGGAATAGAAGTAAATTTTCACTCAGGCTGCTGAAACTCACAAGCTTTCTAGAGAATCCATCCTTTTTAGATGGGCTTTATGTGGCAATGATCCAGATTTTATTACAAATTTACCATAAATATATTTTAGTAGGAAGATTTAATGATTAATTTTATATAATCTACTTTATTAATTTAAACAGCTGATTGCAGCCATCTTGTATTCCTTACAGGTAATATTTTAATTAAGATTAAATTAGTTGAGGAGCTATTAAAGAAAAAGAATACCATTAGCATCCCTTAATCTAGAAATTTGTAAAAGAAAAAAAAAGAAGAGCTTCTAAAATCTCTATTTACCGTTATTATTACTACTACTCCCACTTTCTAGGACCTTGTATTTGAGCAGATTTCATTTGGATGAGTGCTGTGTGTAGTTTTATCAGAAGATTGTAGGTTCTGTTTTTTGATCATCCTAATCATCTCAGTCACCGTATACAGGAAAAAGTAATCCATGCTTATAAAACCAGTCTCTATAGTCAGTAGACCATCAGATTAGCCAGAATGCACTTTTAAAGAGGAGAGAAGCTAATTAAGACACAAGCAAGATCTATAGTACCTCCATGGAAACTCAGGCTCATTTATGAACTGATGCTGTTTTTATCCTTGTTTTATGTTTTAGGTTAAACAGTGTTTTTAATGGCAGGTTTGTTCATCACTGAGGAAATTGCACAGGCTCATCAGCATTAATGCACCAAGGAAGGAAATACAGGCAGAAAAGTAGTATGGCTGTATTAACAAAATACAAAAAAAACATTCTTAGAAATAAACCACATTTGTTTGTCTAAAACCAACATCTCTAACATTTTCATATTCTTAGAGAGAGGTTGCTTTCTGGCCTGGTCATTCTTTGTCATACCAAGATATTTATAGGTTAAGAAATCCTTATCACTCCTGGATTATGTAGCACCAAGAATGTTGGTGAAGCTCATTCAGCAAAGCAGTTTCTTTTCTAACCAAAATGGTGCTAAACAGTACTTGCAATGTACATATAACTTTCTTTAACTTAAAAAGCATAAGCAGAAATAACTTTGCAATAAAATTAGCATAATTATTGATTTTCCACGCATCAGCTGCTCCAGGTTAAGTGTTTGAGCCTTTATGCTTACTGTGAAGTTAATTCAAAGTACCTCACCATCATTATCATGTGTGCTATGGGATTTCTCAGACACATGTTTACCACAGAGCAGAGCACATCTGATAACTGATTACTCTGTAATAATTTCTTTGTGTTTCAAAGTCCTTTGGATTCCAGAATATTATGCACATACTTGAAATGTTCAAGAGCTACATAGTGGGTGCATAAATCATGAGATTGTCTTTAAAAATGCAACACAGCTGAAGAGAGAGAGAAAGAGAACTGCAGACACAACTAGAAAGAAAGGAAGAGATAGAGGCAGACATAGGAATAAAGGTAAAGATATTTATGGTTCTTTTGGCTCACACTGATTCAGTTCATATTTTCAAGAACTTTTGCCCAAGTATTTTTATAGTACATGGAAGTGATCTTTAAGAAAATCATTAATATTTATATGCACAACATTAATAATTTGGTTTTAATAAACTACTAAATTATCATGACAGTTTGCAACCAAATTACAACATTCAACAATGCTGTTTTATTTGGTTTAGGTAATTGGCCTTCAGATTACACTTGAGGCTAAAACTGAGTTCATATGTACTATGTTTTTAAAATGAAGGTTATTTTGCCCAGATTCTTAGAGAATGGAATCTTTCTTTAAGTAGCATTGCAACAAACTTACCTTTAATGAAAAGAATTATTTTCATGTCGCCTTGCCATATGGTGCTCAGAGATAAATTTGATCAGCCATTCCTAAAAGACAGTTGTCTGTATTCAGATACTGAAAAGGTACAATGGTTAAGAAAAGAGAATGGGGCTTGTACTGGGAATAATTAGAACGTCTGTAAATACTGTTTTTCTTGTCAGAGATGTTAAAGGAGGAGTTTGCATTGATCTGAAAGATTTTAGGATAGAAGAGTTTGATTAGTAAGCCACTGAAGCAAATTGATATCAATAGTTTAAAAACAAGGTAGAAATGAACTGCAACTAGTAAAGAATGCATTGCCTATTCATTTCCTAAAAATAATATCCCCAGCTCCTAATCCCTGTTGCATTTCAGTCATTAGAGAGACTCTTTTTGCTGGGTAAGCATATGACTGGAATTCAGTTTATTCAATACATTCGAGGATTCATGTATTTTTCTGGATGTTTTCTGTTTGCTTTGACTTAGTTGTAATCAGTAATGAGAGCAGGCTGTGGAGCTGAAACCACCGAGGAAGGGATATTGGAGCTTACTGCTTTATGGAACCAAGAGAAAAATGGTAAACTACCCAAAATAGAGTTATAATCTTTTGCCAGTTACTCCTGACCAGGTTCTGATGATAATGCCTGTAAACCTCTACCATAACTTGAAATGCTGAGTTTAAAATCTCCATATTTTCCAAACTCATAGATTTTCTAAATCTTCCAGGAAAGAGTTTGTACTTACATTTACATAAAATTCTTACAGTATAATTTCCCTCAGCTTTATAGTGACAGTAGCAGTGACATACCAAAGTTATAATCAGTTCATAGCACGATGTATAACCCACACTTTCAACTTTGCTATCATGAACTTTTGTGTAGGAGGATCAAATGTTGGCTATTAATGGTTTCTGGAAGAGGCAAATGAAAAGAAATAGGACAATCCTCTCTGGTATCTCTCTTAGGAGGATATCTGCAAAAGGAGAGTCTTTTGGTCGAAATGAATACTCTGGCATTTTAAAAAGTCACGTGCAATAATGCATTTCTGAAATGTCCTTATAGCAAAAGGATTTTAACAAATGAAACAAGAAATTATAATTCCCTATCAAAAATCTGGAGAGGGAGGGAATATTTTTGCTGTGTGCAAGCTGAATCAAGTTAATGAGGCATCTAACACTGCGAAAAGAGAGTTCTCTATAAATAAATCCTGTCTGATTGGGATATATTAGTCTTCTGATAACATTCTATAGCCTACAGATGCTTTGAATAGAATGTGTGTGTGTGCAAATACGCAGATCTATTGGAGTTACTGTTCTCCAAGTCCTTGTCCGTCACGCATATTACAGTCATTTTCATATTTAAGTACTGAATAAAACCTCAGTTTCACTCCACTGCCCGGTATGAATAGGTAGACTCAGCATCTAGGCTCTGTGAAAGCTCTGAAGATTGTATTTCACACACAGAGATGTGGCTAGAGAGCAGCTGTGTAGCCTGTCAGTGGAGGACTCTTCATCTGCTTGCCAGAAGCAACACTTGCACTCCCAAGAGCTTTAAAGGATCAAGGAGTAGGGCTTTGTGTCAGGGGGTACTTTCCCCAATCACTGTCCTGGCTGTATGCTTCTATGTGTCACTGAGACTCTAGAGACTGTGCAGACAACATGGGCAAACAGTCAGGATTAAAATTATATGATGTGAAGTTACAGAGTCTGTTACCTTTTCCAGTTTTGAGAACCAAGTGATGTAGCTCTTTGGTGCTCATGTTGCTTTGTTGTGGTAACTCCTTCCTTTTTAATGAAAAAAAATCCCAAAACAACTAGCTTCAAGAAAGATAACCTAGAGTTTTAGGAGCACTGTGTAGCAATCCAGAAAATTTAGAAGTATTTACTCTGTGTAACAATTCAGAATAAAAGAAACAAATATGAACATTTTGATGCCAGGAAAGACTCCAAATCAATAGAGTAAAATTAGTAATGAAGTCCTAAGAACAAATTAATAGAATTTAGTTTTTCATATACATTTTCTTCAAATATAATAGTGTGGCTGTGGTTAGTGTCCCTTTTTTTTTTTTGTCCCCAAGGCTGAACAGCAGAGAGCTTAATTTCCTTTTCAACTATGTAGGAGTACTTCGTGGTCAAATTAACTTTTGAATCAAAATGCACAAGTTCTCGTGAGTTTTTAATTAGATATTAAGACACAGCTAATTTGAGTTCACAAGAATTTAGGGCAAAGTCTTTTTTTGGAATTAAGTGCCACCATGCCTTTTGAGGGTCTAGACTGCTGGATTCAGAGTGATAAGAGTGAATAGTGATATACCTAAAACTGTACCAAGATGTCTAGTTAACAAAACACACCTGTCCTGTAATTCAGAATAATATGGGGTTATTCTGTAAGAATGTTGAATAAAATTAATGTTTTGAGATACAGCTTGTCTTTGCTAGTTTCATTTGCACTCAGTTTTTGTAGTACATAAACTCAGATCAATATGGTGTTTAATAAAGCAAATCTTAAAACTCTATGATCACTGCCATTATGTTTTTTGAAGAAGAAGACCTCTTCGAAAAGCTGATATCAATCATTCTTGTCTAAGGTCTGAAGCAAATGTAACCTGTAAAGGCTGGTTAACTGGGCTATCTGCCATCATTGCTGGCAGCAATAAAGGCTCTGGATGCAGTCTTCTAATAGGAGGAATATGGAGACAAATCTTTCTGGTTTTAATGCGCGTTAAGTTTCTGAGATAAATTCACATTGTTGTGCAAGAAAACAGTGATCTAGACTTCAAGGTCTGTGAATGTCTTTCCACTGCTGAGGCCTCTGAATAGTTTGTTGCTCTGTGCACCCTTGTTTTCTACTTTGTGTAAGACCATCCATGTTTTTGAAGAATGACCTGGGAGAGAGATATTGTTCCATTATAAAGATGGGCAGCAATCTAGGACAGAGATGTTGCTTTTATTATATGAATGTACAGTGCTAGTACAATAGAGCTGAAACAAAGGCTGGGTTCAGATTATATGAGGATGGGGTTAAAACAGTTTTATTGTGGCACAAATGGGTGTTTAATTGAGTAGGGAGTACTGAATACTTAATACTCAATATCTAGCTACAGAGCTCATGATTTCCAGAACCTTACAGGGTTTTCTTTTTTATATTTCCTTTTGTAGATGAAGAGACTGTAGAAGTTGTTAATGGTTGTATAACAAATATTTAAAGGGAATACCAGTTTAGTATCTGTTATGAGGCAAACGTGAACCCTAATTTTAAGTGATCACTGGAAAAATGAAATAAGAGCATGCGAACAAGAGTAATTATTTTAACTGAACATATATCATTTTGCATAAAAATGATGACATTATGGAATTGTTCAAAACATCTTATAAAAGAAAAAATATAAATGTGCTTCTTTTCTTTTTATGCTACAGGTATTATTGTCCAAAAAAAACCCAACCCACCAACCTGTCAGGGAAAGTATACAAAACTGTTTTTTCTTTGAATGCATATTTAAAATGAAGGCATGATGACAGCTTTCATTTGAGCACTGGACAATTTTTTTTTTTTCAGACTTTGCTGCTGTTCATGCAAAATAAGTTGCTGTGATTGCAACATATGTATTATATGGCACATATGCTACCTCTTAGATAAAAGTGTAACTCTTGTGGTTCCTAGCATTTTTCTAAGGACATACAGTGTTTAACAGTAACAGATCTTTTTATAATATTTTTGCCATGTTTTTGGCAACTAAATATTTTTTCTTTAACCTTTCTCATTCATAAGTTAAATTTGTTGTTAGAGAAAAATGGAGTGTGGAGGTAGAAAGCAACAGTGTGAATAAGAGAGCAAGAGTGTTTTGACTGTCAGTTTTCTCTTTGGCTACCATTTTGGGTTTCTTTGTTGTAATGCAGGAGGGCAATAAATTGCCAGCTGCAAACAAGGGTTTATTTAGCTATGTATCGTACAGACAATCATATACAATCAATTATGGGTTAAAATGCTGGTGTGGCACTTAAGAAATTAGGAATAAGAACTACTGTTAACAATGTGGGTTTATTGTCTGATTTCTAACATATGCAGTGAAATGTGTATCTTTTATACCTGCTTGTTTGATTATGTTCAGTCCTTAAATCCTTCTTTGCATAAAGGTGTAGGCTTTGATTGTGATATATTGAAACATATTTTCACACACACAGTAATGAATCACAGCAAAAAGACAAATAACCAAAACTCCACCCACAGTACCAATGATTAAGTGATTTTTTTTCTTTTGTGAATATTCCAGCAAAACCAGCGGAACTAACCATATGAATGCCTTTTACTACATATGAGCAAGAAAAAAAGTGAGCCTCGCTTTAGGCTTGAACACGAAGCAAACTTTCTGTAAAGGACAGTGCTATTTGTTCCCTACACAAATCCCAAGTAGATGGAAGTGGACCTTCAATCTTCTTCCTCCTACTCCCAGAAATGATCCCATTATACTGGTAGTTCATAAATATGCAGCAAAGCCCATCTGTTCTAGCTTGTGATTTAAAATAGTATCCTGTAATTCTTTGTAATATCTCCGGGTCTGAACAGAAAGGTATCAGAGGTGATGATAAGGCTACCATTACCTCCATGTGTGTTGGCCCAGGGCTCCTGAGGAGATCTGACACAAATATTAATCTCCATCAGAGGAGATCTGGTGTCCTTTTCTCTTGCCCATCGTTCAGGAGCGTGCACTGTTCACAGAGCACTTTCTAGAAACAGGGCTACCTGTGCTCCTGGAGGAGGGGGCTTTTGTGACCCTCTTGAGCACTTGCATAGGGCATAGCTTTCCCCAGGTCAGGCCAGAGAATGCAGTTACACTGTCAGGCTCTATCTTCAGATGGAGATGACTTTTTAGGCAATCTGTAGTTCTGAGTTTACTGTCAGAATTATGAAAAGCCTTGGAAGGAATTCCATAAATGTTCAAAAATAGCTATTCACAAGCAACAACAGAATAGAAGTACCAGTTTGAGAGATTTTTTAAACTCCATTACTTGTACATATTTATACAATATAGTGCCTGTCATGGATAATGTACAGCAGATCATTTGCATTGTCATTTTAAAGAAGAGTTGGTTCCCTGAGTGACGTATGAAATAAATTGCAAATAAACAAGATGCTGCTTAATAAAACAATTAGTTCTCCAAAGGCTCTGGCAGTGCTTTCTGAATTCTTATCAGCTCTGGTTTACAGCTGTAACTTCAGGATATAATAGGAGATTGAGTCTTGTACAGGCAACGAACCAGATGATCAAATTCACAAGGGATCGTATCAGGCTTTTTCCAGTACCAAAGAAACATATTAATCCCTGTCACTGTTTTTTGAAACGCTGTGACAGAAATAAACCTGTACTGTAACTTGGCCCTTTTAATGAGCTTCTGGAGTGTGGGCTTTCCACTCAGCACCTGAAAAACACAACAAAACACCTTTTACATTAAAGATGTGAGGTTTGCTGCTGGCTAAATTTGTACACAGAAGTCTATAAACCAGTGCTCAGCCAGCTGGGAAGCAAGAAAGCAAATTCAGATTCTGCCATGAACTTCACAGACCAATTATCTACTTGGAATCATGGGAGTTTAACAAACAAATACCAGCCCCTGCTGAGCCTTTTCAGTCCAGCAGCTTATGGGTGATTCAGTTGCATCAGAGGCTTTTAGACTGATCAATTCTTAATCACAAAGCACAAAAATTATTCTCAGACTCATGTCAGTTTCTTTGGACACCTTTGTTAACAATCTGCTTCAAATCATTTTTTTAAAGAACTGCAGACACTGTTTTTATTGACTCCCCACTTGTAAAATGTTTATAGCTTGTTAATTTATATTTACCCCTTTACTTTTGCCTGCAAATCAACATCACTTAGCACAGTTTGGTTACACTTTGTCCAAAGGAAATTACAGAAGCCTGCTATGGGGCTAAAATGAAGGAAAGCTGAGGAAAATCAATACACTGATGATTAAACAGATCGTAGCAAATTCACGGCTGTAAGCTACAGCATGGAGACATCAGTGTGATGCCTATCTAGCAGTTAATGTGCTTTCAGCTAGTTGAAGAAATTTTTACAATATGGCAAAATGTAACAGAAAAAATATAAGCTACTACAGAGCAATGATTTTTTTTTACTTGATAGGAATGGTTCTGTTATTCAAGTTTTGTTTTGCTGTTTGACTTCACAGAAACCACAGAAAAGGTTCAGATTTAAGATAAAGTAAATCTATTTTATGAGGAAATTTGCAGTGTGAGTTTTAAAGAACTATTTGACTTGCACTATCATTCATATCTATTGTAAAAGCTCTGTATTTACTGTTATTTTAAACTACTCTTTTCTGTCAGTGAATTTCAAGTGTGATAATTTTTATTTTAATGTTCTTTTTGCTTTAATTAGAAGAGAAAAAGGTATAAGCATGTTTCTAAATAAGTATCCTAACAAGACGGGCAATATGTAATGTAAATTATATATTACCTAACATAGCGATAATCTGTCACTACTCATTGTAAATAACAGAAAATTTAAAATAAAAATAGGCCAATAGATTTTTTTTTTTTGTACATTAAATTACTGTGTACATTTAATATCCCTGAATAAGTATTTATGAAATAGATGTGGAAGAAGGAAAACAGTCTTGGGAATAATAGTCAAAGGCCAGTATCAGAATACAGCAAGAATGTGGGTGCAGGGACTTCACATTTGTAGACGCTTCTCATTTATGGACAGGAAAGGTTTCTTCTTACCACCCATCACAGTGCCTCCAAAGCATAATGTGAGGCCCTGCAATGCATGCTTCCTCTACTAACCAGTAGCCATGTAAAAATAGAATATATAGAATGAACTTCCAGTGTTAGGGCAAATTTGTCACTGTTGGTAGAAATAGGGATGCCAAAGGAGAGTTAATTACAAGCAGAAGGAACATAACAACTCTGATTTGAGCTTTTGCAAATCAACATAGCTCATTTCAGTGGATTTCAAAGGCTCGTGTGAGGAGATGGCCCACATAGCCTGACTCATTCCCTCCTCAGAAAGGATATTCAGGGAGAAAAGGAGATTGTTTCTCTTTTTCATACAGCTTGAATATTTCCAGAAAATGTTCACTCTGGTGAAGGAACATTGCTGAGCTTCTCCTTGATTTTCCTGACTGGCAGCCTGGAGCTTTTCAGTCATATTCCCCTCAATGTGTCAGTGCACTGCCATTCTGCAACGTCACAGGCAGACTCCCAAAGTTGTGTGGTGTGTCTGTGTTAGTGTGTTACCAATTGCACCCACCCTTTTCTCTCACAATCCACCTCCTTCTAGCACTCCTCATAGAGTCCACAGTGAGAGTCACCATCAGAACAAAGTAAAGCTGTGCTGTATTCAGGCTTTCTCTCATTGTGCTCTCCTCCATTTATCCAGAATTATGCATGTTTGTGCACTAACTCACCCAAAAATCAGTAGAAGAAAATGCTTGGTCCTTACTTCTGAATATGACAGCATTGGTCCTCACAGGTGCATACTGTCTTTCATCTCTGGATTTCCAAAAGAACCATCTTTTTAAACTGACAACATAATCCTGAATTTTTTTTTTTTTTAATTTTTTTTTTAAATTTTAATTGAGAGAAACATCATAAAACTGGGGGAAAGTGAAATGCAAAAAAATTTATCTGTTTGCTAAGCTACATTCTGCTGCTGATTTATTTATTGATGGACTACATCCTTTATTTAGCTGATAATTTTATCATTTAGACAACCTCATAAAAATCTGCTGTTTTTCTAGCAGGTTCTGCACCAAAAACGGAGATTTTTGGTTTAGTTTGCAGCAGTTTAACACATAATTGCTTTAATAAACAATATTTAATTAATCAAAAAAATAAGCTACAACTAGTTTTTCTGAATTACAGCATCTTTTGGTCCATAGTATCAGTTGTGGAGTTGTAGATTCAGCAGTCTGTTATGATACTTGAAAATTCCCGGTAAAACATATACAGAAATATTCTCAATATTAAAAAAAAAAAACAAAAAACCCCCCATACAGATATGGATTTAAAAGAAAAAATAGTTTCTCTGAACTCAGCCTGTGTCAAAATTCAGTCAAATTTCTTATTTACAACTACAGTTACCTTGTGATCTTAGTACAATGATGAAGACAATTCAGAGAAAATGCAAATTGATAGATATTAAATACATGGCACAACAAAAATTATAATAAAATGTATTATTAACTGAAGATTTTTTTGTCTCCACAATTCACATGGAAGCTTAGAGTAAAGATTTCAACAACAATTTGCAAAAAAGTTTTAGTGATATTTTCTGTCACTGGGATCATAAATATGCGTTAGAAAATTACCTTTGAAAAGATTTGCTTCTTGTGAACAGCTTAATAGACTGCTAATTTTACTGAAAGATGTAACTTCTCTGTTTTCTCTAATTCTGTATCTAGTTCTGTAATTAATAGGATAAAATAACTGTTAATGAGAGCTGTAGTAAAACATGTCTACATGATATTGATAGATAAAAAAATGAAACAATACTATTGGAAAATGTGGGAAAAGATCCATGCCAGAATCATCTTGGCTTTGCCAGTTTAATTATGCTCCTGGGTATGTAGTTTTCAAGAGTTTCTTCAGTTGTGGCATTGAAGGAAAAGTAAAATGAAGTGACAGAACAGATTAGAAGGCGATAATGGAAGGGAAAGTGAATAAACCAAGTGTAAACTTTTGCTAGGAAACACTTGTGTAAAGCCCAGTAGTTATGTGCTATTACTTTTTTTTCATTTTTTTTTTATATTCCAGCACTTTGATGAAGATGACTAACGAACATTTTTATTATGTAGTGATCCATATTCAAGAGTAACTATGAATGTGCTTCCAAAATAAACTTTTTAAAGGAGCAGGTTCTTTGACGTTACCAGTAATATTTTTTCCTATAAAAATTGCACAAGAGGTTTATTTTCTTGTTATTCAATTACTTGCACTAATTCCTGTTTGACTATAATATATTAATTATGAATGGAATTCACTTTAATTGGTAGCACATATATTTTCTTTAATTATAGAAAGCATACAATTAGAAAGAAAGTATAACCATAATAAATATTAAGATTTTTGTGATAACAAAAAATACAAATGTAAAGCAGTATATTATGTTTGATGAAACTAGATATCAGCAACAAAACTATTTCAAAATGTACAAGTAATGTATTTATTTTTAAAAAAGCTTTGTGAAACTGATTAGCTTGCTAAAGATATGATCATTAAAAGTTTGGATTGTCTCTCTGTAAATCAGATATGCCTCAAATTTTTATAATACCTCCTTTAGAAATTAATTGTTCTGTGCTTATTTGTTAAAGAATCTCCTCCACGTGAAAAGCAAAATCTCAGTACATGCGGATTTTACACTGCACTAGATCAATCCCAATACCAGTAAATGGATATTATTAAACAGCATGGGGTAGTGCAAACTGGGAAAGAAAACTTGTAGTGTGCTGCCTTTGAGCAGACCTGGCTTGCATGCTGTGACAGGGCAATTGTCGACATGCTTTTTCATGCCAATCTGCAGCTTTTTCAACTCTAGATGCTATGGCAACCAGGGTTTAACAGACTAAGCAGCTAACAAGCTTCCCTGATGGAATTGTCTGGTTGTATGATTGCCTTGTCTTAGAGAAAATATAAAATAGAATGAAGACGCTTGTGGACATTTGTCAAACTGATTATAATTTGGACACTCAGCTCATAATTATCCGTTATATATTGTATAGTATTGACCAGCAGTGTTCTCCATGCTGGCTGTAGAGAACACGAGTGCATTTCTGTGCAGCCTGTTTCCTGTGGAAAGAATAGGTTTTGGTTAGGCTGAGTTGGTCAACATGGCAGGTGAGATTATGTGGATATAGAAAATACATGCTACTAGCAAAGGTTTTTTTTTTTTTCTGTCTTTTTCTCTTGTTTTTCTCTATTTTATTTAAAAAGTAAAATAAAGAAAACAAAAATCATTTATAAAGTAACACACAATTCTTTACAAACATAAACCCACTAAGAATTACATTTTCAGGACACATTTTTTAAAGTCTTTATGTTTTTAGATGTTCATTATCAGGCAGTTGAGTTCTTTTTGTTGGCCTCAATGAATGACTTGTGTTTCTTACTTGCTTGTTTGTTTAACTTGTTCTCAGAAGAAAAGAGCATTCATCATAAAACATGGGCCTAAAACTACACATTTCCCAGCACTTTTTACAAGTCAAAATCTCTGGAATTCATTACTTTGCAAAGAGGGAATGACCTAAAGCTGAAACAAGGTAGGTTTAGACTAGAGGTTAGGAAAAAATTCTTCACGTAAAGAGTAGTGAAATAATGGAATGGGCTGCCCAGGGAGGTGGTTGAGTCAGCATCCCTGGATGTGTTTAAACATCACTTAGATGTGGTGTTGGGGGATATGGTCTAGGGGTGAACTTGTAGAGTAGGGCTAATGGTTGGACATGATGATCCCAAGGGTCTTTTCCAACCTGAGTGATTCTGTGATTCTGTGACTGCTTGGCCACTTGTAGAATATTTCTTTATTGTTTTGAATCTGTTTCAGCTAAGCAGAATGTGCTGTGGATTTTATTTTTGTTGATTTTTTTTGGGTTTTTTTCTTTCCTGAGGAGGCAAACACAGAAATATACTTTTCTGTGAGGATTTCTGTAGTAGCATTACCACTCATAACACACTGGGGTGAATTGGTTTGATTCTTTTACAATAGGCTGCAAGGAGACCCATTGGATGCAAGTAAGGATTGAATACACAAGTGGACTTTTGTCCTTGGCAGTTTGACTCTATTACTGCAGATGCTCCTTACTAAATGTATCCTCTCAATGATCCTGTTTGAGAGGTGCTGTCTACTATTATACCTCTACAAATCTAGGAAATATCCAACTAATTCATTCTTTCTTGTAGGCAGCTGAGTTCCTTACCCAGTTGTGCAGACCCGTGTGGAGTACCATCCTCAAGACGCTGTGAGTTAATGTTGCAAATGTGCAGTTTTTCTTTCATGAAGGAGAAGGTGAATGTCATGGGCAGGGTACTTGCAATCAAGCATTCTTCTCTCAAATATGGGAGTAAACTACTTTGTTCCAAAGTGAAAGAACAATGTATTTTATTCAAGTGTGTAAGAATAAAAAAATTAAAGCTTTTATTTACTGAATGTCTAGATTCGTTAGGAGTTCCAATATTTGAGATGCTGAATTCATACATGGTTCATAACTGATAGTCTACTTTTTTGTATAAAACCCAGATCAATCTTGTAATCTTCTCTAAAGAATGCCTACAGTCATCATAAGGAATTTGGTTTTTTTTTGTTTGTTTGTTTGTTTTAATACAGTTTTATTTATGTTTTCCGTCACTTGTTGCACTTTCATTTCTGTAAATGAGTGTCCGGGTTTGAGTGAAAACAGAACTAATTCTGTTCAGTAATTTTACTTTCAGCTCAGTTCTTCTAATTAACTGAACTGTCTGAAGTTAGCAGCCTGTTTTCACAGACAGTGTCTGCTTCTAGCAGTGATAACACCTCATGTTTAGAGTTACTACCAGGGACTGGTATGCAGACCAAGGCCACTGCTGGGTCTTGTGTACCACACTGCGGGGTGCAGAAAGTGAAAGGCTGCACCTGCAGGGAGGAGTGGACAGGACGGGTGAGTCTAAACTGACCAACAAGGTATTCCATCCCATATACGCCATATTTGGTCTAGAGCTGAGGGACCTGAAGGGTCTCTGGGCTCTTCTCTCCCCTTTTGGACTGCTTTGACAGCTTCTGCTTGGCTTGGCTCGGGTCCTCTTCTGGTTCCTTCCTCGGAGCACCCAAGGAGGACTCTGTCCATTTTGCCTTCGATCGTGATCTGCGTGTTCCTGAACCCAGTACCAGAACCCAGCTCCTGAACACAGCTCCCGTCTGCTGTGGGGCCCAGTCTGGGACTCCCCCAGTACCTGCTCCACAGCACCAGTGGTGATGGTGATGTAATTACCATCGGGGGGTTGGGTTCGATACTGGTTTTGTGTATATTTGTATATATTTCATTTTTTATAATTATTAATTTCATTTTCATTAAAGCTGTTCTAGTTTCCTTTTCTAATCGCTAAATCTCTCTCCCTTATTCCCTTTCTCTTTCCCCTCTGGGGAGGGAGGGGAGGTTAACAGAGAGCGTCTGTTATAGGTCTAAGGGCCTGCCCTGACCCTAAACCGTGACAATGAGTAAAGAAAATAATACCGATTTTGGAAAAGTGAGTTTTAAAATGGTTTTAAAAGTTCTTTTTTGTTGTTGACTGAATGGGAAAAATCCCATGGTGGCAATATTCCAGTATCCAAATAATTAGTTTTGTCTGTGGAAAACAGTAGCTGTGATCTGTGGCACTGGTGGTAAGTTTGAGCTTTAGTAGTAGGGCCTTTCTGCCTCCTTGCAACTTGCAGTTTCTCTCTGTTAGGCTTAGGAGCCCTATTCCTATGCTGACAGAACTTCTTTTCTTTTTTGCTCTTGAGAGGGCTTTTCATATTTGTTTCATGTATAGGGTCTTCCAGGTCTCAGACACCATCTAGCTATTAGTACAAGCTATTAGATTCTTTTTCACTATGTGATATTTGTTCATGCACCATTTGTATTATTTGAAGTTTACTGTGCCTTCAGGGAGAAAAGACAAGTTTACCAGTTACCAGTAATCTGGTTCCCCAAGTTTAAGTCAATGGTTGTAATTAAAAATAGATATGCAGAGACTGGAAAAAACCAAACCAAAAACCAAACCAAAGCAAACCAAACCAATCACTGTAGGTGTGATTTATAGCCCTCTGCCTTATCTATGTTATGATGAATCATGTGGATGAATCATGTGGATACCTCACTCTCTGGAAGTGTTCAAGGTCAGATTGGATTCGAGCAACCTGTTCTCATGAAAGGTGTCTACCTGGAACTAGATGTTCTTTAAGGTTCCTTCCAACCCAAAAAATTCTACAATTCTATGATTATTAAATTTGTTCTTCTTTTATAAATGTGCACATTCAGATTGCATACGGTTGGCATTTATATTTGTCAACCAGATCATCAGGATACAACAAAACCCAAATACTTTGTTTTTTACTCTTTTGTCTGAACATCCCAATATAAAACAATATTAAACAGAAAAATCATAGTTTCTGGTCCTGTCAGAGTAAGCAGATCTCTGGCAGAATAGATTTTGAACTGTGGTAAGTGGAGCTTGGTCTTTTGGTGAATTTCTACCTATGTAGTCTTAGGAGAATATGATGTGGAAATTTTTATCTATTTTTACCTATAGAATTTATCTGTTGAAAGCTTCACAGTTATGTTGGTCTTGAAGGAAAAGATGAAAGGATATCCAAGAAACAAAGCATCCTATAAAGTACTCCTAAACACCAACATCAAAAAGCATTTATACCACTGGAAAAAGGAGAAACTCATTAACAAGTCATGAACAACATACAAAGGAACTTTCCTAATCTCTTATGACACAACAGTAACATGGTTTGGTTTTTTTTTTTTAAATTTTCTGACATTGAACAGTAGAGTTTTTACTCTTGTTAAACTGAGATCACTTAGAAATTATTATGAAAACATAAAGGGGTAGGGTAAGTGTTAAGTAAAATAAAGACAGTAAAACATATTTATAATAAGAGAATATTGCTTCCTTTACATAATAACAGAAAAAAACCTGTCTAAAAACTAAACAAATAAATGCAGCATCATAACATAACTTCCAATCACCAGAAGAAAGTTAAACATGCAAACTGTCTTCACTTCTGGAATGAATATAGTGTGACTGGCTAAGAGACAAGATTTATTTACTTGAATCCAACTCTGTTCCAGGAGCTATTAAATTTGTGTGGTATAAAACTAGTACTACATCAGTGTAAAGAGTTACCAGTAAATGTCCTTCAGTAAAAAGTAACATGATGCATAATTGTTTATAGAAAAAGAGGTAGTATCTTTTATGAGAATATTTCAGTCAGGAAGAAAATTGAATTTTTGACATATAACTTACCCTTGTAATACCCTTAACTGTTGACACTAAAGCATTTTAAAGAAGTTAAAATTTTCAAATTTTAATTTCAATTAAACTTTTTTGATTTTTTTTTCTTCTGTCCCAACTACTTTGAATCTCAAGTTATATAACTTATATGAAACAACTATTAGAATTTATATAGATAACTATAAAATATTTCCTGGAAAGAAAATATTAATTTATACATAAATGTATAAATGCTCAAAAAACCTGAAAGATAATCTGAACATTTAAAGTGCATTAAATATTAGAATATATTTGTCATTCTGAATGTACACATATACACATTGATCCATAAGTGCATATTAATAGTTTAGTGTACAAATAACACAGTGTACAAATAGATTTTTTTACTTGAAGGTCAGATTTCTGATCTTTGTAACTATGTAGCTATGTAATCTATGTAACAATAGGGTCAAGGGGGCTAGCATTCACATTTCAGCTGCGTTTTCATTTAGAATTTTGAAGTGAAAATTTTGCTTCACCCAAGTTACTCTGTTTCCCCTGCGATAGCCATGTAATTCTGATTTCCATGTTTTGCCTTCACCTCCTTGCCTCATGACTTTGTGAATGGCTATTTCTCATGCTGGAATTCAAACAGTTGTTAATTTTTGCATGGGAGAGACAATGTAAGCGCCTCTTTTGCTTGAAATGCTGGCAATGCAATAAACTAGTAGCAATTTAATACTTCCTGTGTATCTTGCAGGAAGGAATCATTCTTTCTTATTAAGAGACAATATTAAAAGACATTCCTACCAAGGTTCAGCTTCTATAAAACTGTCATTTTCAGGAGCTTGAAATGGTTGGCTGTAGCATACACGATTTTGTTTGCTATTTCTAGAATATATTTTATCAACACCTCTTCTCTACAATTTACATTTTTCAAAATGTCACTGTTTTTGTGTGAGATACTAAGTATGGACCAATTAACCGTTGATGCTTTCTGCCAAGAATAAATGTTGCGATATAGCATATATACAGGACAGAGTAAATATTCTATGATAGAAATGCAGAAATTGCCAGGTTACTGGTGAGTAATACATCTTGAATATTACCTGAAGTAATGAGTCAGATGCTAATTATTAATGTAGAATCTGATATAGAAATAATTGAAACTGTGGAGAAAAAAAAAAAACCCTGAGATAAAGAAGTCTAACTTTTTAGTTATTATCTTTCCTGGAGAAAAATACAGCTTACCTAACCTGCTTTGAAAATATAATAATCTAGGAAAGTGTTAAAATATGGTTTCTACAATCAGAGTGGATGCAGCACAATCAGGCTGAAACTTAGAAACTCAAAGCACAGAATGAAGTAAGTATCTGAAGGAATTTAGACCTTTGAAGCAAAGCAGAAGCTGCTCCATCCAGGTGAAGCTGTGAGAAAATAAAAGCGGGCTTTTGTCAAGTACCTTATCCTCAGAAGGATTTTTTGTTCTTTTTAAGTGATCTAGAGAAAATGAAGAGTTCGAGGTCTTGTGGACTTGTAACTTTAAAGTAGGTATTGAGGAATGTCAGAGCAGCAAGGATGGAGGCAGTTCACAGGTACTTGCTGGTGGTTCCTAAGTCCCCTGTTCTTTGTTAACTGGTTATAAGTCCAAAAAATGACAGGCTTTGGCAGTAATTCAAAACACTAGTAGCTACACATCGGTAGAGAATGGTTGGGCAGAAACTGATTCTTCCTAAAAATTTCCATCAGTTAACTTTTGGTTATCATTTGCAGTGTACCTATAGGGCTGGGGGTTTGTTTGTTTTTTCTCTTTTAAGTGTAGCCAATATAGAGTTTACCTTCCTGTCATACAAATCAGAATGTGAACCAACTTATTGTTATTTACCACTGTGTGATATCACTAGATGATGAGCAGTCCACAGCAGTTTGGAAGAGTAAATCGTAATGGCAGCTGTGTCTGCACCTTATTTTCTTTCATAACGGGATGATTCCTCTCTGCATATACACACCCATCTAAAAATGCTGGGCTTAGAAGTTTTACTTAATATTAAGGTAGCAACTGGTTCTCAAAAACCTCTGCATGAAACAGAAAAAGGTGGTAGATTGCAGTTATGTACTTTTTTTTTTTTTTCCCAGAGATGCAGTTTGTATGGTCTTAGTCTCTAACAATCACAAAAATATGTAACCATAAGTGCAATCTTGTGTTGCCGGAATTCATGGCATGAGTTGGCTGCTTTAAAGGAAGAGATTCTCTTAAAGTGAGGGACTATTAAGGAATTCACGTGATGACATGGTACATGTCATCTTTCACAAAGATGCTTATTTTAAAAGTGTCCCTCATACAGGTGTAAACCTCTTCTAGAGATCCTTGTCTTCAGCACACTTCAGTACAATTTAGTACTCCCTGTCCTCATTTGCATATTTGGCCCTGCAGACCTACTTGTGGGACGAAACCAGCAAGGTTATGTTCACCCATGTAAGTAAGCATGAATTTGAAAGAAGAAGAAACCTTGTCTGACATACATATAGCAAATGCATGTACTCGAATTCTTTGAAAAGAAAACTTGGCTTTCTCCCATCATATTTAGACATATTTCTATAGGCTTCACCCCTGTGTAAGAAGTTTTAAACAATGTTCCGTTAGATAAAACATCTGAGGATAAATGAGTAACAGCAGGTCAGGAATTACTTATTTGCCTCTTGGTTGGGGTCACCACTTCAGCTGTTTGCTTTGGTGAGCCCTAAGATCTGTTCTATACTTTGCAGACTTCTCAAATTTCTAACATTCATTATATTTGGATAAAGCAGAACTGAAATATTAATTGAAATTTTCACTTTGTATAACTGTTTATAAACTATTCTTCAAGATACTATGTGTTTTGAAAGTTAAATTGACAGAATTTTGAAAATAGTTGTACTGCAATCAGACCTCCTTTCTCCACTACAAGGACCTTCTAATGCTATTGGCTAGTGATGTATATAGCACAATACATTAATGTTGCTTTAATGTGTTCAATAGTACAGAAGAATGTAGTAATTAGGCACTAAGGGATTCTTTTTGCTATGGTTTGATGAGGTGGTCAATTACCTGTGCTGTATGACAGCAAGTGGTACAATTGGTTTAACTTAATAAGTACATTGGCAAAAAAGGCTACTGTGATGTACATTAGTTGCACTGAAAAGGTTATTTTGAGTTATTACCAAAGTAAAACCTCAAATATAAATTAATTTAATTTGTTTAGAACAGTTTACACATCATCAAATCTTTTGCTATCACAGATTGTATTGTACATTAGGTAAATTATAAATGCCTAACCAAAAATATGAACATTTGGCCACAATGGATACTTAAACAAAATTAAAGGTAACAATTTAACTAGAATTTGCCTTTAACTGAAGCTCTTAAACTAAGATTGATAGAAAACAGTTTTTGAGAAGAAATAATGCATACTGATTTATATAAAATGCTGTTCACTGTATTTTCCTTTTTGTATTAGATTTAATGAATAGATATGCCTTTTTTATTTTGTGGTACCCTACCATTAAATGATACCATCATTTTTTTTTTCTGCCTAAATAAATTCTAATTCTTGTCACCTACTATCTGTACAGGAAGATTTGATACATTATTCCTAATTGAGATTTTTACTGAATATCTTTTAAAGATAAATTTGTTTTATTCTTTCACCCACTATTTAAAAGGATTTTTCACATTTTTAAATTCTAAAGGAATTGTCAATGAGAAACTAAAACTGCATAGACTATACATTAAAATCACTTTAGTTTTTAAGCTGTCATGAACTGTTTCAAAAAATGCTAAGTTGCTATTGTTTAATGTCTGTCATTTTATAATGCTTTAGAAGTTATCTATCCTGTAAAATTATTAACTGATGCTAAAATTGCCTTGTAAGTATTAGGACAATAGCAATTTTGTAACAGCTGGGACACTGCCAATGTAAGATAAGTACATTTTGCTCTGTAGATTCATAAAGTGCTTTGAAATGGTTTATAACTGATGGATGGATGCATTTTCTAAGTGTAGAAAGCAATATTTTGTAGAGGGAAATGGCTTGAAAGCTGACACACATGCATGCAAATGCCATTCTCTTCAGTAAGTAATTTGCTTTTTCTTTCAAAAGCATAAATGGCATAGTTAGACACATTATTTTGTATATTGCACATAACAATACAAGATGCACAAAAACAGCAAGTACAAAACATTTCATATTGATAGAGGAACCCATGGCTGTAGTATATGATTAGCATAAATGTATACACACTGAAGAAATGCCTTCAGGATTAAAAAGTAAGGCTGAAAACAGGAAAAGTTCTTCTAACTTCAAGAAATGAAAATATTTAGAATATACTTTTTACTTCTCAGCCTTGTACCTTTTAAAATTAATCAAGCCACATAGGGCCTGGATCAGATTGATCTTACACTTAGTACTCCATCTGAATCCAATGGCCCTATATCAGGCTTCTACTTTGAAGACAGATCAGTTAAATAAATCCTTAAAATGTTTGTATGTCAATGATAAAATCCATGAGTATATTACTGTGAAACACATATAGGCGCAGACAGTAAAGATGGAATTTGTTTTCTTAGAACTTAAGAACCATTAAATGCTAAAACTGATTTCTGATGTATATCATTGGGTCATATTTGAGGTTTATATCATCGTATCATTTAGATTGTCTGTATTGCAAACCCAACACCAGTAATGAAATTTTTTGGCGAGCTTCTGTAATGATCTTTCATGTCAAGCTGGTGTTTTAGGTCTTTGCCCTTGGAAATTTCCACACCTATTTATCTGTGCAACCTTGAGGAGTCTCAGCCACGCTAAACAACTAAGAATAATACAGCTAAGCCTATACTGAGTAAGTGATGGAATCTCAGTCTTAGTCTGGAAAATGGTCCCCAGTGAAATCTTTGGAATATCAGCTTCAGCAGGTCTGCTCAATATGAGTAGTGTCAATATGTGGCCTTTTTGTTTAAAGAAAGGAACATTTCCTTCATAGAATCTTGTTAAAATTCTCATTCAACAATTATTGTAATCATGACCTCTATTGTTCATCATTTCCACTAAAATTTCTGCTTCTACATCAGCTTCTTTCTTAAGATATATATTCCCATTAGATACAAAACAGCCATTAATCTTAATGGAAGCTATGCTCAGAAATGGAGTGAGAAAGATACCCAGGAGGTTTTGTCATATCTTTAAATTCAGTAACAAAAAAATTGATTTGAGCTAAATTCTGATAATGAATGCACATTGTTGAAGAATTAAAATTTAAAATGTATTTACATACTTCCTGAATTTATATTAAGAAGAATTGAAACAACACTTCTACTGGATTGTGTGGCAGATTTCATGCTGTATCCTAAGAAATGCTGCTCGTTTTTTGATACTGTAGGAAACAGAGTAGGGCGAATAGCTCATAAAAACAGCTTATCTGACAATTTGTGTCTCATTTTTTTTTGTTCCTTGGGTGTGAACAGATGACTTTTTTTTTTCTGAAGTATATACTTTTTTACAATATAAAGCCATTTCATTTTTTTTTGTTTCTCCCATAACTTTATATTTAAAATTCAAAATCTGAACAGCAAAGTTTATTACTGACCATATGGTTTTACCTCTGTTTCTGAAATTCATGCCTGTAAAATGCAAGAAACAAGAGCTTGAAAATGAGCTTCTTCATGGGCATAAGCTGTTTAAAAAATTTCTGAAGGTTGTTTGTTTATATTTTTGAAGTATTTGAACATCTCTTTTTAGAATTAGTTGTCAGATTTTGTGAGTGCAAAATTGTGTCAATATTACAATACAGCTACTTGTGACTGATAAGAAAAAATAAACCCACCATCAAAATAAAAAATTCAGTCATAGTAATTGTCTTTCAGAAGACACAGTTATTTCTTTGTGTATTAAAAATGAAATTAACTGCTTAATAATAGGAATATTTTGCTTTTATTTGAAAATTCTAATTGAAATTCTTTAAAAGTTTGTCTCATAATACCTTTTTATTTTGAAAGATCAGTTTGTAGAAGGGAATGTGAGAAAAATGTTTAATCAGGAACTGGCAAACAGTCAGTAAAGTGGCAAGAATTTGATGTTAAATAGTACTTCTCTGTAAAATTGCCAGTTTGAACGGAACTGATAGCTCCCACTTCTAGGAGCTACTTGGACAATCTACAACTATTTTTAAATGCTTTTGTTTTTAGAAACAAATAGTAATACAGAATCAGAAAAATAATTTTAGAAAAAGCGGTTTAGGTGTTTATCTGTATTATATCTGCCCTAAGGAGTAAATTCAGAGCACAGAGTGTGTTTGTCACCAGACATTATGGCTATAACAGATCAAAACCTTCTGCAATTTGATAGCTGGTGTGACTGGACCCCATAGGCAGAAACTATGAAAGACAAAATATTTTTTTAATCTATAATATATGCAACTTTTGAAACATCACCAGAGATAAGCTAAAAATACAACCTATTCAATCATAAATAAACTGAAAAAAAAGTTTTACATGGGGAAAAAGTAATTCTAACGCTAAACCGAGGAAGTGTGGTCTGGATGATCAGGTAGTGAGGTGGATTGTGAACTGGTTGAAGGATAGAAGTCAGGGAGTTGTGGTCAATGGGGCAGCGACTAGTTGGAAGCCACTATCTAGTGGAGTCCCTCAAAGGTTGGTACTGGGACCAGTACTATTCAATATATTCATCAATGACCAGGATGAGGGAACAAAGTGCACTGTCAGCAAGTTCGCTAATGACACAAAACTGAGAGGAGTGGCTGACACACCAGAAGGCTGTGCTGCCATTCAGTGAGACACAGAGAGGCTGGAGAGTTGTGCAGGAATAAATTTACTGAAATATAAAAAGGGCAATTTTAGAGTCTTTCATCTGGGAAAGAACAACCCCAGGAACCACCAGAGGTGGGGACTGACCTATTGGAAAGCAATGCAGGGGAAAGGCACCTGGCGGTCCTGGTGGACAGCAGGATCACCATGAGCCAGCAATGTGCCCTTGTGGTCAGGAAGGACAATGGCATCCTGGGGTGTATTAGAAGGGATGTGGTTAATAGATAGAGAGAGGTTCTCCTCCCCCTCTACTCTGCCCTGGTGAGGCCGTATCTAGAATATTGTGTCCACTTCTGGGCCCCTCCATTCAAGAACAACAGGGAACTGCTCGAAAGGGTACAGCACAGAGCCACAAAGATGATTAAGGCAGGGGAACATCTCTCTTATGAGGAAAGGGTGAGGGAGCTGGGTCTCTAACTTGAAGAATAGACTGAGGGGTGACCTCATTAATGTTTATAAATATGTAAAAAGCAAGTGTCAGAAGGATGGAACCAGGTTCTTCTCAGTGATGTCCAATGATAGGACAAGGGGCAGCAGGTACAAGCTGGAACATAGGAGGTTCCATGTAAACGTAAGGAGAAACTTTTTCACAGTGAGGCTGACAGAGCTCTGGAAAAGGATGTCCAGGGGGGTTGTGGAGTTTCCTTTTCTGGAGACATTCAAAACCTACCTGGATGTCATCCTCTGTGACCTAATCTAGGTGATACTTCTCTGACAGGGGGGTTGGATAGCTGATCTTCTGAGGTCCCTTCCAACCCCTAACATTCTGTGATTCTGTGAAAAATATGTGAGATAATTAAAATACAATGGGAATTAAAACAGTACTTCAGTGTTGGAAGTTGCACTCTTCAGTCTTCTTTCCTTTAAATGAAAGAATAATTAATTGGGAAGCAAATGAGAAAAATGTGTTAATTAATATTTTCTCTTCCACTATATTTCCCCTATGTTTTCCTAATTGGTGTCACATTTGTTTCCTGCACATTGACTTCATCCTTTGTAAGAAAATGAACAGATACAAAACCTCTCCCCAAACCAGGCAAAAAATTAAAGTCTGATTTCCTCACTTTATCATTCTTCTAGAAACTTTTTATAGTTGTGTGTTTCTGTGTGCACATATGAAAAGAAGATATGACACATAAACTTTTGTAAGTCCTATTGTTAAGTAATGAACATAAAGTTCTTTAGGCATAAACCATTCCTAATATTCTTGAATAATGATGCTAGAGCATTTGTGGATAACATGATATAAGATTATATTTTATTTGAAGATAACATGAACAAATATTTTGAGTATTCTGCTTTCACAGAATGTGCATATTGACAGTGTCTTGTTACCTTATGTAGTATGGTGAAGGAAAACTCCATGTTTGGTTTCAAAATGATGGATCTAATACTTCACTAAGTAATGCTGACTAGAGGCAGAAATGAGATAATACTAGAAACACAGGCAATACTATTGCCGCAGCCTTCATTCAAAACCACTGGAAATTTTTTTGCTTATTCTCATAATCAGCTTGAAATATTTGTATACTACAAAAATCTTCAGACACCTAAATATTGGGGTTTTTTATGGCAGCCATGAATGATGTTTGGATTAAAACTTCTTTTGTATCTTTTGGGAAAATAAAAATAGTGGCTTAATAGTATAAATAACTGAGACTTCTTGTTCCTTGGGGGAAATTTCTTAGTAAGCATTTGGCCATAATTTAGGGAGTATTTTGAATACTACAGTTTGGCCTATTGTGAAGTAGATGGCTTCAGTTTCTTCTATGCAATTTCTGCAATTCCACCTTACTCTTATTCTAGCACATAATTAGGAGTCAAGCATGCTGAAGGAGCAGGTTTTACAGAAGCGTATTTGCAGTAGTGATTTGAGAAGGTTTTACGTACTCTATCTATCAAAACACAGTAACCTTTAATCGTAACAAGGGCTGAAGCGAGAAGAAAAACTTGGTGATAGACTGTAGAAAGCCCTTGTTTGCCACACTCATAAGTCCATCATTCCCCATTTGCTACTTTCAGGCTGTGACTCAATAGCTACTATTACAAGACTGACACGAAACAGTAAGATAGTTATAAACAAATAATTATGCTCAAAATGTTTTCTTTTCAGAATGCAATGGTCCTGGTAACAAAAAGAATTACTTCCAGCGAATCATTGGCAGGTATTTTCACATTTTTAAATTATAAAATGTGTGAAGTTCTGGCAGGTTTCACTTACCTCCTCAAATTGTATTTTATAAAATTTTGCACATCTGTCATACTTTTTATCAACTTTTTTTTAAAAGCATTTTACATGTATTAAGGAATTGAATCTGAACATTCTCCAAATAGGTCGATGCCTAATGCATTCATCTTTTTACAAGACAGAGAAGCAGACAGAGGTTCAGTTCTGATTATTTATGCACCATCTGTAAAATGGTGAATCCCTTTAGCTTCTGTTAATTTACACATGCATTGACATAAATGAAGATTGAGACGCTCTGCATAGTACAACTCGCATTCAGTCGTCAGAAAACTCTGTTCTCTTCAGGCTGAAATAAGGTGTCAGTGATATAGCTTTGGTATAATCTACAGTGGTATACTTGAGGCAGTAGGAGCCATTTACCCTTCACAGTAAGGCAGAAAAAAATCAGAGGCTGCCTCGAGATTCCTCTAACAAAATTATGTGCAGCCTGTGCTCTCACATTGCTATAGCCACAGTCAGATGCAGTAGGTCACCTGGGATTGGTCTTCAGGTGACTAGTTTATTAGATATAAAGACACAAAGTAGAACAAGTTATTGATTTCAATGGTCTTTTGAACTTTCTAGGAAAATCTGGTACTTTAGGTACAAAAATCTCCCTTCCTTCCTTCCTTCCTTCCTTCCTTCCTTCCTTCCTTCCTTCCT
>JANVCC010000033.1:10698538-10780581 GCA_025345505.1 Todiramphus chloris collaris | reverse complement strand
CCTTCCTTCCTTCCTTCCTTCCTTCCTTCCTTCCTTCCTTCCTTCCTTCCTTCCTTCCTTCCTTCCTTCCTTCCTTCCTATTTCCTGCAACTTATAGGTGCCATAATTTAACAAATTATTGAAACAGAGAGGAGATAAAAACATTTTTAGGGGAAGATAAATGACAAAATAATCTCTATTTGCATGAGATTAAGGGTAATATATATGTCTGTAGAGTATATTCTACATTACTAAGCTGAATTTTCAAAAAAAGAAAAAAAGAGAATATTTATTCTTTTAAATATATAAATAATCCTAATTCTGATACTTTCATAAAAATGAAAGCCATCAGAAATTTCACTGTACTGTATAGCTGATATATCTATATTGAATGTTAAAACATTGGAGATGTCATGATCTCAGATGTTCTTATGATGAAAGGGACTGAACAAAAGAAAGGGATTCCATATAACTCATTTCACCACTGAAATATCCTATTTGTGTTAGCAGAGCACATGGGTTTTCCTGGCCTGAGGGTTGTCAACTCTCAGATAGAAGAGTGATCTGGGAATATAACGTGAGGAAACATAACTATTGTGTTAGGTGGCATAAACCACGACACCAATGAGAAAAGGTGTCAAGTTGAGTTCTTCCTGATTGACTGCCAGGCAGATGAAGCTTAATTTCAATAGAGTTAAGAGGGAAATGAAAAGTATGTATATTCTGGGCAGTTAAGAAAATCACTCTTAGAAGGCAGACTTCAGGATGCATGGCTGTGTATTTTAATTATAGTTTTCAAAACTGTAATTATCAAATGCCTTCCTTTCACTTCCTGAAAATTAGAGGTCTGAGTTGCTGAACCTGACATCCTGAAAAAGCAAAAAATTTCACAAGGAATATTTTTTGTTTATCTGACAACTGAATTAGTTCAGAATTATTTTTTTTTTCTGGTTAGCGTTTAATTTTTTTTCCCCGAGATTCAATGATATTTTATGTACCTATAATCATAAATAAGTTTGAAATTGGGATGCTACTGCTGAAGGCAACATGAAGGTTCCTGTGTGACTGCAAAATTCTCATCCTCTTTTCAGTATCATTATGGCCATTTATAGATAGGGTCAGTAAAAAAATCACATGTAGAATCCCAAAGTTTTTAGTTTTATTGGATGGTGATTATGAAACTAGAGCATCCTCTTATCCATGTCATTAAGTCATTACCATTGTAAAAGCCATCAACACATTAAAATATATGTTTTTTCAGGCGTCTCAGGCAGCATCTTACTTGAGAGTCTCATGGTCACAGATTCTGTCAGTTTTATATATATATATATCTAGTTTGAGCTAAATAGTTAATATTTGCTGAATCCTTTCCTACTTATGCTACTGGAACAAGTTGTTCCCCCACCACCCATGTATCTCCCTCCCACACACTACTTCCATTCAATTCCCTTGACAGAGTCTATCAGATTGCCTGTACCCCCGTGTCTGATAATTTTTCTTTAGGTTTCTGCATCTGAAACATATCTTGCTTTGCAAGGACAGAAGGAAGACGAACTTTGCATCCTCGGAGCAACAGAAACTTCTGGAAAGCAGCTGCTATAAAGAACAGAAAGTGGTACTTAGAAACATATAGTGAGGGGGAAAGAGCTTCACTTCCCTCTACATGTAAAAATATATATATATTATATATATATGATACGATATTATATAATATATAAAAAGATATGTGTATTATGTATAACATATAAAATATATCATGCATATATATGTAATGTTTTTAAGTTCACTTAAATGCTGAGAAACTTAAAACCTCTGTGGTTCTTTCAGAGTCAAGCTTAGGTTTCCCAAGTATGCAGATAAGCTAAGTTTAATTCATATTGGCTAGTTCAGAATAAAGGACAGTAGAGTGTCCTTCATAAATGTTGTGTTTGTGCTACATTTATAAACTAGGTAGCCTTTCAATTACTCAGTCCATGGCTCTCAATGTCTTTTTGATATGTGTTAATTTCATGTTTGTCTTGAGAACAAAATTCATTTTTGAATATAATTTTCATTTTCCTTCCACAAAGACACAATGAGCAATATTCATTCAGTGGAATAATAATCGCTTGGCTAAAAGGATTTGGGTGTGATCAGAGCCATACCTGGAGCTTTATTTTGTGCAGAAAAAAGTTTTTATGTAATCTGTTGATCTTGTGAAAAGTTGTGATGAGGGAGAGTGAGCTGCAAGGAGACTGCTTTATTCATGTGCTCTCAAATTTTGAATAGGAAACCACATGAGGATATCAAGGTGTAAGGCAATCCAGTATAGCATGTGAATTTTAAAGCAGTTAAAAAGTCAGCCTTGAAAAAAGAACAAAGTTCTCAACATTACTTGTAATAGAGATAGTGTTCTACTATCACAATGCAGGCCAGCATAGGCTTTCTAAGTTGGTGTAAGAATCCAAAGTACCAGACATAGTACAGCAGCAGGCGAGAGACACTTATAAAGCAATTTTCATGATATTTATTATAGACCTCTAAACTAAAAAATGAGAAAATTGTAAAAAAGAGCTTTATAACAGATTCTATATTGTAGGTTATTGTGTTTTCAGCTGCAATGAACCTCATAATGAAGTCAGCTGAGCAAGAGCATAAAGGTTCCACACTGGCAAGAAAAAGACATCCCCAAGGATAACCAACGGAGATGTTTTCACAGTCACTGCAAGTACAGTAATATAGACTAGATTGTTACTAGGGACACTGAAAAAAATAATCAAGTAACCAAAAATAATGTTTAAACTCCAAATATAGTTTTCTGATGTCTCTGAAAGGGAAAATAGATTATTTGGTTTGGATTCTGAGAGAGTAATAGGGATTATCAGAAAACACATGATTTACCAAGGTACTGCATGCTGACACAAATGAAATCAGAGACAAAGACTATTTTATCTGGTTTTAAACTGCATTTGTGATGAAGGAGAAGAGGGGGAACAGTCTTTTGGTTACCACAGGGAGAGTAGACTGGAATAGTTTTGTTGTAGTTTGTCTTGTACTATCGTTAACAGTATCATTTTCACACAGATAAAGTCAGCATTTCATAGAGGTAAAATTATACAAGGCTGGGGCATGTGTCTGTGAATTCTTACTTAGGAGTAAGCTTTAGAATCAGTATCTTGAATGAGACTGGAGAACTAGGGCCCCTGTGTCCGGCTGGGAATTTGAACAGACTGGAATTTAAGGCAGGACTTCAGCAGTGATTCTGAAAAAAATGTTACTAAGGGCTTGTGAAACCATGAAATGTATATATGTTTTGTTTTTGTTTTTTGATTGGAAATACTTGATAACCCTTTGCTTTCTGTCTCTAGAAGAACTAGGAGGCTATTTGGAAAAAAAAATAGCAAACTTCAAACACTCCTAGGACTTGTGGTAACTCCAAAATTAATCTCTGAGTTGAGTATATGTCATAGTCATCCCATACCTTAAAGGATCTAATTTAGTTAAAAACAAAACAAAACAAAAAAATCTTCTTTGTCCTGAATACCACCAGTTATAGATTCAACATAAACACATATTATTGGATATAATGGTCCTGTAATTACCTGCTTCCTTATTAGGTAGGTACTGCTTGTTTGTCAGGCATACTCCATTCTCACGGCCCACTAACTCTTAGAAGGTAGGAGCTGAAAAATCACTTCCTGCTTTCAGTTACCACCAATCCTTCTTTGCTGCGTTTATCTAATGTAGATGAAGGACTTTACTACCAGCAGAAGCAAATGTACCCATCTTTTTCATGTGTATGTAGCTATTAGAAGAGTGAGATGCATAACCCTCTTGTGGTAGATGGCACACTGGTGGACAACTGTCATGTGTAATAGGCATGCTCTGTGCTCACTTCATATTGAAAGAAAGGTTTACGCATCCTATTAAAATGCCATGGTAGCTGTTCTAAAACATAGTGGCTGTCAGCATCAAGGGTTTTATGTAATAGTTTCATGGTTAAAAACCTCAGTCAGAACTCATCTGGTAGAAGCAATCTGTTCCACCTCCCAGCCATGTGTAAAGTGGTGGCAGGGAGATTATCCTCTTACACCCTTCTTGATGAACCTTGTCCAGTGCGTAGAGATAAGCTGTGTCACTATAAGGAAATGGAAAATTCGTGATGCTAGAAAAGACAAGGAAGTATAAAAGAGTGTAGTCTCTTGAGTGGGCATATTGTGTTTCAATTCCTGAAACCAGGTTTCTTATTTTTTATTGAATTATATAATTACAATGCAGAAGCTAGGTAATGGTTGCATCTTTAAGATCTCCCTTTCTATGAAAATAGCTACTGACTGGGTTACAAAATGATGTACTCTATGGACTCATTCCTTCTTTATACAGGTGGACATTTGGTACCGAGAATCTTACTCACACCATAGAAAGAAGAGCAATTGAACAAAGTCCTCTATGTTTTACATGGGAACTGCTCTAGTCATTAGGTATTTATATAAACACAGGTTAAGATCACCATTTTATCTGGCCTCTCTCAAATGGCAGAGTTGCATTGCACTCTTCTATCCAAGTCCTATCAGTGGGACAAGATGGTATGCATATGAGTGAAAAGCATCCTACCAATGTATTGAATTAGGTAAATAAGCCTTGGAGAGGGTCAGCAGTTCAAAGAAAACCTCATCTTCAAAATTTCACATTTTCTTTGGAATTCTCTATCAAGTGTACAGATTTGGGGCTCACTCTTCTGAAACATCTATTTTGTAGTTGAAAGAGAATTTAGAGATTGGACATGTATAAGTTGAATGTTGCAGTATGCATATATTTTTTACAAAATTTAGTCCTTGTTTGTCTCAAGCAATATTTTAGATTTTTGATCCCTTAGTTTCATTCACGTTAAAAATAATTACACTCCTCAGTTTTATTTTAATTGTCCTCATGGCTCTTTGAAACAGGATATAGCAGGCTATGTCTGTATTCTACTCTGGGAATAAAATAGAGCTTAAGCAGGATGACCACTTTTATTGCAATGGAAAGATGCTGAGGCAAGATAGTACTTCAAGTCATGCATGCTGTGGTGGGTTGACCCTGGCATGGCATCAGGTGCCCACCAAGCCCTTCTATCACTCCCCCCGACCCCCGTCAGCACGGCACGCAGGGAGAGAATGAGACGCAAAGAGCCGTGGGTTATGATAGATAAGATGTTATTCTCTACTTCCCATCCACAGGTGATGTTGGGCCGAGTCCAGGAAGCAGGTCTCCAGGAACACGTAGCAGCCGCTTGGAGGACAAAGCAGAATGCCCCCCCATCCTCCTCTTGCCCCTCCCTTTATAGTTGAGCTGACATCATATGGTATGGAATACCCCACTGGTCAGCTCAGGTCGGCTGTATCCTCTCCTCCATCTTGCCCCCCCAGCCTCTGGTGCCATGTAAGCACTGGCAGTCATAACATGGATGTATTACCAACACCCTCCAGCTCCCAGTGCTGCAGCATGAGGGCTGGATGGGGAAAAGCAGCTCAGCCAGACCCATTACACATGCAAAACAAAGAATCTGTATAATTTCAAATTTCAAGCCACTAAAATTTGTCTCCAACAATACTGAATAAATAAAAGTAAAATATGCAATCAGGCAACTAGGTCCCCATCTAAACCTAATCATCAGAAACTTCTTTTGATATGATGCAAGTGCCTTAATTTGGTTACTTTTATCCCACTCCTGTGTTGGATATGGGTCACAATTTTGTACCTCTTGAAAAACTTTTTCATACCCTTCAAAAAACAATAGATTCCTAAGGAATGATAGGTAATGAACAAATTCTACCTGCATTGGACTATTCTATCAGGAAATACAATCACTTCTCTTAGTTTTGTTAATCGTTCATATTTTAAATTCCCTCCATATCTAAGGGACAAACATTTTTAATCTGTTAATATTAGAAGTTTCATCAATAATTCTGATTTATAAAAAAAATTCTCAAGGGATTTGACTTCAGTGATGAGAAATGCAGCAAATTACTTCATGATTGGATATCTTTGAGTAGGAGTTTGAAATAGTCATTTACTTATTTTTTAATTTTCATTTTATAAAACTTTTGCTTCGCAGGCTAAACAAAAATCATATCTATGCATCCCACACACTACTTTCACCAACCAAAAGGATAGATTCTGACTGTTCTGACAGGCCATGGTGTTATATCCAAAAACACGGGAGCAACTTAAGCATATGTAAGACTGAGAGTCTGCAAAGAGAAGGTATATAATATTTAAAGAGGATGTTTTTAGCAAGACAGTCCACAGCTTTGTCTTTCTTAGTCATTCATTACTATTCATTAGAGAAGCAACTTGTCCTGAGGCAAAAGCCTGACTCAGTTAAGTCAGTAGCAAAACTCCCACCTACTTCACTGAGATGGAGATAAAATCTCTGGATCTGTGTTCATGAAATTATTTTTTTTCAAGAATAATCATTATTTTTTCTTGTGAAATTCACCCCCAGAAGGCAGTTAATTGCTTACTGAGTAGTGTAATTTTAAGTTTCAAGGCTGCATATCATACAAAAACTTGAAACTTCGATGTGAAATAAGTGATTACATAGTTTGGCATAATTGCAATATGTCACAAAAAGACAAGCTGTTAAAAACTGCATTAGAGCTGGCAAAGTGAACACCTCTGAAGTACAACCAAAATGGTGTCATGCTTTCAACAGCAACACATATGTTCCAGAACATAGATTGCGTCAGAAAAAATAAATGGAGTTTCTTTGTCAAAGAAAGAAACCCTTTGATATTCTACCTAAACAAAATAAAAACTGTCTTTATTATTGGTTATGATATTTGTATTGAGTACATTCAGGAAAGAAGACTGTGGTGACATAGAACTCACTATGAAAAAGGAGAAAACTATAGGAAGCAGTAACATTTGACCTGGAACTGATTTCAGACAACAACTGATTTTACCACTGCTCAATGGTTAGTGTAACTGGTAGCTACTCTTTACTTCCACCGTACAAACCCACTTTTTCATTGGTACATCAACCTGTAAACAACATGGTCCTGAGTGCCACTGGGCAGCTGCTGCTTCCATTGGTGTGTCTCAAACTCCTTTTTCACTATTGCCATTAATTACGTAAAACTCCTGACCTTTGCTAAACAAATTAACCTTAAGATCAATTGGTCTTTCCTGGAGCTATGGCTTCACCAGCAACTCTCTCTATATCTGTATTCTTTCAAGTTCTTTCATGATCACTTCTTAATGAAGGACCACACTTGAGTCTGTGCTCTCTCTCTATTGGTGCTTATCAACTGACTCTCTCAGTTGTCATATTCTGCCTCAGCTTTTCCAAGCAGCATGTGTGCAGCAATTTCATGTACTGTCTAGATTATAGGCTTCAAAAAATATCCCAGGCGACCTTGTAGTCTTTCACCTTTGTCTATGGATAATATGTAGACATGTCTACAGACAGTCACATCTAGAAGGACAGAAAATAGACCTCTCATTTCCTTGTTAGAATTTTCTATCTATACTCTCCTGAGTGTTCAGAAGCAACAGTGCACACTGAAGAAATCTGGTTATTAGCCAGCACTTTCAGACATGCGTGTGCCAATTCTGGTTACTGTAAATAACACATAATTACTATAGCATTTCAGATAGCACACCATATTGGCTGACTTCTAAAACTGACTGGGAAACAGCATGACAGGAAGCAGTTGCAACATGCCTCACACACCACAGCTCATCTGAAATGGACTTTGACAATTTGCAGGGCTGGTCACTTGAAGGAGCTTAAGGATTTTCATTCATCTGACCAGACTGTAAAGCAGAGCACTGTCTTCCTAGGACTTTTCCCCATATAAGCAGTTCCCTTGCAGACTGAGCCTGCAAAATGTAGACATCCTATATAGGACCACACATTCTTTCAAGATTATTACCTTGCTTTTTGTGTCCACAGGCACCTAAGGAGAAACACCAATCAGCTGTAAAAGTTCTTTCTAGACAGTGAAATTTTACCTACAAGTTCTGTCTCATTTTCCCTTGTGGCTTTCTTTTTAGTTGGTTTTGTTCTGTTTGTCTGTGCATTTATCCTAGCCATATACTGGTGGTTTTGCTTTTGCAAATTTGTGTCTCCTGGCCCTAACAATATCCATCTTTTTCTCCTGCAAGGTATGTGATAGTATATCTTAGAACAGTTTGCTCTTGCATTACCTAGGCTGTTATTGCAGCTGGCACCATAAGGAGCATCATAGGCTATCCTCTTTAACACATATACACAAAAGCCCACAGATTCCCTTTATCATCAGGAATGTAGGCAAGTTATTCTACACTGAATAGAAATTACATTTATATAAATAAAACTCTGCAGTGTGGTGGTTCACAATCTGTGGTCTTTGGGTGACCAGTCGTCAATCAAGTAAATGCTCTTTTATTCAGAATGTCCTCAGTCATCAACCTGCCAATGTGGTTTGTACTGGACCACAAAAAATATAAGTCTTGGACAGTTGCTCCAAATGGGTCACTATTTCCTGCTGTATAGAATGTCTAGCACTTTTAAAGTAAAACAGACATTTATAAATTTTTACACAGTATATTAAATTTTTCCCCTAATGAAGTCATAGTAAAATCTTAAACTGAATTAGTGTTAATTTAGTAATTAAATGGTATGAATTAATTAAATTGATCAGTGTTTTATGCAAAAACTATTAATGTCAGGACTCTTTTGAAGACAGGAAACTTTTAGAAAAAAGACATAGATCTTTACAAGAGTTTTACTTGGGATAAGAAAAAAGACTTTAAATAACAGTTACAGTTTTAAGATTCATTAAGTCATCTGTCATTTCCACTATACATTTGAGAACTGCTTTTCCCCAGCTTTATGATGCTAAAGAAAGGCCGTATGATTAAAATTATATGAAAGTTAAGTCAGGTTTCAATTGCCACATATTTCTGACAACACACTTCTGAAATCAACAGCTAACTCCTCTCTGCTTTCCTCAGAGCACGTTATTTGCACATAACTAAATGGCTGTTCATTTAGAAACTGCTTCATAAAGCAGTTCTGTGGTTTCATAGCAATGTTCCCTCTGTTTGCAGGATGAAGCCAGTACATATTTTACTACCAATTTCCCAGTTGACAAAGGGCTAGGAAGGTAATATTGAGCATGGTGACCAAATGAGCAGATAAAAGTAAATTGAATACTGTCAGGCACAATATGCTGGCTGAAAAGTACATTGTTAGATTTCATATCACAGTGTATACCTCGAACCATGAGTTAAGGAAAGTAATCAGAAACCTCATAGTGTCATAGGCAACAAGTAGGAAACATGCTGGGAGATCTCACAGAGGGTAGTGAAATAAAAGCTCTCTGTCCAAAAAGTCTTCAGGCACTAAAATTCCTACAATAGCAAGGAGCCTAAAAAGAGTTTGCTTCTTACATATTTTATTTGATCTACATAATGGAAGAGTGGTATCTCTTTGGTGGTAGGTAGATCATTTTTACCTTACGTATAAAGAGAACAAATATTTTCTTGTCAGAAAAAAATGGTATATGATACATATTTTACTACATTTTTCTCTTTAGAAAAGAGAATGTATTTACTGTATATTTAAGGCATGTACAGTAAGTTCCTTCTATTTGCCTTATTGGCATGCTCTTTCCTAGCTTTGTTTTATATTACTTTTTCTTTCAGCAAAAGTTGCTACATCATAGGCCTATGGAACTCAAAAACCTGTGTGTCATTCCATATTGTTCATTTTTTTTTTCTCTATTCGTAAGTGGAAAACACTTTCCTTATGCTATATACTTTTGTTTGGCTGATGAAAATGAGCAGAACCCCTTTCTACAGGACTCTATATCAACGAAAGGCCCACAGTCCTTCAAACAGATCTTTGCAGTTTATCTACTGGATGCTGGAAGTTTACCTGCACTGTAACATCATAATGTCTTATTTAACTTGTGAACACATAATGAGCAAATGTTAGCAGTTTGTCAGTCTAAATATCAATTAAATCATGACTTTTGTTTTCCATAAAATCATATATTTTATCAGGTTTGTACATTTTTGTAGAAGTAAGTTTAGTCTGAGATAGTGTGCCTTGGGAATAATCTAATGTGAACACATTAGGTCTTCATTTTTCCAGACAGAGCTGTTCTGTTTGAAAGCTGCTTCTGACATGGACTTTGAGTTCAAACTGTAGACTTCTTAGCACCTGGTGTTTGCTAGCGTGAAATTTGCTGAAGGGATCATTCCTTCTTGTTATCACACTGGGAAGGGATAAGAAAATCTACATGTTTTCTAACATCTTGTTTCTATCCATACAGTTACTCTGTAATAAGGAAGCACAATAACCATTGAAGAGTGATAATAACTTATCTGAGAAAGCATTTCATGGAGTAATTTACAGCATGTGTGACTTCATATAATTTGAATATGTGCTTATGTGTATATAAACCATTCACAAAATCATGACATCCTTTAAGTTCAGTGGTAGCTCTTCTTTCCTAGAACCTCACACTTGAGTCTTACCCTTCTTGTAAAATCGTACAAGACTTCTAGGAGCATAAGTTGGTGGAAGTGTCAGTGGTTCTCAGCAGTGTGCCTTGATGGTTCAAAAGATTTGGTTTCTGCACTGTTCAATGTAGAAAACAGGCAAGTGACATCTGCCTTTGGTATGGGAAAATAAAGTTTTTTAGTAATGAACTATGGTACTTTGAGGAATATTTAATACTTTTGTAGGTACCCCAAATAAGATGTAATGTTCTGAATTTAAGTGATATGTGCAATCAAAACAGAAACTGAATGAAACTTATATAGAATAAAACAATTTGTGACTATATATAACACAGGCCTAACTGCAATATTCAGGGAAGCACACCACCTGTCAATTCACTTAGACATTTTGTCAACTTTTAGACTTCCAGTCTGATGCATATAACAATTTTGATGAGAAATGTCTTCAGTATAAAATCTATAAACAAAAGTACTGTGTGTATGTGTGTTCAAAGTAGGCACTTCCGACCTACTTCAAAATATTAGTCAGATATACAGTTGCTAAATATTGAGGTCCTATTACATTCAGTATCTTAAAAAATTGCAAAGTATGTTACCACATTAATTTCCGTATCAATTAACAACACAGAACTTTGGCCCCATACTTTGTATAGTTGGAATTATAAATTGCTAATACAGGTAACAGAGTATAATTGGAAAATTCCTTGGTGTGAAATGGTGATGTCTTCTTTTTTCGTCCCTTGTACCTGTAAATCATTCCAGATAACACATCTTTAAACTGAAGTGACAGGACTGATGAATGAGTTCACACAGACTTAGTGTAACTCTTCACACTATATTCCACTGAGTGTTGCAATATGTCAATTAATATTGCTTCTTTACCTTACAATAGTTTGAACACATTTTGCTCCTTACAAATTATTTTGAGAGAACTGTCATTTAATTAAAAAAAAATTCTGAGAATATCAATTGTCTTCTACATCTTTAAGATCAAGTATCAATTCTGAGATTTTCCAAGAATGGCATTTCTAAAATAAGTATGACAAAAAAGACAAGTTGGTTTATGTTAATTTTCCAAGACTATTGTAGCACTTAAAATTTTTTTTTTTATTTACTGTTAGTATAAATTTAATGATTAAATATATATATATACTTGTTTTTACTTCAAATTGTTATTCACTATCTGCTGTAAAAGCATTGGTAGTTCATGCTTTGCTAATCTGAACACTCCATAATTGTCACATAAAATTCTCACCAAAGGATTAATAGAAGAGACTTGCAATAAGGTTTCTTCTTACTGAGATTCCCTTTCATTAAAAGATAAACCACAAGGATAGCTAATACAAAAAACAGTATTTGAAAAGTGTAATTCATGCTATTAAATATATTACTTACTAAACTGAAATGACATTCTATAATGCAGTGTAATTATTTATTTACTTATGAACTTGCAAGCTTTGTAAATTTTCTCCTCAAAAGAAATGCAGTCTGGAAGAATGGATCAGCAAAAGGCAAGGCAGAATATTTAAATTCAATGTGAAACCTTACAATAACACTGAAGTAAAACAGTGTCTTTATTCACTGCAGGAGTTATCAGAACTAGTAACAGTCTACTTCATTAGAAATACATACGAGTTATTAACATTTAATGCCATAGAGTTCCCTGTATCTAAGATTATCTCAGGGGTTGTTCTCTGTGAAAATGGGTTTTACAATCCCATAATTTTTTGCTAGGCAAGATTACATCATGCTGTACTTAATTATTATAAATGATTTCTAAGGAAAGATGTCTGAACAATGAAAAATTTGAGAAGTGGATTGAATCACAATAGCTACAGCAATATTTACCTGAGGAGATATATATATATATATATATTTAAGGATAAAGTAACACCAAAAAACCAAAAAAGAGTAAAGGTGGTCAGGGAGTACCGTCTTCAAAAGAAACCAGCAGAGCTCTAACTCATACTATTGGAAGGATCTATAAACCGTAACATGCAGTATCACTCCTTGGTCCATATACTCTGCAGATTAAGTTGTATCATCTCTGTCCATACAACCACAGTGCACTTTGACATGCACAGAAGTTGCATGCTGCTTCTGGATAAACCATGATGATCAAATATATAGGATAACATACAGGAAACTAAGTGCATTAGTAATACAATTTAATAAATGAATGTCATAACAGGGTACTAACAAGATTTCCACAGTAGCTCATTTGAAAGTATTTTTAACATGTAATATATAAACAAAATATCAGTTATGTTACTATTTCTATATTTTTTAGTGTTTAAAGCACTAAATATTTTAAAATAAGGACAAAAAATGTAATTTTTTAAAAATGTCTGTTTTACTTTATAAAGCCTATCACAAAATGTCTTTTCCTATTTTTGTAATTATAAATTTGGTTAGCATTGCTTATATGTTTACATAAAAATAACATTTCTTTGCACAAAAATACTTCTATTAATTCTATTGACTTACTGTTTTTGCAGCTGTCACTGACACTGGCTTGCACTACAGCTTTGATTTTTCAGGCTCTAAGAGTTCTAATGATAACCAGAGGGACTAATTTGAGTAACACTTTTGAATCAGAAGAAACATACCATGCTAAGTAAGCAATTAATAGATACTCTCTTCCTATAATACAAAGCAATAATATAGTATTAGATGTTCTAAAACTCCTCAACATGCATAAATAACAGAATTTGTGGTACTGAGATAGTTTTAGCAAGTATTTTAAAATGTATTTTTCTTCAATTGTGGCACAAATAGTAATGGTTTGAATAAACATTAAGATAGTAAAATAATTCATGTGACAATATTGAATATACATGTAATGTTAAATGTTAAGTTGCAGTACTTTCAAACATTAACACATGCTGCATAAATCAAAATTTCATACTCATCTCAATCCCTCATATATTACAACTTTAAGATCACTGTATGTGTCATTTTCTTAACACAAACTGTGAAAAATAAGGAATACTTGATATTGTTGGTTTTTTTTCACCAGGAAGTACACACATTCTGTACACAACATTATTTCTTCCCTGCTCAGGAGCAGATGACTGTTAATATTCTTACAGTAGGTATAGATACAGTAGGTATCTTTGCACAGAAGGATTGCTGAATATCTGTGCAGAGAATGATTGCTGAATTATAGAACTTTCTACAGTTTTAGTTCTGTTGCTGAAGGGATGGAATGTTGCTGAAAAGCTGGAATCCCTTCAGCAACAGAACTGAGTGCAAAAAGTTCTATAATACCTTTAATTTTGATGACAGATGAGTCCTTATCCTATCAAGTCCATACAACACTGACAATATGGGCTAATATCTATTTCTGGTATCCAATTAACCACAGAATTCTTGGTAAGACAGAACATTACATTTACAATGATAGCTCCTTAACTCCTTCTTAGAACATCTCAATATTTGGTCTTGAGAGTGCTGCCAATCAAATATAAAAGGCTGCCTCCAAGACAGCTGGGTACCATTTCTAGAGACTAAAAGAAAACACTGTAAATACTGTTATCAAAATAGATGAGTATGCTCTACGCTCTAAGAAAAAATATGAAGGAATAAGCTTTGCCACAGCTCTTGGTGGAGACTGGAGAAAGAATGACTTGTGTTTGGGCCCAGGAAATTTGGTGCTTAGCAGGAAGCAAAAATCACATTTTCTCAGAATTACAGAGCTTTGACCATAGCTTCTCTGGCCTGTGAAGGTCTGACTGCTCTGCAGCAGCACCCCACAGAGACCCCTCTCTACATATAGGGAGTGTTTTCATTCCTTTCTACAGTGAGTCCATTGTGTTTTACTAAACTTCTCTGTTTAGGGCAGGAGGGCACAGAGGAGGTGAAAATACCTTAATCACATTTGATGTACTAATCAACTTGAATGTATAATACAAAAATTCCCAGTTTCTCCTCACACAGAATGCAGCCTGTACTTCATCTGCAAATGTTTCTGATAGTTATTAGAGACACATATGGTGTAAGGGAGATGATAGTGCACGCTTCCTGATGTGCTGGAGCCAGATGAAAATTCTGTGTGAATACTTAAGAACTCAAACATCAGTCTTGTTTGTATAAAATGAAGAGATGTCTTGCTAATTGACATAATGTGTTTTTTTTCTTTTTTCTTTTTTCAAAGTATTTGAAATGGGAGCATACCACTCCTTAATTATTACAAATGAAGATTCTGATTGTCAAACATAACATTAATATTTTCCTTTTTTTTTTCACTCATTACTTCCTTCCAAATATTTTCCACCTTGAAATTTTGTTCAAGCTATACACTTTCAAATTACAAGCAATTTTTTATGTACTTAATGTTCCATATTAAACAAGTGGAATTTAAATTCTCGTTTCCTTGATGTTGTGTTTTATGTTAAACAAATTCAGGATTATGCATTGATGGTATAAATATACATATAATCACTTCTTTAATTATGCATATGATTGCTGCCTAACTTCGTAACATGTTCCTAGAGTTACAGCAGAACTAAAAGACTTTCATTTTCAAACTGTTTTTCACAATATTAATTCTCTTTCTTTTCACGGCTTTTGATTAAATGTATTTAAGAAAAGATCTATGATGACCTTGACTGTTACTTATCTGCATATTTATTGATTTTTTCTGTTTTCTTTAATGTTAGTTTATTGACAATTTTAAAGATGTTTGAAGGATGGAAATATAATCTAGAAATGTCTTCTGTTCTGTAAATAGTGAAAGAGGGGATTTGAAATGTCATAGTGATTGTTTCTACCACAATGAAAAGATTTAACACAATACAAAACATACTTGATACAAAAGCATCATCAGATTTTCAGACTGATAAAGGTGACCACCTAAGGGTGCTTGTTTCCTATTCCCTTTGTCTGCCAGTTCTGAAATAAGTGATTTTCAATCTGGAAATCTCAAGTCATCCAATAAACTGTGACAATACACGGTTGACATTTCTATGTGTTATATATAAGGACTGTGTCTTGGTGGAGCAGCACCATGGCCCCTCTCCTGAGGCACCAGGTACATGTTGCTGGGTGCAGCTATGGGCGGAGTGTGGGAGGATAGGACTGTGGAACCAGAGGGGTTAAAGGGACTGAAGGCCATCCTGGGAGGGGTGGATAGGGACAGTGCTGGTTCCTATGGTCCTCAATGAGGGAGGGCTTCTGAGACTTCTGCTGCAAGGGGCTGAGGGCTACAGAAAGGAAATAAGTCTTGAAGCAGAAGGCTTGGTGATGGAGCTGAACCATGATGTTCCAGCAGATACAGTGAATCTTAATTGACCATATCTAAGTTAAAATCTGCTGGACAAAAAAAAAATAATTAGCCTGCTATGACTGGTCAGTGTTAAGTGGTGCTACAGGATGCTGTTAGTTCCAAATGGAAGAGCTTCTAATTAGGTAGGTAGAACCACATCCTTCTTGGCATTGTTAGTTCCAAAAGGAAGAACTTCTAGTTAGATAGGTAGGACCACATCCTTCTTGGTTTGTTTTCCTTTGGAAAGCTAGAGCTCACCAGCTGCCAGCCATCTGGCTGAGACTGCAGTGGGATGAGACGGCTGAGCTGACCTGCCTGCTGGCAGTTGCTGTAGGGCCAGTGCTGTGTCCTCCCCTTCACTTGGCTGTGCATTTCCTCTGATTGTAGCACTCTTGGTTGGTGCTTCTCCTACCTCTCTCTGAGCCAGTTCAGTTCATTAAACCACTGGCAAACTAATTCACCAAAAACCCAAATAGCTTTCCACTGGATTAATGAGTCACTTTACTGAGGGTCAGATATAAGCCAGACCTGGAATGCAAGGGACAGGAGAATAGGACTGCTCCTTTCAGCATCAGAGAGCTGTTAAGTCTGCTCAGTTGCTTCTGAAGCACACCCCTCCAACCACAATGTGACAATGTAGATAAGACCAATGAAAAGGCTAACCCCTGCTGAAAGGGATGTTCCTACTTCCTTCCTCTCCACCCTGGCTTTGTGCTTCTCCCGGCACTAATCCTACCACCATCTAGTTTGGGGGAGATTACTGCATTCTTTTGTTTGTTTGTTGGGGTGGCTTTCTAACCTACTTGCTGAGGGGTCAGATTGTAGTAGGGAAGTAGTGGGAATGAGTGGTTGGACTTCCTCTTAGGGTGTCAGTTTGCCTTTGAATCTCCTTAACTGCTTTGTTGGGCTGCACTCTGTGGTTCTGTTGGCTAATTACTGGGAGCAGCTGAATCCCAGAGAAAGATGAAAGCAAATTGCATGGGCCTCCAGGCTCAAGGGAACTGTTAGCGTGTATGTTGCTAACAACTGATGATGACTTGGATGGTTCTCAAGACGGGTCAAGGAGTTCCAAGTGAGAAAAACTCTCATCTACGTGACTGAAAGCTAGCAGAAAGAGGCCGTACAGCAGAAGTGACAGCTGCTGTAATGGATAAGACCTCATTGCCAGCCAGCAGTGGTGTGGTTGCAACAGCTCACTTAAATGAAGTACAATTGATTTGTCAAGGTGAGTTTACTACAAGTATGTGTGTGCATACACACGCATATGTGCCTACAAGAAACCCAATGACCTCAGTGAGTTTCATCAGTAATGAAAGATGCAAATATGGGTGAGCAGTGAAATGATGTCTTACTTGTATTGAACTGATTATGGAAATATAGCACAATAGCTGGGAGCTCTCTTTCTAACAAAGTTGATTAAAGACGCTCTTTGTTCAAGACATCTATGTTAAAATTATTTGTCTATAAATGAAGAAAAGCCACATGCTTGCATTCAAAGATCCAAGTGGGGCCATGAATAGCACTGAAATTATGTTCACTCAGGTTCTGGGTGGGGATTATGTCAAAGGCAGTGTAGGTTCATTTTTTTAACTGGGGAAAACCACCATGGATAAATCTACAAAACTTTATATACTAACCTGCCCCAGGTACACCTTTTGCTTCTAAGAGCACCTAACTTCTTCTCCCTGATGTCTTTTTTTCTCCCCTGATCTTCTACTGCATAACCTACAAAGTTTTCTGTCTTTGACAGACTGGGCAGACCTACATTCAGCTACTGTTCCTGATCATGCAATAATGGGCCGACTTAAACAATCATTTGTATATAGCACATGGAGTAAACATGGTCTTGAGTTTCTTTTTATCTCTGACACTTTTTTTATAAAACACTTGTTATGAGTGGTTCTCATGTTCGATTTAGATTACAGATAATTTGTAGTTAGTCTATAGAATACAATATGCAGATTCTTCCCTAGAGAAGTTACTGTGGGACAGAGTAGTTCTCCAAACTTAGTCTCTGATTAGTGGCTGTTAAAAGGAGAAGCTCAGTCTGGTGAGCAGCATCTCTATAAAGAAGATCCTGACAGTACAGGGTCAACTTCTGCCCTTGCAGGCTTGCAGTTCACTGCAGTATGGATGACTGAGATTTAACTGTTGATCTGAAGCAACTGGCAAATGTATTCTCAGATCTGTAAGCATGCTGACCCTAGAAAATAAAAATACTGCTGCTAACTTTGGATTAATTATTTTCTTAGGATTCTGGAAAGGTAATATCTGTGCTATAGGAGAGACTTATCACTTTATAGTGAAGGCAGACTTGATAACAAACACTGAAGTAAGCAGACCAAGTGCACCCCAAGAGGGTGTTAGAAGATTCTTGTGGCAATACTGTTGTTAATTTTTGCAACAGATGTATTGGGATTGGATGTTCTAAGGATAGGTTAATTTACCTTGGGTTCAACAAATTGATTATTTTTCCAGTGAGTTGATTTGAATTCAATTAATTCTTTTATGATAAAACATGGGTTAGGTTTAGGTTGATGTAGTGGTTCTGAGGCATAAATGCCTTTCAGGTAGTGCCGCAGTGTGAAATGAATGTACGTGTGACATACACAGCAATATATGGCAAGTGTTTTTCAGATTTACTGAGACTGAGCATGGTGATAAAATATAAATTTTAAGAAATAAAGGTCTGTGCTTTGGCTAGCTATCAATATAATACAAGCAATTATACTTGGAAATTAGGAAAACACTTTTAGCCTCTACAGAATAAGACTACAGAATAGGGAGCTATTTTTTGCGTACTTCTTGGCCCATGCATGATTTATCATCTTTTATCTGGAAATTTAATTTATGTGGTGTTGGAAAGGTTTAACTGTCAACACAGGGCAATAATTACAAAAGAGTTGTTCTACAGCTATCAAAATGGAGTTTGAAAATGAGGGTGACTAGTGAAAAGATTTCACAACTCACCCCAAAAAGGCATGTATGCAACTTTCAGAAGTACCTAAATGTCTTGAAGCTTCAGCCCTGCTACTTTCTACTGGCTTTATGCTTCTGGACTTGTTACCAGTCTCCATAACAGAAACATGAGAAGTGTTCTTGCTCCAATGTCTGTAAAAGATGTACCTATTTTATGGTTTCTGAAACCTGCAAAGGTGATGTGTGAGAGAGGAAACAGTAGATGAACCATTACCAAGGTAGATTACAACAGAACTAGAAAGATTCCAAAAGACAAGATGAAGAAACTTCAAGTCCTTCCCAAACTTCTGTGACATGCAGACTGTGAAATGTTGCAGGAAACCATAGCGTTTTCCTTTATTTCAACAAAGACTTGACAATCAAAATGTATCAAACAGCTTAAAATGTGCACCCAGCACATGTAGCTGATGACTGTTAGAACACTTTTTTATTCAAACCTAAAATATAGAACTATTTCTTGGATTGGTATGATGTTTGGTAATTTGCCACATTATTATTTTTTTTTTTAAGTGGCATTACTATTTTCATGGTAGTAAGGTTTTTGCATATATTTTCTGTGAATCACTATGGAAATCTTAGGTGAAATAATTCATGTGCTGGAATTTAGAAAGGAATACAGTTATTGTGGAGGGGAGAGCAAAAAATAGGGCCATAAGAGTGTGGCAAATAAAAATACTGTCTGAAAAATAAATGCATCTTGGTGGATGCATATATGTTTTTTAGAGTTCATATTCAAATTTTGAAAATAATTGTTTTTCAGGTTATCATTCAAAATTCAAATTCAAGTCCATTTTATTCAATGGCTGACATGATTAAAATTTCCTTTTATGAAGAGGAAAAAAAGAAGTGTTTTGAAAAAGAATGGACTGTGTTTTTTAAGACTTCCAGAATATACATTTTGGTGCACTTGCAGTATTGTCAAAAAGAAAGACTAGTCCACCACAGGAAAAGATACTTTCCCTTTTCCCTTTACATAGCCTGGTAATGTTATCACGTCTGAAGTGATAAATGTCTGATAAAATTCCTCCAAGTGGTACTAGCTGTAGCTCTTGAAATTGATGGAGACTTGGATTCTTATTTCAGGGACAGCAAATACGTGCCTACATGGATTCACGAAGAAAAGATTGACAGGTATTCAGGACACCTTTGTGTTCTGATGACTTGGGTAGCTTGCCCCATGAGGTCTGTTTTGTTTCAGACTTGCTGCTCTGAATTGGGTATTTAATTGTGCTACACAACTTGTGAAGAGAGGAGATGGTTGTGAGGGGAAACGGTTTGGAGGGAGGGCTATGAACATGAGGAATCTCTTCTGTCTTTTCTGATGAAGCTGTAGTCTTTTTTTCAAAGCACATATTGAAGCAGGAGATAGAAGCTAGATTACCCCAGTTTCAAATAATTGATTCATGACCTCAAGCATCCTACAATATATTTCTTAACAATTTACATGACAGTAGGGATAAAAGCCCTTTTCCATGTCTGTTGATTTTCAGGCTAAGTCCTAGTTCCCTTCGTTTAAGCACCTGAGGCAAATTAGTGAAGCAGACCAATTCAACTTCTCACTTTTGTTTTGGCTGAAACTATCAATGACTCACTTGTTCCCTGAACAGCCTCCTCAGCTAAATTTTAGTGGGTGTCAGGTCAGGCCTATGGATGCAATAGGTCCCCTATAGAGACTGAAGTCCAGTGAATTTCAGCTGTTATCCTGTTATCAGGCTGAAGCCTGAAACCTCAGACAGCAATCGCTGGAGAAAACCTCCTAGTAGTTTAATTGCAAGCTGATGGGGAGTATCTTTGGGTTGTGTTTTTCAATAGGAAGTCACACTAAATATGGTGTTTTTTTTTTTTTTTTTTAACACCTATAAATGAATTATTTCTTTAGTCTGGCAACTTGAAAATTTAAAAAAGACTTCTTGTTTGAAACAGAAAAAACTTTTACACTTTGGCTTATCATTTTCAGAATTCCTTGCCTGGAGTTGATCTTAAAAATGGATCATTTTAAAAATTCATATTCAAAAAAATTTTTCAAAAGGCATTTTGATATTTGAGGAGGGAAGTGACTGTGGCAAGCAAATATTTTTCAGTATGTTAGCTGAATAATTGATACAAATATTTATGAAAAACATCTACCACAGTGAATTTTTTTTTTTTTTTCCCAGAAAATACTTCTTTGGAAAAAAACCCAACAGAATATTCCTGATATTACTACATATAATAATCCAAATCATGTGTGTTCATTATGCTTATATATAGATTTTCTTTTATGGTTCTATTTTTCTTCCAATGTGTTATATTCAGGAAAAGTATTTTTCTAATTAAGAGTAACTTGTAGGATAATTTTATTTTATGTGATACTTTATGTATTGTCACGGTTTAGGGTCAGGGTGGCTCCTTAGACTTATGACAGACACTCTCTGTTAACACCCCTCCCTTCCCAAAGGGGAATAGGAAGGGAATAAAGGATAGAGACTTAATTAGAAAAGGAATCTACAACAGCTTTAATGAAAAGGAAAATAATAATAATAATAATAATGGAATATATACAAATATATACAAAACCAGTATTGAACCTAACCCCCTGATGGTAATTACATCACCGTCACCATTGATGAGCAGACACCAGGGCAGTCCCAGACTGGGCCCCGCAGCAGACGGAAGCTGTGTTCAGGAGCTGGATTCTGGTACTGGGTTCAGGAACACACAGACCAGGATCAAAGGCAGAATGGATAGAGTTCTCCTTGGATGCTCCAAGGAAGGAATTGAAAGAGGACCTGAGCCAAGCCAAGCAAAAGCTGTCAAAGCAGTCCAAGAGGGGAGAAGAGCCCAGAGACCCTTCGGATTCCTTAGCTCTAAACCGAATATGACATATATGGGATGGAATAGCTCCTTGGTCAGTTTAGGGTCACTTGTCCTGTCTGCTCCTCCCTGCAGTTGCAGACTTTCACTTTCTGCACCCCCCAATGTGGTACACAAGATCCATCAGTGGTCTTGGTCTGCATACCAATCCTTGGCAGTAACTCTAAACATGAAGTGTTATCACTACTGGAAGCAGACGCTGTCTGTGAGAACAGGTTGCTACCTTCAGAAAGTGCACTTAATTAGCTTAAAAGTAAAATTACTGAACAGAATTAGTTCTATTCTCACTCAAACCAGGACATGTATTATAGTTTTAGTTTATTTTGTAGGATGCATTTGTTGTTCTAAAGCCAAGTAGCCAAGTAGTGTATATAGTACTTACACATATTTCTTTTTAAAAGAGGGTATGGTTGTAATTTGGTAATGCATTGTAAATGCTTTATATGGAATAACACTTTTAAATACTTCCACTCTCTTAGAATAGTTTCTCTTGTCCTAGAAACTGAAGCAACTTGTCAAATGTTTGCAAAATCCACGCTGAAGTTCACTTGTAATAAATTTTCTACTACAATTCTGTAAATAATGAGGTGTCAACATATATTTGGTTTCTCAGTTCAGTTTTTATTTGCTTGTTTGAAGGAGAAATAACTTGTCTAAGAGAAGGTTCCTAAGAGAAAGATCTGTCCCTGTTCCCCTTAGCTGCATAAGGCTACTGCTTTCCTGAGGTCAGATTCAACAATGGTGGGAGAGGAGGGAGGATATAGCAATGACCTTCTTTCAATGAGCAGAAAGAACTAAAACCAAAACCACCAACAAAACAGCTAACAAAAGCACTAGAAGAGGCCTAAACCAAGACTTTAAGATTTAGGAAAACAATGTCCAGTTGACTACCTGAGGTTTAATGACTTTGTGTTCTCTGCCACGGAGATCAGTCCTTAAATGTCAAGGTGTGTGGCTGTATGAGTCTCAGTGCTTCAGATCTTGGAGACCTGAAGATGTATTCTAAGTAAGATATCCCTGCTTTTCCAGAGGAGTCTGAAAATATTTATTAAAGTTGACACTTTTAAATGAGGCAATGAGGATTTTAGGGCTGTCCCTGCAGCTTTGAGAAGATGAGAAAGAAAACATCTATTTTACAGAAAAACTAATCACAAACATTTTAAGTTATTTTAAATGGAAAATTTAAAGAGGGTTCTTTCTACAGGAAATTCCAAATTGTTTGTTTTCTGATTTGTGATGAAAAACTGTTCAGAATTTTTCAGCAACAGTGATCATAGGTCTGGGTGTTTTCTGTAGCTGTATCTCAACTCCATATCTGGACAAGAAGCAGGCTTGAATCTACATTTCTGAGTGCCACCATCCCTTTTTTTCTCCATAATATGGTTTGCAAGGGGACATCTAAGATTGTGAGCCATCTTTGAGATGTCTCTCTTCCTGTTTACTGATAAGGAAAAGAGAGATTTGACAGGACAAATCTCAAGACAGTAAGGTATCAGAATTTACAATGTTTCAACTAAATGTTTCATAGTCTCTTGGTTAAGACAGTTTTCATAGCCCAGCCGTGAGACACTAGGAGAAGTTAAACATATTTTTGTTTCAAAAGTCTGAGACTTGTTCCATTTAAAATAGTAGAAAACTGTGTTGAAGTTTCTGTTCTTTTAAAACACTTAGTAAGAATGAAACACTGAGTCTATCTCAAAACTAACATTTTACTAAATTCCACTTTGTTTATGTTATTTTTACTGTTTTAATACTTAATAGAAATAAGAGTTTATATTACTCCTGCAGCCTTAGTTGCATTTTAAGTGAATATCCTAAATTTTAAATGAACAATTGAGTTTCTATTTTAAAAAATTACAAATGGTCTATAATAATGTCTCCTGCTTTCAAAATGGTCTTCCTCAACACATAAACATCTAGAGAGCTAGGTTATTACTAAAACAAATCCCCTCAAGTCATGGTTTATTCTAAAGGAGGTTTTTAGCTGATGAACGTAATAATGCAATGGTTTACATAAGACTTGGTTGTTGTTGCAGCACAGTAAGTTTGGTTATGTTACAGATGTAAGCTCTCTTTTCTAAGAAATTGTACAACCAAATCTGTCAGTTCTGCCTGTTGATTCAGAGCTATTTAGAAGATTCAGTCATACACACCTTTGAGTGCCATTTCTGTCAATAGGAAAATACTTAATGTCAGTAGATGGTGCTCGAGAGTACATAGCTTATTTCCTAGATTTTTGTAAAGCTGTTTTAACTTCTGCTGTCCACAGAAAATGGCTTCCCTTGTGCAGTAATCTCAGAAATGTCCATAGATTTGATTTACTCACTCGAAAATTTCTTTCTATGGAGCTTTCTACTACTGAGGGGGTTTGATAAATGATTCTATTACAACTGGATTGTAAGTCTGTTTTGCTCATTGTATGCTGTGCCTGAAATGGAACCACATATTTGTAGGTGTGGCCATAATACTAAAGCCAAGTTTGGCTCGATCTGATCAGGTTCTTTGTGTTTATTGCAATGAAATTCGTCTTTGTAAAGTCAGTACTTAAATGTCTTAAGTGCAGATAGTTTATTTTCCTACCTTGCCTTGAGGCCTTCTTATCAGTTGTGGTCAGAAGTACCTAGTTTAACAATTTACTACACTTTGGAAACATTTCCATAATGGTAGAAATAAATAGAGAAATAAATGAGAAAATCCACAGAATAATATTCCTAGACTCCATTAATGGGCTAAAAATGGGGATTAGGGTCTTGATGAACTCATTAGAAAACAAGAGGTATTAATATTTGTTAGATTCTTTTCTCCACAGTACATTTAAAGAAATGTTCATTAAACATTTAAAAAATAGTAATAGAATCTACTTGAAAACAGTATTTTTAAAAATAAAAAATGATTTAAGTAGAGGTTTTAATATATTAGCCAGTATTAACTAAGACTTTCTATATGTTCTTGATAGAATTAATATATGAATGGAATAATTCACATTCCAAACAGACTGTAGTAACAGCAGTGTGCAGATTGACTGCAGCTATTCCCACTAACTTCAGTGGTGATATTTGCTATCTAGCATTAATAGGAGACCAAGTATTTAACTAGACAGGTGATCTGTGCTATGAATGAGGTGAAAATGAAACTGAACCAAGTTAATTTGACAGCCACAATTTAAGGTTCTAACGGTATGCTTAACTGTGTCTGATCATCATGTTGTAATATAGTAAAGGCCCTAACCTGTCCATAACTGCATTGTGAAGTGTGATAGCTATTCTAGAACAGGTACTGTTCCTGTAGTCCACGGAGGGGTTTAAGAATGGAAATCCTAAAATAATCTATGTTTTCCAAAGGCATTTATTACTCTTCTGGATATGTAAACCCAAAATTCTAAAAGCAAGGCAACTGTTTCATATTCTCAAATTTGTACTAGGGAGAGAGGGGGAGCAATTACTTTTGAAATTCTATAATGCTTTTCATAATTAGTGTTCAGCTATTAGAACCTTTGAGTGTCACAAGATTTTTTTCATTCCAGTTTATTTCTTCATGTTAATTTAGAATATGTATATACATATGAAATCTCATGGGATCATGTAGCTATTTGGTGGAAACTGAGTGCAAAACTTGTGAGGAGGTTTCTTTTGAGTCTTGTGAGGAAAAATAAAGAAATGAAATTTGACTTTAGTATTTTCCAGATTACTGTAACTGAGATTTTTATTAGAGACTGACACAGTAACTGTAAACATTGCAGACAGGTGCCAGTGACATCATTCAAGGAAGTTATCTCATGGTCTTTGTCCAGCTGATGAAGACATAACAGGGTAAGTGATTAAATATTCATGTTTGTTAGCAGAGTAGATATTCTGGATCACAATTAAGTTTGTGGAAATGATTAAAATTTTTGACTGCAGTGAAGCTATCTCAATGGCATCAGCTGAAGATCCACTCTAAATTTACATTACATTATTCACTTAAAATTCTGGAAGGTGTTTTAGCAAATGTTAGTGGTGTTTCTCACCATAGCTTCATATTACTGTGTCATAGGTATTCAACTAGGACTATAAAACAAAACTAGGAACGCCTTATGCTGCAATATGTAAGTTAGTGTATACAGGTTTTTTGTCATTGTTTACATTTGAAGTTCTACATTTCTTAATGTTTAACACCCTCTAATTTTAAGTGGTTCCAATTTCCTAACTTTTGCCAATGATAATATTCATTAAGAGTCATTAAGGTTAGCAGGGTTTTTTTTTGTTTGAAATAATGTTAACAGTTTACATCCTGCCACAGCAGAGAGAGAAAGAAGGATCTGTCCTTCAGTCTGTTCATCACATAGTTAAAAAAAAAAAAAAGGTAAAAAAAAAAGTATAAACACTGAATTCCTGAGCTTGCTGTGAGATGGAAGGTCATTAACAGGGCACTTGAGCAGATTGGTATTACAGTCAATTGAGACGCTGAAACATCCTAAATGGCCTAATGCAGCAACTAAGTGCTTCTTAAATTCCAGAACTTTTACTTGAGCAGAGTATTCATGACCAAAATAAATTTCCATTTCCTTCAGTCAATGCTGTTTTTATATAGTCATAGTTGAAGAGACAACATAGTATAAACACAACAGTTTGATTCTATCTCCACAGCAGCACTAAACTAATTTGTCAAGTTATAAACACGAAATCTGATTCTCAGGTAAATATATATAGTTACACATTGAATTAATAGAAATCTCAGGAGTTTGTGTGTTAATATATACATATACTGTCAATGTAGCCACAGCAAACTAATCAGAGTGCAAAATTATCCTTTGGGAAGCTGAAGTTTTACCAGTGTCCAATCAATTCAGCATTATAGAAAGGTTAAATTAGGATTCAATTCTTCATGTTCTAGAAGCATATTTGCCAGCAAAGAAGGAAAAACAGTGATAACAATAGTGAAGTCTAAAGTTTTTAGAATGTTAGCATTCTATTTGGCAATGCTGTATGTAGTTGCACTTTTGCACGGGAGTCATATTTTCATCAACTAAAATATGTTCTAAAAGTTTAAAGAGTTTGTGAACAACTTTGAAAAAATAGCCTAAAGTAGGTATAATGTATCTAGCAGATATTTGCTGAGTCTTGTAGCTTTGTGCTGTTTCTATCTCATCCCTCTATTCAAGGTTATCACCTTTGTAACAGAAGATGAAAGAGAATGCATAGCTATGCCCTAGCTGCTCCAGTTTACTATCCAGCACCTTAATTTAAACACCTTTTGAGACTGGGCTTGCACTGAGATATCAGGCTGTGATTCAGAGTTGCTGAGTGAGCAGTGTATGTTCTGTTTTACTGACTGTGTAACCAACAGCCATCTCGGCAGAGAGGTAGCTATCAAACATCTGTGAAAGAGGAGAACAGGTATCTCCTAGCATTTGTTGTTTACCTACTTTCATGAGTTAGAGATCTTATTCAACTTTTCATGAATTACCTCTGACATGTCTAGCAGATTCTCATATTGTCATTTGTGGAGTAATTGACAACTTAGTGAATGAGTGTAACTATGAACTGTTCTTTCTTTTCAAGTGAATCTTTGACAATTTTTTCCCAATTTCAACAAGCAGGTTCTAAATTAAGTGGGCTTCCCTTAAGTGCCTTCCTAAAGTCTGTTGCTGTTACTGCCTTGACAAGCCCAGCTTAAGGAATTTGAAAGATGAAAGGGTCTCATGCTTTAGGGACCAAAGCACAAATCCAGTGATGCACTCAGGTTTGTCAAGGCCACTCATTGGTATACCTAGAGGTTGTGTTTTAGTGCGCCTACCTCAGTAAGACCATGCTCAAATGTATTGCTCTTATTTGAGGACATAGGTTGCAGTAATCTATGTAAAGGCCAAGACTGGGGCAAAGTCAGCTGCTGTTCATAGCTTTTCTTTTTTTTTTTTTTGTCTTTCTAATAGCCGTTCCTACTTGGGGAAGGCAGATAACGGGAGCAAGGAGGAATATCTGCCTATATAGTTAAGCAAAACAATGGAAAGAAAATAAACAACAATATGTTGAAACAATGAGATTTTGGAAAGGGTTTGGAAGAAAGAATAAAATGGAAATCTGGATATGCACAATAACTGTCAATTTCTGAATTCTTAAAGCTCCTTCATATTCTGAAATGGGAAAAAAAAGTTCCATTTCATTGCTGCACAGTTTAAAGATTTATTTTTATTTTTTTTTTTAACAGAAAAGGCTTACTTTTATTTATAAATTTTATGAACTTTTACTTATAAATTGCTGGATGGGAAGTTTTGACTACTTGGCTGAATAATCTGACTGTGAGCACCTTTCAAATTAGTAGAACCAAAACTCAGTTTCAGTTAACTTTGCGTTTTCTTTAGTAGCTTGATATTCTGAGGTATTGCCTTTTAAAGATTCTTTTCTAGCTTTTTACTTTTGCAATCTTATCTATATGTTTCTGTTCTATGAATTATGATCTCAGTTTCTCAAACTAATATACTAGCCATCATCTGACCTTTCAAAAGCAGTGTTTCTCTTTTCTGGGAAGTCAGAGACAGAATGTGTTTGCATGCATGACAAGTCTGGTGTGCACTGGATTTGTGGCACAAAAGTCATCAGCCATGTGTGCAGTGACTCTGCATCAGAGATGCATCAGATCTACCATGTTTATAAAACAGAATAAAGCGATGCATGTCCAGTGATCCCTTGCTCTGCTTTTTAGACACCTGAAAATTTGACCGGAGCAGCTTTGACAACTGACAGGAATTGGAAATGTACAAAAAGCAAATGTGTGGTAAATAACATCTGAAAAGCGTAAATTCAGACTCTATTTATTTTTTTGCAAGAGATCTCTCAAATTAACAGACAAATCTGAGGATGGTATCTTTATTTGCTGTTTACCAGCATTTTGCAGATTGTATATCTTGAGTCTAAGCCTATATTAAAGTTGGTCTCAAATCGCATAAAGTTACTTACTTATTACAGCACAAGATTAATTTCTCAGAGGATCTCATTTCAACTATCATATAACAAGCTGCTTATCTATTGATCTTTTGAACTTCCAGGTCTCTGCACTTGTTCCTCTACTGTGGCTTTGTACCCATCTATTAAAGCTGTAGTAGCATAGATTACAGCTGATAATAGTTTGGGATCTTCAGTAAACAGAAGATATGCCTTAAAGAAACATGTTCTCCTAGCAGTTTCTCTTATGTCTTTTACTTTACCTATTTTTTAAAACAGTAGATACTTCACATGGCTTTGTTTAAAATTTTGTTTGAATAAGGACTTCAGGAGTTTAAAATAAATAAATAAATAAAATGGATATAAATACTTAATAAAATCTTGAGCATGATTGCATGTCAGTGGAAGTATTCCCACTAGCTTTAAAGTATGGTTCGTGAACCATTAATATGTTGCCATATGACAGGAAAATAGATGAAAAAAAAAAGCTGGAGGAAAACTGGTGAATAAACTTTCAAGATAGATTATGAAAACCTCTAAAAAGATTATTAAATGTCTTGACTATAGCCACTTACAGTTGTTCTTAAAAGACAAGTAATTTCTGTATTGCTAGTTCTAAAAGGGGGGTCGGGGGTGGAGGAGGCAATGAAGGTAGATTTGAATTCATCTGACAACAGTGGTGTTTTCAAACCCTAACAGTAAAATAAAAAAAATCTTCACAAATTGCTTTAAATCCTAAAGCAAATTTCCTTGGATATCCTTTTTACTGAACAGGTTGAAAAACTACAAAGATCTAGTATTCAATACAAAGATCAGCCTGCTTTTTGTCCAGTTGTATAAGCAATTGAAATGTTAATTCTAGAAGTGTATGTATTATACTTATGAACAATTTTAAAAAATAAAGGTGAAGAAAGTTCCCAGTATTTTTTAAGAGCAGTGTATTTTCAGTAACTTGTTCATTATTGCCTGTATGTAGCACAGATGATTCAAAAGAGTGCTTAATGTATATCAGATTAACTCTTTACTACAGTGTCTTTCTATAAGGAGAGATGGGAAACAACTGTGGAAGTGTAGAAGAGCCTGTTCCTTTCTGATTTACCTAGAGAAGGCATTATCAGGAAACAAGTTGTCAATTTTTTTTAAGGGACTCTGTGGTTTATTCTTTGAAGAAAAATTTGCTTTTGTTTTGTAGTGGGAAAGAGACAAAACATTTTAGGAAGCTTCTTTGACTACTTCAGTGCTACAAAGTAAGTGGACTTTTCTTCTTCTGGATGATAAATTCATTTTGAGAGTAGACATGGAAAGTTCCAGCAAGACAACTAATGAAATCATTGTTTTAAATCCACTTTGAGCTCACCCCATCTATTTCTTTGCATAATGAAGTTAGAACCTTACCTGTAAATAGGTTTCATCATGGTGTAGGTAATGTGTATTACGTTGAAGGTGCAAAAGATATTACATATTCATTTTTTATTTTTAATTGACTTCCTAATTATGTAATCCTTAAAGCAAAGTAGAACAAATGTGGGACTGCCAGCTCACTGGACAAGGTTAATTGAGTAGTAAGTGTCTTGTACAGCCCACAGTGCTGGATGTAGTGATTACACCTCCAGTTTTATAATAGACCAAAACATAGCTAAAATATTAATTCTCACATATGATATTAGATAATGCAACTACTTTGAAAAAACAAAGAACCTGGAACTTAGTGGTTTCATTGAATCAAAAGGCTTATGAAAACATCAGTAAGACAAAACATATGAGCAATATTTTAAGCACTGATTTAAACTCTGTAAAAGGAAAATATGTGCTATTTTGTTTGGAATCAGAACAGAATTTGGTTTTATTGGTATAGGAATAAGTACATTTAAAATTCCTATTTCATTTTTGTATTTTAAAATTTTACACTAATCTGAATGAAATACTACTAATGTTCCTATTTAATTAAAATTAGGATGAAAAATCTGCTTTTGGGGCTGTCTAGTACATCCCAGTCCTTCATTGTCTGATATAGTGACTGAAATCTAAATGTTCAGGATTTAAAAAAAAAACTCCAGAAAAGTAACATTAGTAGGTTTTTCTTGGGGAAAGGGGTGAGGAATTTAGTGTTATTAAGCTTAGTAAAAAAAAACCCCAAACAACTGAGAATGTCTGTTTTATTTTTGTTTGGATGTAAATATTATTTATCAAAAGTTATGAGACACGTAATTTATATAGAAACTGTGTGACTTTGAGACAGGACTGAACACTCCAAAACAAATCAGTTAGAATAAGTATTTTACAGAATCACAGAATGGTGTAGCTTAGAAGGGATCTCTGGATGTAATTTTGTCTAACTGCCCTGTTCAAGCAGGGCCACCTAGAGCTGGTTGTTGAGGGCCATGTCTCAATGTATTTTGAATATCTCCAAGAAGGAAGACTCCACAACTTTCCTGGGCGATCTGTACCATGCTCTGTCATTCTCATAGCAAAAAGGTTTTCCTTGACCTTCAGAGAACCCTCCTTTGTTTCAGTTTGTGCTCATCACCTTGTCCTATCACAGGACACCATTGAAAAGAGTCTGACTCTATCTTCCTTGCTTCTTTCTGTCATTTATATACATTGATAACATTCTCCAGTGGAGCATTGGGCAGAGAGGAACCTAATGAGGTGCAACAAGGGCAAGTGTAGGGTCCTGCACCTGTGGAGGAAATAGTATCCTGTGGTGCATTAAGAAGAGTATCTCCAGTGGGTCAAGGGAGGTCATACTCTCCCTCTATTCTGCTCTAGTGTGGCCATATCTGGACTACTGTGTCTGGCTCTGGGCTCCCCAGGTCAAGAGAGACTTGGAACTACTGAAGAGAGTCCAGTGGAGGACAACAAAGTTGATGGGGGGAGTGGAGCACCTCTCTTACAAGAAAAGGTTGAGAGAGCTGGGACTATTTAGCCTGGAGAAGACTGAGAGGAGACCTTATCAATGTCTACAAATATCTAAAGGGTGGGTGCAGGGACGACGGAGCTGGACTCTTTACAGTAATGCCCATTGACAGGACAAGGGGTGACTGGGCAACTGGCACAAGCTGTAACACAAGAAATTTCATTTAAAAATGAGGAAAAACTTATTGTGAGGGTGACAGAGCACTGGAACAGGCTGCCCAGAGAGGTTGTGGAGTCTCCTTCTCTGGAGACATTAAAAACCCATCTGGATGCAATCTTGTGTAAAACACTCTAGGCAATCCTGCTTTAGAAGGGGGGTTGGACTAGATGTTTTCTAGAGGGTCCTTCCAATCCCTAACATTCTGTGATTCTGTAAAGGGTGAAGAGCTTTCAGATGTCTGGAAAAGGAAAGAACTCACCCACATATAAATATACATCAGATTATTAAAGAGCTTGCTCTCCTTTGTATTTGTAGTCAGAAACAAAACCCTTCCTGAATGTTTGCTGAGCAATTACTCAGAGTAACAAATGCCATCAATGTAAAACTGTGGCTCCAAACTGCAGATCTCATCTAAGTCTGCTGGTGACAAAGGTAAGGCAGTGAGATTGAAATAGGGCCTATAGTTTTAGAGGGACTCCCAAGAAAAAATTCCCTTCCATGTTATTATTTCTCATAATGGTCATGTATTCTCACAAAGTAACAATTTCTTGAAAGGTAATGTTCTCCCCTTTATCACTTTTCTTTAAAAACAAAAGAAAGAAATGATGGGGGGAAAAAATGCCAGCAAGAAGTTGTGAAATCTTTTTTGTGGCGAAGTACATTGTTGGATAAACCCCTGTGATTGTGGTATTGTTATAGTGCTTATTATTTATTCTATAGGAACTAGCAGCTCTGTATTTACTGAATATATAGTTATGGACTTTAGAACATTTATTTACTTGGATGTCCATAATGGATCTGAATAAACTGCTGTGTAAGCACCCATTCAAGCATTTTTAAAAAAATGCATATTGTTTACTTGATTGACCATATACAAAACCATGATAGCAGCACTATTGTTTAGCCAATACTGTTTTGAGGCCATGCCAGACTAATAAGTGAATAGGTATTCATAAGTGTTTCTAAAACATATATCATTTACCTGGTATTAGAAGTGTAGCTTTTCAGAAGTGCCTTAAAGTGTACATTACTAATGTATTTTCCCAATAGTGATTATGGTTAAACACTTGGGATTCTTTTTAAGAAAAAGTACCCGTGAAAGTGCTTTGAAAATTTTTAAAGCTTTGCTGTGAATACAAAAATAGGAACTGCTATATCCAATAAGATGAATGTTGTAGTTATTACTATTAAGAGCAATGGTACAGTAGTGTTTAGAGGCTGCAGGTGATATTAGGGCCCACTCTGGTATGCACTGTGCAAATACACAGTTGCAGTACTTGCAGTTTCTGAGCTGATCTTTACAAATCCCATTTAGTTAACTGACTTACCTAGCATAAAAAGGCTTGGCCTAGCTGCTTACATTCACAACTGAAAATAAAATTTTACATTAAATAATTCTTAAAGATTTTTAAGAATCTCTTTTACATGTCCTAGCTTAATCTCTGATGTAGGTTTTCATTATTAATTTTGCTGTAATATATGTAAAGATGAGCATAATTTCTCCACAAGAAATTAGTCTTCCCTTGAAAAAGAAAAAATAATTACAGTATATTCATATTTTGACATACTAAAATAGCTTCCTATTTACTAAAATTAATTAAGTGTTGATCAGACAGTGGCATTTTCTCGTGTTTTCTTATCACCAGATCCTGCAATCTAAATGTTTTTCTGCTCTGGCCCAATGTGAGCATACTGGAATATTGATGTTTGGACTTACAAGTGTCTTCAATAAGTTGTTCTTGGAATTCCATTGCTTATCTTTTCTTCCTTTTTCTAATCACATTTCTTTCTGTTGAACCACAGCTTCTATTTTATTAGTCACCTCAGGGAATCTTTTTTCTTTGATATTACAGTTCAGAATATAAGAGAAGTGATCTGTGCTCTTGCAGCAATATACATAAACCACATAATTTATATGTTCCTTTCAAAATCTCCAAAAGGTCATTTAGTTTGGAGAATACTTCATAATATTCATCCATCATTTTCAAGTGCAAGTTTTTCACCTCTGCTATTGTTCTATTTCTTGTATTCTGTAGTTTTATTTCACAAGTTTTACACATTTTTGTCTAAAGATAATTGCAAATATGCAGAGCTTAAATACATTACATTTTGTAAGGGTATATCTGTAGCTTTCATTGCTTCTATTACAGACATGAAGCCAGAGATTATTTATTTTAAGGTGATATCAGGTCTCTGTAGTGCTCATTGTCTCATTCTCTTTGAGATTGCATTTCAGTTTTTGACCCTTATGTTACACATTTCAACAGTAAAACAGGCACAAAAGTAATGTTGATGAATTCATAGGTTATTAAACAGAAAACATTTTTTCTTAGTTCTCTTTGCATAAGCTAAAGGTAAAGTCACATATGCAGATAGGACTTTTCTGTAAAGCTTCAATTTGGTATTTGTTTTTCTGTAGGCTTTTAAATCTTGATAGGGAGAGCCTTACATTAATGTTCTGTATTTAAGCAGAAGTGATTATGCATAATAAACTGTCATTTGTTGCAGGTACTTTGCTGTGTATGTAGTCATTGCCTTTATTTTGGACTAACATTTCCTGAATGTTTAAGCTGTTAGAGTCAGTTTAAAGGCATGATCACCTTCATGTAGCCTCTAATGAGTTCTTCACACTGTTATTTTTATCTTTCATTCTTACATCTTATCCTGGAAATTCAGAAAACTAGTATCTTTAAAAGTAATTATCTCCTGAATACTGTCTGTGTTTCATATGACTTGTAAATTTTTTTTTTTCTAATACTTTAGCAGAGGAATGTTTTGCTATAGTTTAACATTAATGGAAGACGGTAAAGTACCAATAGAAGGATGGCAAGTACGGTACTGTTGTCAGCATGGCTTAAACATTTGTGGATGTTTATTTGAATCTTTTTGTTTAATAGTCATGAACACAGATTATTCCACAAACTAAGCTTGTGAAGAAGAGGGAACAGGTACATCAATCGTTCCTTTTTATCCTTACTCTTATGTAACTGCTTATTCATGTCAAATTGTTTGGTTATTTTCTGGAATTCCAGAATAAATCTATCAGGGGAAAATTCATATCAGTTCCATCAGATTAATTTAATCGTATTTCACATCGTATTATAAAAGCATTCAGTCTACAAATACAGAAACACATATAGCTTTGTTTTATACTGACAGACGGTTTTTGTATAAGACAGTTGCTGATTTATGTCTTTGACTGTTCAACAACGAGAACTTCTAAAGGTACAAAATCAAAAACATAGACCTACTTGGTTTGTGGGCAAATGTTTTTTTCTTAAAGGTTGTTGGTCTAGAAGTAAATTTCCTAATTATCCTTGGGGATGGTGAACTTGCCTTATGGGAGTCTTGAGTGATGGCAGAGAGCTTATTGGGGGTGTCTTGAGAGCCACTTCCTTGACTTCTCCTGTCTCTCTCTGAAGACATATTGGCAGTGATGAAATACTGGCAGTTTGTGATGATAGTCTTATGAAATGAAGTTATAGTACACACAGTATGGTTCCCTAGTGTTTTGTTGCTAAGTAGTGCTTGTGCATGTTTAATCCCTTCCTTGAAATTTCCAAAATAGAAAATAGACACCTGGAGGGAAGGAAAACTATTCATCTCCGACCTGAAATATGTTTTCTTACATTGCTAAATAAAGGACTACACAAATTCCCTTATTTACACACCCACATTATGCCAACGTACATGTTAACCTTTACAGTTGGCAGAAATCGGGAGATTGGCTGCCAGTTTCTGTTTTGTATAGATTGATGTAATCAAGCATGGCACTACAGTATGAAATATGTAACAAATGATGTTACAGTATATCTCACAAGCCTGCAGTGCAGCATGAAAGGAGTGTTTAAAAAATAAAAAGAAAGCAAAGGGCTTAACTTGCAACTTAGTCTTGGGTACTGGGAATGAGTTTGGGCCAGTGATTTAATTTCCTAATGGCACAAGTGTCTGCAGATTAGGAGGAGAATGAGTTCAAGGGGGGAGAATGAGTTCATGTCACATATGTAGATGTGTATTATACAGGGAGAGCTAAAGCAGGGATGAAGTTCTGCCCGTGTTGGAACCAGTGGGACAAAATACCACTCAGATGTCTTTAATGTGATGCAGTTCTAAAGACAATTTTCCTGAAGACACTTTATATCCATTCTAGTATTCTCACTGCCAGCAAAACAGCTTTACTCCACAGTGCAGATAACTTTTCAGATCTGTCCTTAAGATATTTGAGACAGTCGCTGTTAGTAACCTGCTGTAGTGGTGCTAAATTCCAGAGGAAAAGACTCAGCAATCACTTTAACAAGGTGCTGGCATAAGCACAGTTTCCAGAGCAGAGTAGAAGAAAGGGAATAGATATGTCTTGAAAGAAGAAAGATATAAAAAATGTCTCAAAAAGACTGCTTTATGTTATTCAATTATTTCTAAAATATGGGACAAAATATAAGGTAAAAATTGAGGAAAAATAAATATTTCTACCCAGATGAAAAGACAAAAGCCAAGTAAGTTTGAAACTTAAAAAAGTACTCAAGCAGAAAAGCAATTCTCTTTATGCTAATACAATGGCTATATGAGGAGTTTTTGAGGCTGTAAAAATGTGTCTTGGAGCTGCTCAGCTCTGGTAGTCTAAAGCTATACATCCAAAATGTTTATCTGGAGTGAGATTCTCATATCTGATACATATTTATGAAAATTAACAAATTGAGTCTTAAGAGCATTTGAATTTAATGATGGTTTTATTTGAAAAATTAGTCTACTTTGTTATATGTAACTGTTTTCTATAGCGCGAGTGACTTACGAACGTGTTTCACACAGTGCAGTTTTGTTTCCAGAAAATGTTCTTCCTTATGTGAAGATTTTGTTCAGCTATAAGGACATAAAAGTGAACTTCAGGCTTTAAAAGTAATTTTTCCCCTCACTGTGTTACACAATGGCCATTGTGTAAATAGAAGACTCTTTAATTTTAAGTGATTATTATTTCCAATTCAGCTTGTGGCTCCATTGCCCTCAGAGGTGTAGGTTTTACATTTTTTGTTATTCCTAAAATAGTCATGTTCTGTGACTTCAGCTGTTTCAGGAAAAGGCCAGTGCCATTCTCCCCCTAAGCTGTCTAGTGCATCATGAGCCCGGAGGAGCAAGCAGAAGACAACAAGCTTTTGCAATCCATTTTAGAGAGTAGTTGAAATATCTTCCCTGAAATTGGCAGCTATGTGCCGGCCCTTTCCATCTGCAGGCACTGGTACAGTTGGCAGTTTCCACCCTGCAAAATCAATCATGCCCCTTCCAGATTAAAGACCTAAATAATGTTCATGCATTTTAAGAGTATTTTTTTAATTTCCTGATATTTATAACAACACTTGGGGAAACTTGACACCGAAATCTGTTTCCCAACTGCATTTGTTTTTCCTTCATGTGTGCACACTGATTCGTTATTGCAAGACTGCTCATCAGTGCTGGGCTTTTTTTGTTTTGGGGTTTTGTTTGGTTTTAAGACAGAGGATTAATGTGCTCATTATCAAAACAAATATATATAAAAAAAAGATTAGTTTTACGAGGCACTGAGTCAGTGCTAATGATTTATTTAATCTTTTCAATACCATGATTTCAAAAGTCCCTTAAAATTCTAACTCTAGTGTTACACATGGCGAGTGAAAAATGAAACTGAAGGAGGTTTTGTGCTGACCTTAGAACCAGACTGCCAGAGCAATCATCTAGTATAAGCTCCAACACCCATTCATAGTTGGATGATAGTCATGCCACAGTATGATTTTCTCGTTGATATGATCTGTTATGTATACTTTACATCAGCAGTATACAGCATGTTGTTGGGATCTGGTCAGCCTGTTCAAGAGAGGAAAATATCTACCTTCCTGAAAAGTGCTTGAGCTATGTAATCCAATTGAAGTATTGAAGAAATTTTAGGATTTAGATCTTGTTGGGTGTTATTCTTGATGCATTGATCATCAAACATGCAATATATTTTTATTTAATAATTTGATTTATGCAATTTCTGCATAAATTAGTTTGAGATATCAATTGTAAGATTACTTAGTCCGTTGTTGTTGTTCAAAAATAATGTTTATATCTATCTTGGTCAGATTCTTCACTCTCTGGAAAGAACCTGTGGTGAGTACCAGATTGATTATTGAGTGTGGATTAAATGACATTTCTTGTATTTATAACTGGCCCTGTGTTGATCCTTGCACATTTCCACACCAAATTTAATCTTTAGGTTACTTTTGGTCCTTGGTAACAGTGTCTTATCACCTATCCACTGCATATCTGGTCCCATTCCATGTGGAATAAATTCTTATGTTTCCTTCAGTGCCAATGTTGTTAAGTGATGGTGCATTTGGTTGTTCAAAGTAAATAACTTTTTTTGTAGTTGAATGTGGGGTTCAGGTATTAGAGTGGAAAAGTAGAAGTAAGGACAGATGACTTTGCAGTCCTGTAGCCATCTCTGTTAATCTTAATTTTGAAGAAATTTACTTTAACTTTGTAAGTATGCCTTTTATCTTGATGAAACAACGTTAAATGTTGAGGGGTTGAGGATTAGATTCCTACTATATATCTTGAAGAGTCCTCATCCTGTGACTGTTGTAGAGTAGGCTGTAATAATGTTTCTGAAGTCCTAATTGCTCAGGAATAACTGAGGTTCTAACTTGCCTAGTCTAAAATAGGTGTATGCAAATACAGGGAGAGTTCCAGATGCACTATACCAACTGCGCATGCACTATGTTAGGTACTTGCCAAATTGAATATTTTGCTGCACTGTCAAGAACACTTCTACAACATTCATTTCAGGAGTCCGATGGTCTGCAGCTCATGTTTGAACCTCTTTGTTGAGCTGCAATTCTGAATAATAATGCTGAACATAATTCTTAGAGGGCTTGAAACATGTATTTAGAAAACCTACATACGTGAGCTCTGTTATATGATTGTTAAACAATCTACAAGCAGTAGATGAGGTACACTAAGATTAGCTAGGTGAGATTATGTTATCAGGTTGTTAAACTGTACAAAGGAACTTCATTTCCATGTACATGTAGGTAATATGTGAATAATGTCATAAGTGAGGGCACAAGTTGTTTTGAACTGAAAGTTTGGGGTTTTTTTCTGTTCATTTTTAGAATGTTAGGCTTTATTTACCCTTCCAGGGTTCTGAGCATATGTCTGATATGGCTGAAATAATGTGTCTATTTTGATCAAGAAATCGCCATTTGGAAGATCCCACTAAGTAAAATAGGAGAAAATTATGAAGGGTAATTGACAGTAACTGATAATTAGATTCTCTTTGCTCCATACATGTTTACACTTTCACTGTTATGACCATAAAGAACTTCCTGGGTTGTTTAGTGCCTGCATGTACAGACTTCTTAACCAAAATCTTTCATGAATTTGAGCTCCACTGAAGTTAGTGGACTAGAAAAGGTGAGATCGTGTTCCACTCGTCACAGCTCTGTAAGTAGTTGGTGTTAGAGGCATGAGCTATCACATCTAGGAAATTATTTCTAATTACCACAAATTTAGTTATAAAACATGTCTCTGAGTCTGAAATGAGAACAGACCTGAGTCTTTATCTACTGATTCTCATCTCCCTGGAGGGAAAGAATTTCTACTGGAGTAATGATGGTAACAGTAAAATTAGTTTCTCAAGACAAGCATCATGATTTAAATATTTAAATTTTGGGTCTAATTGTAAGTATAGAAACAATCACACCTTTTGAATGTTGGTGAAACTAAATAGAAGTGCTGCAGAATTTTTTGGTTTTTGTTTAATTTTAACTATACTTGGGAGTATGTGCCAGGTTTAATCCATTCTTAGGATTTTTGGTGGTGTCTTCAAAGATTTATTTACGTGGTCTGCCTGCTGATCATAAGTGGTTATATCTGGTCAGGCCAAAGGTTTCCTGTACCAATCAACCTGTCTTCAATACTGAATGATGGAGAAAATGGTATTAGAACATGGCAAGAAGTTGAATGACACCTCTACTGAATACCATCCTGTTATCTGTGAAATAGGGATTTACGAAGTCATTTGTTGTTGGCTGGTTTTTGTTGTTTTGTTTTGTTTTGTTTTTTTTAAGGGTCCTTAGTAAGCTTTTTCTTCACCTATTTCTCCAGTTACTATTTAACTGCATGCATATTTCTAGGAAATGTCATAATTATTTTCAGAATATTCAGAATAGTTTTACATATCTGATTCTACTTGCTGATAAAGATATTTTTGAGCTTTAAAAAAGCATCCATATAATATTCCCAGTTATTCCACTGATCTGTTTTTCTCTATTTATTCTTGGGCCTTTAATTCCTTAAGAAAAGTATCCTTTTGAATATGTTATCGCTTATGGATGACAAAATAAGCAATAAAAGAATATGTTTTTTCCTTTTTATTTATTTATTTTTAAGGTTATTTTCAGACTTTGGTTAAAGCTCTCTAATGGACTGGAAGTTTCTACCTAGTACTTATTTCTGGGGCTTTAACACAAGACAACGAAATACAGGAAGCAAGTAGGGCAGAGGTGAGAGAGAATTGAGGTACCAATTTGTAAATGGTCTTATTTCTGACAGAAATGTTGATAGGTCTTTTGCCAGGCTTGAGAGCCAGTTGTTGTGATGGCTGCAGTTGTCTTTCCAGTGCACTTACAAGTGACTGACAAGTCACTAAAATGATACATTTCTTTATCATGTGTGTGATTATAAACCATTATTTTGTGAGAGAGGCCCTATGCTTTTCCTAGTGTCTCAGCTGCTCTTTATAAAAGTTATTCTGTCAAGGAATTCTTCAGACTTGTACAATAATGTATCAAGGTGGCAAACTCTGACAGCTTCAAAAGCTAGGTTTCATTTCATAAGGGCTTTTAAGCTGTCTTGGATATATACCTGGCAGACATTTCAGTCACTGTCTCTGCACTGTTTTCCCCTTGTTTCTTTCCTACATGCCAGGAAAATATTTTACTTTAAGTATTTACATAGTAACAGTCTTCCATGTGATTTTTTTGTTGTTGTTGTTGTTAGGAACAGCATTTTAATGGGTAATTGAGAAGGAACACTTCCTTTCTCATTAGACACTGAATAATTTGATCTCTGGCTAATGTATTTGAAAAATAATGTTTCAGTGTGTTATGATAATAATAAAATAGATTTTTTTCTTCCACAAGGTTACATCTGTTTACACTATTTTACTATCTCTTGAGTGGTATGAGATGAAGTCTTTTTATTGCAGTTTTGTTTAAGAAGAGCAAAGCATGTGAAGGAACTGTCAATCAGCATTTAGTCATACAGTATCTATTTCTATCCTTGTTCCTCTTAACACAGAGGGCTATTATAGTCTACATTACAGGATAGGTACTTTGGATATAGATATCCTTGAGGGGCAGGATTTATTATGAAAGAGGAGATTCAACATAACATGAGACATAGTTTAAATAGCTGAATTTATTTACCAATTCTAAAGGTTAAATTAAGCAGAGGTTGCTTTTATATATTGAATTTTTCTAACACCTTTCTTCTGTTTTACACTTGAATTTGCAACAAAGGCATTTCAAACAACACTTTTTTTTTTTTTTTTTTTCCTTTTTTTTTTTTTTAAATAATTTAAATTATTTAAGAGGATTTTGATGTTATATTCTTTGTCTCTGTTCCAGTTTCACTGGGACAGAATCCTAGGCCATCTATGGTCTTCAGGCTGTTGTCAGTTTAGAATCAGCCAGGGCAACTGACCTGAGCTGGCTCACAGGTATATCCCATCCCATAATCTTCATGCTCCATATAAAGGGGGAAGTTTGCTGATCATGAGAGGATCTTTTGCTTGGGTTTCTCTGGGCTGTGTGTCTCTTTCTGTTCCTGAGACCTGCCTTCCTGTTTGTTTGTGATCACTGTGCATTTGCTGGGCTGAGTATAACTTTGTTTATTTTATATTGGTATTTGGCTGTTTTGTTAGATCTGTTTTCATTTCAATCTGTGAACCTGCTCTCCTTTTCTTGGTCTCCCTTCTTGGCTGGGCGTGTGTGATAGAGCAACTGCTGTAGTTTAGCTCTGGTTATGGGCTAAACATAGATAGTTGCAAAGGCTGAGACTTCTTTATTGATGTACTCTGGTTGGCATAAAGCACCTTAATGTCAGTGGTAACTGACATACTTGTGTACTCCAGTAATGATTACTACCGAGTCAACTACCTCCCTGTCATCCTTGTACAAATCTTAGAGAAAGTAAACAGCTAATAACATCCTTCAGGAAAATGAAACAAGAAAAAAAAAGAACAAACCCCAACCTAAATAATGCTTATACCTGTGTTTTAGTTGTCCCCCAGTCAGAAGGGGAAAAAAAGGGGATTAAATTTCTAGAAGTTGAATAGGTTAGTATGGCATTTGCAGTCTCATACATATTTAACTTCCTGCATGTGGAGGCTTGTGTTGGCTAAAACTGAAGGTTTATGGTAGTTGTCCTGATTTGAGTTAGAACAGAACTAACTCTGTCCAGTGATTTTAATTTTCAGCTAAATAACTAACTGCACTTTCTGAAGGTAATGGCATATTTTTGCAGATATTTTCTGTTTCTAGCAGTGATAATGCTTGGTGTTTGCAGTTTACTACCAAGGACTGGTGTGTGAAGAAGGGCTCTTGCTTATACTTGCTCCTTTGCAGAATAAGGTCACTGATGAATCTTGTATACCACGTTGGGGGTGCAGAAAGCAAAAGGCTGTACCTCTGGGGAGGAGTAGACAGTCCAGGTGGCCCTAAACTGACCAACAAGGTATTTCATCACATGTATATAATATTAAGTATAAAGCTATGGTCAAGATCTCTTCTTCAGTGCCTGGTGTCTGAGGAGGACTCTGTTTCTTATGTCTTCAATCTCAATCTGAGCATTCCTGAATGCAGTTCCAGAATCCACCTCCTTAATCTGTCTGAGTCCAGTCTGGGACTTCCCTAATGCCTGCTCCACAACATCAGTGGTGTTTGTGAAGTAATTGCAATGTGCAGGTTGGGTATGATGCTGGTTTTACATATATTTCATTTTATTATTACTATTTCATCAAAGCTGGTTTAGTTTCTTTTTTCCAATCCATACGTTTGTCTCTCCTTATTCCCTTTCCTCTCCTCCTTGGGGAAGGGAGAGAGGTTAACAGGGAGTGTTTGTCATTCCTTTAGTAGCTGGTCCAGTTCTAAAAATTGACAGTAGTTCCCAAAATGCAGCTAGTACCCCACAAATAGACACTGGGTGGTTCTGTTTTTATCATTTACCAACTATTCTAATAAGTCTTTCTCTATTGTAATTTAGAATGAAAATAATTGTGAAGCAGTCTTTGTTAAGGTTTATGGACGGGCTGGCCACTAGATGAATGCCAGAGGGAATTACGTTGGCAGAAGTAGATTTATTCTAAACTACAAAATTAAGCACCATATGTTATGTCTTGTGTTGTATATGTGATATTAGTTATGTTGGATGACAGCAGTCAGAGAAGCAACACTTCAGCTTCTCTTTTGGAAGGGAAAGATACATATTCCATGAAGAAGGTAAAATGTTATTTGTAGGAGAGGCAGTTAGCCTAGATGAAATAGCCCTTGTAGAATATATTCCTGGCTTTACTGAAGATCTACAAACATCGTTTTCTAAAACTGGGATACTGCTTTTTATTTTCCTTGTCTTTCCATGCATTGTACCAATGTGTAGCTCCACTTCTTAATAGTCTCTAAGACTATAAATGCAGCTGTAATACAAAATTTCTAACTGTAATAAAGACGCATAAAAGCTTTTTGAAATTTCTTAGTCTGGCTGTATTATCAGTAATGTACATGTGGAGTATTGTGGAGTCAAGGTTTAAAAACTTTTTTCTTGTGCCGTTCTTGTCTTCCACGCTGTCCTGAAGTAGAGTGCTAAAGACCTCAGTCAGGTGCACAGATCCACTATTTCAAAAAACAGTCTGTGTCTACTGGAAGACCTCCCCAGAAATTGTTTCCCCTGCTTCTCAGAAGATACCGTATGTGGAGACAGCTTTTTACAGCAGAGGGTTTTTCATGCACTTCTCTGCCAACCTGCTGGTACCAAGGATCCCTTCTCCAAGGGTTTGAGGCAGAGGCAGTTAACATGCCATACAGTTGCTGAGTTGTGCAGACTAATAGTTTTGCTCTTGATATGTCATCTATTTGCTTTTGTGGTGAATGTGAGACTGAAGTATTACTTTTCATGAAAGCCTGTATTTTGCTGCTGTTGCTGCAAAGAAATTAATGTGTACAGATCCACAGTTACCACTATATATTTGGCTGTTCAGACTGTAAGCACTATGAGGACTTGACTGCCTTCTGGTCTAGTTACTGGCTTATAATCTTGATGGTGCTCCTGAAGTTCTTCTAGATTTGAAGTGACAACTTTCCCCACAGTCCTTGCTCCAGCAGAACAATATTACATTGCATTTTGTTGAGGAAGGGAGAGAGAGAGAACCTTGTTTTCAACTTGCATTGTGTACAGATGAAACAGCTGTATAATTTCTAGTGGCTTTTGGTGTTCTTAAACATCTAGGGCAATGGTTGATAGTCTATATTATGTCTAGTTAAACTAATATCAGATTAAGAAACTAATTGCTATGAATACATTATAGAGAAAAATTCGTATCACAATTTGCTAGGCATGTTTCAGCATTTTGACAAGACCTTACTTTCTGTACATAATATGTGTATAAACATCTGAAAAATAATCACAAGATGTACTGTGAAAAGTTAGTCTATAGACTCTAGAGTCAAATTGAAAATGTTAAAGGTATAAGTTTCATTAAAAGCCTTTCTCATTTCTGTATATTTTATGAAGAATTATGGTGTATTCATATCAGCTAATCCTCAGTTACCATAGCAGCTTGTGGAATAAGAATAAGGGACAGTAATATTATAGTTCTGTAATGAACACTGAAAATAGCAGAAAAGTTTTTTTAGAGTTGATTTTTCTCCTATATGGCTCTTAGAAAGGATCAGAAAATACTTGTAATAAAGGGGAATTTCTGAGTATACCCACTAAAAATATCTTGCCCTTCAGCTTTCTGTATTTGTCTCATAGATGACAAGGTATTTCTCAGGATAAACAGTTTGTAGAATATGTTTTGAAGTGCTTTAATTTATTTCAGCAATGTTATTTTGTATATTTCAATGCTTTAGTCTGTGGAAAATCAATGATATAGATATTATTTTTTGTCTGGAAGTAAATGAATAGCATACAAACATGAGCTAATTCATCATCTGGGATCAATTTTTAGAAGGTAATGTATCTGAATTGGAAATATAGGTTTTCATCAAATACTGTTATTGCTCACAACACTTGACACTGACTCTTTCTCTCTCCCAATGTAGGAACACACAACAAAACTAATGAAGCATTTCTCAGTTTGAAGAATGGTTTTATTCCTCTGGTCAGACGACAGGTAACCTTTGTGTTTACCTGAGCTGATTTGAAGAAATGTCCTGTCTTCTCAGAGTAAGTTGCAGACGTGTATGCAAGTAACTCCAGAAGTCTCCACTTAAGTTTCTGAAGGTGACTAGGAAGGTAGCCATAGTTTTCATAAATGTTTAATATCTGTTATTTATTTGACATTTGTTATTGTTGGTGATGTTAGTGACTGCAAAGATTATGGAAATAAATTTATGCTGGATTTGAACCTGTGCAGAAAGGTCTGGGCTGGGTCATCTCACTTCTGAGTTAATTTTTTTTTTTTTCCTCTAAGAATATGATCATTTATTCTTTTGGTATTGATAGTGAAAAATCGCCTTTGTTTTCCACATGTGACTATATCCAAAATAAAAGTCCTCCTGTCACTTTCTAAATTTCTCTAACAATGCCTCAAGCCTAGAAAAGCTATCACAGAGTCCTTAATTACTCCTGTCTCACACTTCCTTTTGATAACTGGGAAACATTTGCTGTCCTGCCTGTCACTGAAGCCTATAACCACATTCAATCTGATTATTTCTAAAACAGTATTAATGTTTTATGTGACATTAGCAGTTGATGCAGTGTTTGATTATAATCTCTTCTGTAAATCGAACTTTCTGAACATGTGTAGTTTTTTTCCTTCTGTTTTTCCACTACATTTACAAAAAACTCCCTCCTCTGAAACTTTCTTGCCCATCCCCTGTTTATTTCTTACAGGAATATGTTTTCTACATAAGAATAACTTGAAAATGTTTTACGATGACCAGAATTCTTTATTTACTACTTTAACCTATTTGTCCATGGCCACTTTATTTCTCATTTTCATATACCTTTGGGATATTGTCAAGTCCACGTGCCATCAGGGCAGCTATTAGTTATGTTAAAATACCTGACTGGTGTTCAGAAGACTTATTTTCTGCTGCAGGTTATAGCTAGTGCCTTGCAGTTTGCATTCATGCTGTAGTTCTATGTTTTCCTTTCAATTCTTCTGTGTGTCTGCCTGGATCATTGCATCTATTTGGCCTGGCCTTTGATCTTAATTTTTAGGACTTATGCTCACCTAACAACTGTGTATCATCCTAACAAGCAAGGACTTTGGGGCTAGAGGTTTTCCTACTAGAGAAAGGTATTCTTCCAGGTCTTGAGTCCGAGATGCTATTGTAGCTTATTTAATGTGCACACACATGCTCACACTCAACCCCCAGCAGAATAACTTTTTGTAAATTATTGGTCCTCTTATTGTCCCTCCTGAACAGAAGGGTCCACTTAAACATTTTGCTTATAAACTAAAAGCATAGTACCTGTACCCTATAGTGAAGCCATGTGCTAACAAGTAAGATGTTGCCCAGTGTGAACATGGCGGAATAATAAAATGGTTTCCCTATAGCCTCTGACTGGCACAGTTTAGTGGATTACATAAATATGGTGTCAAATTTACTGCTGCTGGAGACTTCACATTTAAGTATATTTTCTTCACTGTTGGAAGAATTTGGATTTAATAATGTGGTTGCATCTTGAAGAACTAGAAATGTCTTACTGTTTGTCCAAACAACTAAAATGTATAAGACAATTGAAAATGAAGCTCTTATTGATTTGCTGTATCTTTGATTGACTCTCTGGAAAACTGTTTGATAGAAGAGCATATAATATATCATCACTCTCACAAGTGGCTCTGAAATTTTACAAGAATGACAGGTGCTGGCAAAATGGCTTTGCTAATCAGACCTGCATAATAAGAGCAACTAAAAATGCAACATGTTTTTCAGTTTCAGTAGAACAGACATTCTGAACAAACATTTATGTGAATGAATTAATGTCTGGAGTTTTTGTGAGATGGAGACCTTGCTGGAATCTGTGAAGAAGCTGCAAGCTAAAAAGAAGTGAATGGAACGTTTCCCAGGAAAAGTCTGTATAGGATGTAATGATTCTTGATGGAAATACTCCTCTTGTAGTTTATAGAAATGTAGGCTTAAATGAGCTATGATCAAGAATAGTGTGACTATGGAACAGATTGCCAGAAGATGAAACTGGGTAGAAATGGAGATCCATAGAACTACCTCCACCTATATATTTCATTAGTTTTGGTGTTTTGCTCTTTCTTCCTCATTTGATTGCTTTCCCACTACCACAAATGAAATAAAGGAATACGTGATTTAAGATCAGTTTTTTCACTCAGTTTTTGATTTTTTTTTTTAATAATAAATGACACATTCTTTTTTCTGGAAAAAGAAAGCCTGTAGGAAAAAATACTTGAATATTTTAATTATTTCTACCCGTCCATCTTCTCTTGTGATCATACTTTTAAAAGGGGGAAAAGGGAAATAGGGACCTCCAGATGTCCTTTGCAAATGCAAAGCAATGTTTTTCTTTTTCAAAATGAAAAATTTTATTTTACCCTTATAATTTTAAGAAAATACTAATCTTAATTTTGACAGATGAAGCTTCTCAATTTTCTTAGGAAGACCTTTTGCTTTAGCTAGACATGTACATAATGCGTGCCTAAATTATGGATTTGTTGGGAGAAATAAATGCTAAAGATGGTAACATTCTTTAAGTCAGCACATACCTCCTTGAAAACCAATACTTCTAACTTTAAGAATTAAAAAATGTAAATATTTACATGCTCTAGCCTAACCCCTTGTTGCCTAAGGTCTGTGTATTGACCTTAAGCTTCCTTATTCTTTTCAGTTACATCATCCTTTCCACCTCTTTGTGGCCTAAAGACAAAACATATTAGACACCTTTTCTTTCTGGCTCCAGCACAGAGTTTCTGTAAGTCTTGGCTGGTTAGCATAATGACACAATTGCAGTCCTTCACCCAAAGTTTACATGATCTCAAGAGTAATGGAGCGGGGGATGTTATACTGTAAAAATGTCAAACCATGAACTAGTTGCAAACTACTTTAAGAAAATTCCTTTGGCCCCTGGGACCTTAGAGTGGGTAATATTCTGGTTCCATTGTATCTTCAGTTGATTCCAGAAGGACACAGATTCCCCCTGCATGAACTGACCTTGTGTCAGTGACATCAATGGAAACATTGACATTATTGGCAATTATATCAGATGTACAGTTTGCACCAGTCATGTGATAGATGTAGATAATGTAATTTTTCTTATCACATAGTAGTTTAAGTATTTACTACTTGCAAGGAATATGGTAAACCAGTATTGAAATATGATGATCAATAATTTTGTTCCTTTGAGGAAGTCTAGTGATTTTTTTTTTTTAACTTAATTTGATTACTAGGAGGCAATCTAGCAGACCTGATAGCAATCAATGCAGTTAAAAATTAAACTTCATAAAAATCACTGAATAAATTAAACATCTGTTTTTCCAGGTCAGAATCTACAAATGGCATGAAGCTAGACTTCATAGCTACATGCTTTGACAAAGCCTTTCAAGTAACATAAAACAAAATGCTTTTTCGTGGTATTTGAGCTTTGGAGAAAGCAGCAAAGTGGTTTCGGAACTAAAGCAAAAGCTGTTTCTGGCATTGCTTAACAGGACAACAGCTGGGATGTAAACTGCAGTTCAACATACACTGCCTGATGTCTGTAGGTATTGAGCGAAAGGTATACCAGACTTTAGTACTGAAATCCAAGAGCTCTCACCTAAATCCGAAGAACGCTTCAGGCAGAGGTAGTAATGTTAATTTATTTCATGAAGGATCTTGACTGTTTTGTCAGCCGAGTACTTCTATTGCCCATACGCAGGTACTAAATGCTGTTGCTTTTACATGAAGATGATGTGTACCACACACACATTTGCTCTCTTGCCTCTGGATTGTTATGTGGTAATTCTTACTTTTCCATAAGACTATGCTGGAATATAAATAGGAGCTATTCCATGTTAGTGGCCAATGCAAGTGTTCAAATTATTTTCTGTCCTATTCTTTACCTTCTGCATTCACATTGATAAGGCTAACTCAATGAGTGATCAAGCAGGTCATGTTGCTTGGCCACTTTTTTGAGGTGTACCACTAAAAAATTCTACAATGAGAGTTTTGCAGATTGCTGCAACTATAGTTTGTTGCTTCCCAGAAAAGATGGGAGGCGGGATAAATTAAAAAATTATGCTGACATAACTTTTAAAGAAATGGTTTTTGTCACTTTTTAAACATGGAAAAAAAAAAAAAAAGAGGAAAATATTTGGAAAGGTTGTTTTCTCATCTTAAATTCCCTTAGCCCTGCACTAGGAAGGTACTATAGTTTGGATGACAATGACAGTATTACTTGGGGGGGGAAAATAAAGATGTTTTTAACATTTACACTTTCAAAAAACTTAATTTTGAAAGTAGAAAAATGTTGTTTTTTTTTTTTTTAATCCAATATATGTGTCTTTCTTCTACTCTGTTTTCCATCCTTTTCCACTTGGAAAACAATTTGATAGAGGGGGAAAAATGTCACATTTTCAGATTTCTCCTGAGAACTTTTCATAGACCACTATTCTCCTTCTGTTACCCCCTGCTACAGAAAAGCTTTTATATGGAAAAAATATTTAACTTTCTCTATAGAGCAAAGTTACAATAGTATTTTTCAGCCACTTGTCTATTTTTGGCACTTACAGTTGCAGGTATGTTCAGGTATTTGTGTTCATTTTTAGGAACAGTTTCACAATGCAAAGAGGAACTACATTAGCAGTAGCTCTGTTGGGAAGACCGAGAATATAGGGAATGCACAGACTAAATTCCAATCTTGAAAGTAAATGAACAAGTACTCTCACTGGTGAGTGAAAATTAAGTGACTTTTGATATTCTTTTAATGGGCAATATATATTCCTTACTATTTTGCTCAAATATGTTCTTCATAATTAATTACTTGCTGCTTTGTATACTTCCATACACTAGAAATTTTTCCACATTTCAGATGAAGATGCTGTAACTACTTTAATGAAATCTTTTCATAACTTAGACTACATTACTTTTGACAATGCAGTGTTAAACATTTACAAATACACATTTTGAGATTGAGTTCTGTTTTGTTTTGTTTTAAAAATTGTTAGCCACTAAAAGCTTTGTTAATATTAGGACAAATACTTAAATGTCTAAGTTTCTGTTATAGAGTACAATTTTGTTTGAATTCTCATCATGGACAAAAGGTCAGTTTCCATATGTTGTCACACCTGATAACTTATCTTGATGGATTTAATGTTATGGGTCTCTAAGATCTCTTAAGACAGTGTAGTAATGAAGGTATGTGGTCACGAATTATGAAGGAAGAGTCTGTGATACTAACAGTGTCAGTTGGAAAGGAAGCTCTGATTTGCAGGATTATTCCTTTGTGATCTTAACTTTACTATCGTGAACCCCTGTGATTATAAAATAGATGTTAAACTTTTCAGTAGAAAATTTTCGATTCCCATAAGCAATTTTGTTGATTTTTAAGTATGATTCCTGTGAGCTTACATGAAAATAGTTTTAGAGAACAGGGAGCAAATATGACAATAAAAATTTGAATGAATATTCATCTCCTTCTTAAAGAATGTTTTTTTTTGTTTATTTTTTTACATATTTTAAAAAAAGAAAGAAAATAATTTGTTGCTTATAGACATATGATTAAAGAATGTTTCCAGATCTTGAAAGTCTTTCTTCTACTTGATAGTGATTACTCCATCAGAACAGTGTGTAGATGAAATATAACTAATTCAATAAATATAAAAGATTTGAAATTTTAAGCTAGTGATTGAAATTCACAGAATTAAATTATCACCAGTACAAAATGATTCAATCGGAACTGCACAGTCCCAGTATAAAAATCTACAAGTATTGTGAACGGGACACTAATGAAAGGAAAATAATTCCTTGGCTGGAAGTTCAGCATCAGAGCTCTTATCTAGCTTTTGGCCCATGGTCCTTTCACTCTGTAATTAGTGTTTTTTAAACAAAAACTTTGAATTTTCATGTTAGGAACTCAGTGTAGCCTATTTGCCACGTGTATGCAAAAGTTCCCTTGTATAGGGCAGAACGTAAAATAGGTACTCCTGTATCTATGAAATGGCACATTGCTCTGTGCTATGTAAACAACAGATGATTGTGAGAAGCTAATTGTGATCCATAGTGATGCTGTTCATACTAGCCAGAGACAAGCATGTTCATTAACCTTGACAAAGCCCTGCTAAATGACATCTTGAATTTGTCTGCCAATATGGCCTACAATTATCAAATCAATTGGCTTTGCAGAAAATCAGTTCCTATTCTTCTACATGTCTCTTTTCTGTTGGCACTACCTGTGCAGTTTTGGCCTTGCAGAACCCTTCTTTGATGGGGAAGCTCCCTACATTTTATTAAAAAGCCAGTATCTTCAGAAATATGGCTTGAAAACAAGTATCTCAAAATAAAGGAAATATTATTATGAGATAAAAATGAAGTTCAATGTTCACATGTGCAATTTGTGGCATCAGTTGTTATTTTGCACAGTTAATTTCTGCATATGAAGAGTAAACTTCATTCATGACTGGGAAAATAATGAGGTTGAACAGACACGATTTTTCCCCTTCTAAACAGGCCAATTACTGTTGTTTCTCAGAATGATAATTTTATGCTTTCATGACAGGATATACAGGTCTGCAGTTAATTAAATGTGTTGCTATAGGTATGCACGTATATAATACAAATTACATTTTGCACATACGTTGCATGTAAATAATTAGTTGGTAGACAATGAAGGTGAATAATATTCACTGTCTCATAGCAATGTATAGTGCTACAGTTCTTCCTGGAAAATGTTTATAATCTTTAAAAGTCATTACTGAAGTTACATACTTCTGCAAACATTCATTCTTTTTTAAGAACTCTTAAATGTTTGTAAGATGATTACTTAGTCTCTGTCTAGTTCACTGTGGAAGATTTAAAATCTTATTTGGCATACAGTATTAAGGTGGTAATTGTGAAATGTCCATGGTTTTTTTAGTTATTGTCATTGGAGAAAGTTCAGTTGGGGTTATAGAATTATTTTATTCTGTAAGTGCCAACCTCAGATTCATGGGTTTATTTCATTTATGTTTGCAGAGGATATTTTTTCTTCCTGATTAATCTTTGGATAACTTTGTAAAAGGCATTTAACACTCATATTGAAAATTTTAACTTCCCTTGACTGCTATCAGCAGCCTGTGTGCCCTCCATGGTGCTCAGTCATCATTTTCAGATTCAGCACTTTCTGTCATTGATTGATAGAAGACACTTCTTTCCCAGTTACTGAGTCAGACACATCAGAGAGAGACAGACAGGCTGCAGAAGAAAATAATCAAGCTAAAGTAATCTGGAACTAGAATTCAATACTAAAATCTACTACAAAGTATATAAATTTTCTAAATATTGTATAGTTGATATCAAATATTTAATAAAAAAATGGAAATGAGTACCCTGAAGCACACTTTTTAAAGAATGATCACATGGTGTACAAAACAGTGAATCATAGAGGCTGAATTTATTGTCATTATATTAAAAAGTGCCTTTGATTTTACCATATTGTAACTAAGTATACCAGCAGGAATTTGCATGGTACATTCTCTTCTCACTGATGATTCAATTAACATGTAGTGACTTTTAATATATGGGTTAGTGAACTCCAAGTTCTAGAAGAATCATGTGGCATAAGGATGCAACAGTCAACATAAAAATTCAAATAAGAATTTGTGATGAAACTGCTTTCTCTTTCTAAAGGAACAGTTTAATTGAAAATGTGAGTTCATGGTCAGAATCTAACACCCTAGGGAGAGGGAAAGAGAAGAGATAATAATCACTGCAACTAGATTCCTAGTGCTGAGCTACTACAGTTCTTTTATTCCAAACTAAAGGTTTGGTTCCCTATTTTCAGAGTGACTTAAAAAATGTCAGTAAAGGCTTCCTGCAGTTAGTTCAGTCCAAATACCTAATTCTTATCGGGCCCCTAGCAGTATAATCTTCTGTTCTGTAAACACCATTGCTTAACTGATCATTGGAACATAATTTTTCTGAGAAAAACTCAAAATTAATTTGCATTCTAAAAACCTGAGAAATTTTGCAGGAATCCAAAAGATTGTTAAGAATTTTTTTTTTTTTCCACATTCTTGGAAAAGGAATCTTCTCAGTTTCATTGAATATGTACAAATAAATTGTATGATATTCTGAGTTCTCAGTCCAAAATATTTTCTTAAGTGCAAGAACTGTGTATCACATTCTTTGCAGCCATTGACCAACCTTTCTGTACCTTTTAGCATCAAGGAAAGCATTAAAAGTGCAAGAATTAAAAAATTTACTGTGCAAAGTAGGATATACTGTTTATTTTTTTTAGGAGGCAAGCAGTAATGTTAGTTTTTTGAAAGCTATTTTTATTGTTTGATTTTCTCCTTTTCCAAGATCAGTATGGAATTTGGTACTGTTCTATTTTGTTAACATTTGTGCTGAAAATCCTGGGATCACCAAGTAAGCACTATATATATATATATTTTAGATAAAATGTTGTGGCTAATTTTCCAGATATGCTTAAATATCTATAGATACAGGTTTGATCTATGTATATTGTCAATTGGCTTTAGGATAATGCTTTCACTTTTCAAATATGCATGCATATATGCATGTAGATCTTCCATAGAATGTATATTTGTCTTTTGTTAGTTATGTGACTCTCAATTATTTTAAAAATGTTGTTAGTGTTTCCAAAGGACTTTGAAATATGTTGTCCATCTTCAAAGCAGTGTCTTCAGAGACTCTTTCAAGTTAATCTTTTGGAAACTGCCTACAGAGAAAGGATTAAGCCATTGTGCTCTTCAAAAACTCTCTATTAATTATGACTGTTACTAAAATGAGAGTTGATGCTTGACGTAAATACACAAAGAGGAGTTTGGTATTAAGTAACAAACAAAGTTTAGGCTAAATTGCCACATTCTTTCAAGTACACAAAATCCACCTGATTCTGCATGAATACAGAGTTGTGTAATTGCAGTACTCTTCGGGAGCAGAATTTAAGATTAGAATGTTAGATTCTACAGTCTATTCTGATTTAATCTTGGAACTTCCCTGAGTCTGTTATACAACTTAATATCCATGTACGTTAGTGTTAATGTTCCTAGGACCTGTTCTGACTTAAACGTACATGATATATCTATACTGGTAGTTTATTTAGATGAAGTATATTCATCAAGCATTACAATCTTGTCACTTAGCCAAGTGTGATACAGAGATCCATTTGGCAGCAGTGTAGATTTGAGATGAAAAGTTGTTAAGGAGAAAAAAAATACCCAACCGAAAACAAAAAACCTCACCGTAATACAAAATCACTTATAAACACATTTGCATTAAAATGCACAATAAACCCAAACCACAATAGGCACAAAATGCAACAACCAACATCAACAACAAAATCAATAAAACCAAACATCTAAGCAACAGAATGAGTAAACAACAATTAGAGTATTTAACAAATAGAGATAGCTAGTCTGACTCCCTAAGTTTTATATTAGGCAATGATAATTTGAGGTTTAGAATGCTTTCATCTTCCTGACACATCCAATCTTACTGCTGAATTGTACATGACATTAAAATTTATTTAGTGAGATAACACTCTCAGTGTGATTCTTTTAAAAAAACCACAATCATGAATAAGCTCTTTGATTATTTATCTTACCAAGCAGATGGACCAAAATCATGGCCATCTACTCAGTCTAGATGATTTCAGTTGATCATTGCTCAAACTTCTACTCAATCTCTTGTTCAAATCAATTTAACTGTACTGTATCAAATGTAATATACTTCAAAAATATATTTATTGTTTGAAACAAAGCAAACTACGTAGGGCAGTATTTTCCAAATATGTAGAATCAGGTCACGCTGTTCTTTTTAGATTAAATCTGAGAGTGTAAACCTGGTCTGAGTGGCCTTAAGTCTGGACAACAGTCCTAACAGTACTAGTTGTTGGTCTTCTGTCATAGCATCCTGTCCCTCCACTTCATAGAGCTATATGGTCCTGATAGTTTCTTGACCTGCTAACTGCAGGGCATATAGGTCTCCACTGCCCTTCTAAAAAATTTATACTATTTTACTTGAATGTAATGTGGCACAAGATTTGACAGTTGATGGTATTAAGCATTTCTCTTTATTAAGCATTTCTCTTTCTGCTTCTTGTATGTGTTCAAGACTTCATGCTTGCATCAATGCTTTACTCATTACAACAGGCTATGGGAGATAGAACAGTCAGTAGCCTAAATATCCAGAGGGATATCCAGATTCCTGTTTTCAGAAAGGTTCGTTTCCAATGTAATAAAAAGGAGTATGCAAAGTCTCAGAATACTGCATTTCATCATTTTAGATTTATGCTGCTGCAGTTTATCTAACCTTTCAGCCTTGTAACACTGATATTATTCTTATTAGCTGACAGCAAAATATAGTTTTGAAAACCTCACCCATTTTATTGGTGTAGTAGGTCTTTATTGAAGTTGCAATAAATTAATAGTAATTTCTGCAAATGCAAATCAGTAAATGAGTAAAATGCATGAAATTAATTTTTTTTAGATACTAAATTCTTTTTAGAATTAAGCAGTTATTTTGAAATACAGATTTCAGGTCAAGTGTTAAATACCATGGGGTATGGCTTACCAGCTTTATTACTTTTATTTCTCTCAGAACTACTGTGCCATTACATACTTCAGCTTTTAGGGTCAAATTACATTATGTCATTTACCTTTTACACAGGCAATAGTCTGAAAAATTAAAAATGCAAAGTTTTCAGATATTGTTGAACATATATATGTATGAACACTTGCTTTTTCTTATGTATGTGAACATATATTCTCAAGTTATTTCCTTCAAGCAGCAGTTGCATGTTCAATAATAAAGGTCCTCAAATAAAGACTTTATTGCTGATAATTTGATTGAGTAAATTTCCAGTTTAATATTGTGCATTATTTTTGCTTTTCAGTTATGCACAGATGCATACTGTTTTTCAAATTAAATATGCTTATTCTGCAGTATTATATACAAAAATATATCTTATACTAATTTTTCATTCTTTCCACTTTAAACCTAATTTTGTTGTAATTATAGACGCTATTTTTCCCCCTTTTAAAAGCAATACCATCCAATACTTTAATTTTATCTTGATGTAAAATAATGTTTTTCCTTTAATTCACAGTAAGTGATAAGGAAATAAAATTTCATTTATTGGAATTATTTAATAACATTTTTACTAAATATATTGTTTATAATGATACTTTTTATACATATACACATGCTTCCTATTTATCAGATATACATTCAGAGGTGTACAGCCTAACTGAAGAACCCAAGACTATATAATGAATCTGTTTAAACACTTGAAGTCTGGACTGCCTGTTAGTATAAAGTTCAGTGAATGACATCCCACATTCTGTTATCTAGGAGGAATATCAGTATCAGAATACCAGTTATGGTATAACCAGAGTTATGGAATGTTGCTGTAGAGCTTAAGATCTGTATGATATGGAGAAAAATGACACAGCAGAGTGTAATAGCCATGGAGATAAAAATCATATATATGTGCTTTAGGTGACACAAGCTTCATATATTATTTACATTCATGTTATGTCATTGAATGACTTTGACATACATAAAGCTTGTGTGAGTAATTTTGATTTATTATTTTCCACATTTACTGCTTAATTATAGAAACTTGATTGGGCAGACTGGATGTGAAAACTAAATTTTACCTTTTAGCTAATAAAAGATTATAATAAAATTATAAAAAGTGCAGTGTTTGGTTCCATGAAATGCAGTGGATTCTGAAGGTAGGACATGCTACCATAGTTTTCTATTTTCTACATTTAAAATGTTTGTCCAAAATTCAATTACACTTAGTCCATCCATGTATATCCATTAACATGTTTTGTTGGCTTTACATTAAGGGCCTCTTGTGATGTTAAAAAAAAAATAGTCTTTGCGAAATGCGTTTTATAGCCTGTTGTGAATATTGCAGATTGTATCTACCTGCAAGTTTTATCAGATTATTCATGCAGGACCACTATGTATGATGTGTAAATGGCCTCATCATTGATCTAATTTCCATAAAAGTAAAACAGATAAAGCGGCATTCATTGAAGTGCTCAGTGACCTGGGCTTCCTATGGTATTGTGCTGTGGATTGTCTCTTGGAGAGAAAATATGAGCTAGAATGATAAATTTGCTTAGATACCTTTCATATTTTATTCTCCTTGACTTAGATTTTCAGTTAGAAATACTTTCTATCATTTGGCTAGTCAGTTCTCTCTTTATTTTTGTATTAGTTATTTTTCTTCAGATAGAATGCAAAGAAGATATGTACAATATTACATCTTTTTGATTTCAGACTACTGTTCCAGGATATTGAGATCCTTTTGTATTCTAAACTTGACCTTTAGAATTGTTTCAACTCTCCCTATCTTGCTACCAGAGACAAACATTGTATTCTCTTCATCAAATTTGTTAAATAATAACCGAAGAAAAGCAGGCCCTGGTTAGTCCTACAAAAGTTACTGCATGATGTTATGCATGCTTGACAATTATATAGAAATATGGGGGTACCTATTAGGTATATAAATAGGTTATTTGACATGTATCTGGTATTATGTATCAAGAACACTTCTGATTTCATATTGTTTTATATACAAGTATCCAAGCTGTAATATTAATGCTGCTAATGATAAATTAGCCACTTCAAAGTGCCATGTACAGCTGTCTGAGTTAGTAGTAGATTTCCCCTGCCACTATTGGTGGTAACACCAAACCAAATTAAATATGAACTTTTACAGTATACCATGAGTTAGATATCATAAAAGAAAAAGAAACCCTAACTGGGCCACAAAGTTACAAATTATTGAGGTCAGTCCATTGGTTAAGGAGTAAAATAATTTTTGTTGAATCCACTTTGTGTGGTTCAAAACTCTCTTACAAGAAAGCTATGTGCAATGGAGTTATGCACTTGTAGTCAGACAGTCCCATGTCTGAAATGTCTGTTCCCTGGCAACTTCAATATTGGGTTTATATTTTCTAAATATATTGTGCATATTCTGCTTTATTTGGTAAGATGGTTAGATGAAGTACTACACTCCAGTAACTCTGGTTTTCATTTAATAAGTTATACAGAATCTCTGATTAAGATTTCATAGTTTTTTGTACTTTAACACTTGAATGTTTCCTTTTGGTGTATTGGTTGGCTGCATGAATCTGTGTACCAAACATGTCACATTTTCCTTTTCCTAGGAGTGTGTTTTCACTTCTAGTTATACAGTTGCAATTACACAAATTATGAGGATTAAAAGCAGCTGATAATTTTCTTTTGAGGGAAGAGGATCTTGTACTCATCCTTTACTTGTTTCCTGATCAATATGTGCTGATATAACTGCTGAAGCAGATATCCTTTGCAGGTTCTCCTTGGTCAATACCATTACTGTTGCACTAACAATGTGTACAACGAAGGGGAGACTTTTTCAAATGTGAATAATAGGCCATGGCAAAATCAGATTTTTGAAGTTCTGGTGTGCATACAAATCCTAATATCAAAGCTACTGACCTTTGGTCCACATTTGAAACACTCACTATACAAACTTGATGTTCTGAGAGGTTTTGAGATAGATGGCACATACTTTTATCTCAGTTTTGCCAGTGGTAATAGTCTCAGAGAATTTTGTTCCCATAATTCAGAGATTTTGGCAGACTTATTTTATATTCTCACAGTTAAAAAATACGGCATTCTCTCAACTAGAATATCTTAGCCACATGTAGTGTTTAGTTTCTCTGGAAGTGATGGAAAGCACTTTCCAAGCATAAAAGAACACATTATCCAAAGTTAGCCTTTTAACCTATCAGACTATGCCTTCAAAGATTGTTCTAGAGAGGGAATTTTAGAGTTTATAAAATTCCACATTCCTGTATTACCCAGTTTAGTTAGTAAATAATTGCCTTGGAATATTTACAAATTACTTTATTGTAATCCTCTGCACACATTTTATTAAACTGCAGTACAAGAGAGTAAATCTCCAAAATTTTATTCTAAGTGGGTTCTTCAGGAAAAATCTAAAAATGGCCACATTTCCAAATTTTTACAAAAAATGGATGGCATCATGTCCCACCTGTCTCAGGACACAGCAAATATTGTTTTGGTTCTTCAGCACATGTGAAGTAAATTTAAAACTATTCCTCCTCTAGGAAGGAGGACAGGAATGTACACACTCAAAACGGGCTCCTGAAACACAATTATGTCTTCTCACATGAGTTTGATAGACTTGGTGGTTATATGTAATATATATGTAGTATATGTAATACTGACCTTGGTCTTCTGTCTTTCTTTCTACACACACCCCTAGAAAAGGCTCAATCAAAATGCAGTGCAAAATATAAACAATGGAGTACTTCAACATACAGGAAAATCTTAAGGCTTCATGTGTTTATGTGGTCTCATAGTGGAATTTGGTTTCCAGTGCAAAAGAATTGTGTGTTTATGACAGTAAATATCGTGGCAAAAAACATTATTAAATTATTTTCAGAAGTTCAGTGGGGAACTTGCAAGTAATACCTAGTTAATTTATGTCTTTTATGTAGGTTTTAAAATGTTTGGATAACAAAATAATGCTTAATTTCCGTAATTTAAGTCTTTTATTGATACTTACATTCTACTTTAAATAGTAAGCAACCAAAAAGAGAGCAGCAGTTCGTGTCCTGTCACAAATGTGATAGAGTTTAGGTAAAAATTGCTATTTTAAAAATTAAGAATGATTTTATTCTCTCTTTCAAACAATACTGTAGATTTGGATTGAAAACATTTTTATGAAACTTGACAGTGTAATTTAGGGAATTTTTTCCCAAAATTTTCTTGTCATATATAGGATATTCATGTTTAGTTGCAACTAGATCATAAGCTTATAATGTAAAGAAAGATGTATGCAAAAATCTTGAGACTATTAGCACTGCTGCCGAGTTTAAGAGTTTGAGTCTAAAATTTCCCCAAACATATGTGATTTGAAGTAGAAACATCTCCATCTGAAAAAGGGGATTTGGTAAGGGCCATCACAATTTCTTAATATCATACAATGATCAGAAAAGTTTTCTAAAAAGGTCATGTTTCCTCTGAAAATATACTGTCTCAAGCTTACAATTATCTGATAAGAAAAGACTGGCTTGAGATAAAAGTCACATGGGGCATTTACCTGTCATCTTTTTCACTGAATTACATGAGGCAGGCTCAGTAAATAGCAGCTTTTTCCTGATATATAATACAGTTTAACCTGTTACTACTTGAAATTTCTTCTTCTTAGAGAAACTTTTAGGGTTTTTTTCTTGTTAGGTCAGAAGACAGTAGATAATACTGATAAAAGCACATGCCATTGAAATTGTTAATGAGGCTCTTTGCTTATCATTGTTCTAGTCCAGACTAAAAACAATATTCAGCAAATCTGACATGAATCTACATCTAACAAAAAAAAAGTGACTGAAAAATTTCACTTTAAGGAAGATTAATCTAGATGTGAGTTCAGCAGTTGTAAGATGCCTGTATAAATAAGGTCTCAGAAAAACTTAAAAAAAAAAAAAAATTTCAAAAAATCCTCCTGAGAAATTAAGTGTCTGTGAAAGAATTCTTAATGGAAAAATACTTTAGTGCCTTGGAAATTGAAGCTATTTTTTCTATAGAATAGAGTTATTTTTGTTGAGAAATTTATCTATCATCTTTCTTATCTGAACTTTCTCTAAATAATTGCCTTAAGAGTTTTATTTAAAATTCTTTGCTTTGGCTTTAATTCTTGAGAAAGGTTGGTAATACTTGAAGAGGAACATTTGTATGTGAAAAAGACCCCAAGTATGTGCAAATATACTAACTTATGCAGTATAATGCATAATTGTGCATGTACATGGAGCTGATCTGATTTGTATGCATATAAAGGCATTGGGTAGGTGTATGTACGTGTACACCTCAGATTTTCAAAACAATGATATCTTTCAGTTATAAGAAATATATAGTACTTCCTATTGTTAATACTGAATGAATTTGAGACTGTTTTCGTATTGTAACTCCTTACAAAGAAGCAGATAAGCATTTTAAGAACCTGTCTAGAAGAACTGCAAACATTTTGTTGATCATGTATATTTTGTGTTTTTAAATTAATTTGTTTTTTTTTCTCTTTATAGAAGCAGTGTAGGGAAAGCTTAGACTGCTTTTTTTTCTTTTATTTTATCTTTGCAAGAAGTTATCCTTCTCCTCAGAAAATGGCTGGTTGGTAATATACACAATTGAGCAGCATTTCTACAAATCAGTCTACTTTCAAAATACTTTAATTTGAAATATCAAATGCACTAACCTCTGACTCCCTAAAAAAGAAAATATGAAAAAATATTCCAAGTTTGATTCGAGTGTAGCCCTATCCTTTCCTGTGAATTGTTTCATTTTTCAATTAATGTTGAGTTGACAAATGCTGAAGGAATGCAGTATAAACTCACTCATGTATCTTTTGCCTTCCTCGAAGTCGGGGAGGAAGGACTCTGTGTGTTTCTTCTGCAGTTATTGGGTTCTCACAATGGTGAAACACCCAAGCAGTTGCTGTGCAAAGAAATGCATTAAAAAAAAAAAAAAGTTAAGAAAAGAGGTATGTATGTAGGACTTACCTTAGTAACTTGTTTACGGTTTTATTCTCAATGTTTGTAGGCTTAAATGCAACAAAGACAGACCTTTCCTTATTTTACATGTATCTGGAAATTTTGTAAATTACTTTGTTCAAACAAAGCTAGCAAGCTTGCTGATGCAAACTAAGCCCAAAATAATTGAACAAGCTAAGCTAATTCCCTGTAATTCTTTGGTGTAAGACACTGTATTTATTGTGCAGTTTGCAAAGTGTATGGTGGAAAAGACTTCCTCAATTTACATCCAGGGCTTCTAGATACTATTGCAAAACAGATTATTAAACACTAATAAGAATTTACGTACATGGTAATTGTTAAGAATTTTTATCCATTGTGCATTCAAAAAAACCAAACAATCCTTAATGCTCCATGATTCAACTCAAAAGTGGTTTTTTGGTTTCGTGGGTTTTTTTTGTTTGTTTGTTTTTTGTTTAAGGTAAGGTGTGCATATGAAAAACTAACAGGACATTTAAAGTGATTGGTTCTGCTTACTGAAATGTAATTAAGCATAAGATGAGGTGAAATAGCTTAGAATTAGTATTGAAAATAGAGATTAAATGTTGAGCAGTACTTCTGTTTTAAGTGATGCTGTTCCATCCAATGTATGGTATCTCTTTTGAATTCTATCTCAAATAGTCCTGGGAGACTTCTTTTGAACTAATTTTTGTCTATTCTAATATTGCATTATTTCATGTCTCATCTTTGTTTCTTATTTTTTCCTGTCTGTGTTTTTATTACTCAGAGCTACATGTTACATCTTCTAAAAAAATATTAAGCAACAATCGATGACTGCATTCTTCTTCTTCTTCTTCTTCTTCTTACTATTATACATTAGATGACATGTTAATTTGGAACTTTAAAAATTCTTCTAGTTATTGGTTTAGGTTCCACAGACATAATTCAGTTAAACAAAACTGAACAGAGTACAATACATTTTCTCTGAATCTTCGTGCTACTGCGGAAGGAAGCACCGTTATATATACATCACTCAGTGGAACACTTCCAGTACTGAAAAAAGATTTTACTGTATTACAAAGATATCTCATACAATGGAGATAGAATGAGAGGTTTCTTAAATCTGTCAGTGTATTGATTTATTACACGCACTCTGTAAAGAACATAAGAATAGATCCTCAGAGCGATTTATCACAGCTCATTGTCATAGGATATCAATCTTCAGAAGCAGCGTAGGTATTCTGGTTTCAATTATTGTTTTCTGAAATTTTCACGCTAATTTCTGACAACTTTTATCTCACTTCTCTTGAATTCCAAGTGAGATACAAGTTTTCAAATTGGACATTTAACCTTAGCAACACAATTCCTATGAAAATGGTGAAATTTTGGATCACGTCACAATCCAACACGGTAAAGATTAAACAGGTATTTTAAGATGTGTACTGTGCCATGGGATAAACCAGGCTGCCTCCCTGTGAGCCTGTATCAGGCAATAGACTGACTACATTCTAGTGTGCTAGACAGTATACTACCTCTGAGGAAACTCATTTAGCAAAGTACATATGCTTAAGTACTTCAGTATCCTGAGAACAAAGCCTCCTGTTTTTGTCTGGGAAATGAAGGAATATCTATCCTGAGCTTCCTGAACACTTCAGAATCTCCCATGCCTGAGACAAATCCCTGTGACACTGTTTATCTCCCCTTGAGGGTCTGATTTAGTAAACGTACCTTGATAACACAGATTTTTCAGGAGCAGGCTCGTTTGCTGTACTATCTGGTGCAAAAATAACTGAACTGTAATGTTAAGGTCCTATTTTTTATGAACTTGGGGTTAAAGAATGATGATTTCTCTTGGTGATTCTCATATAATATGGGCTTTCGAGCTTTGATAATATTTGTCTAGGTTTTTTTATAATGATCTCTTATCAAAAGTGTTCAGGCAGAAACATGATTGATAAAGTGACTACAGTATGGAAAGGAACAGTGTTTGTGACACATCCCTGTTCTCAGAGATTCCATGTGGATCTGTTGTAGGTATTTTCTTCATCAGCAGAGTTGATGGGTCTGGACTTTGCATTTCAGTGATCTTCAGCATTTAATTCAGGATTCCATATTCCACTGCAAGACTTAAACATCTAGATGTTAGGCAACATAATATGCCATGCTGAAGTGCCTGTTTATCTGCAGTACATACCTCCTTTTACTCACAGTAGCTTATTCCACTACATAAATAGGCTACACATGTAAAGTAAGAATTAAAAGAAAAATTTACAACTGCATTTAAAAGTTATGAATAAGGAAAGTTCTTAGAAGTCATTATAATGACAGTAATAGAATCATAGAATCATTATGGTTGGAAAGGACCTCCAGGGTCATCAAGTCCAACCTTTGTCCTAGCATTTCTCAACCACTACACTACACCATATCCTCAAGCTCCACATCTAATCGTTCTTTAAACACCTCCAGGGATGGTGACTCCACCACCTCCCTGGGCAGCCTGTTCCAGTGCCTGACCACCCTCTCAGTGAAGAATTTCCTCCTAATATCTAATCTAAACTTCCCCTGACGCAACTTTAGTCCATTCCCCCTCGTCCTATCATTACTAATTTGAGAGAAGAGACCAACACCAGCCTCTCTACAACCTCCTTTTAGGTAGTTGTAGAGGGCAATAAGGTCTCCTCTCAGCCTCCTCTTCTCCAGATTAAACAAACCCAGTTCCCTCAGCCGCTCCTCATAGGGCATGCTTTCCAGCCCTTTCACCAGCTTTGTTGCCCTCCTCTGCACTCGCTCCAGCCCCTCGCTGTCCCTCCTGTACTGTGGTGACCAAAACTGGACACAGTACTCAAGGTGTGGTCTCACAAGTGCTGAGTATAGGGGTACGATCACCTCCCTACTCCTACTGGTCACACCGTTTCTGATACAGGCCAGGATGCCATTGGCCTTGGCCACCTGGGCACACTGCTGGCTCATGTTCAGCTGGCTATTGACCAACACCCCCAGGTCCTTTTCTGCCAGGCAGCTCTCCAGCCACTCCTCCCCAAGCCTGTAGCGTTGCTGGGGGTTGTTGTGACCGAAGTGCATGACCCGGCACTTGGCTTTGTTAAACTCCATACAACTGAGCTCAGCCCATCTCTCCAGCCTGTCCAGATCCCGCTGCAGAGCCTTCCTACCCTCAAGCAGATCGACATTTGTGCTTAATTTTGTGTCATCTGCAAATTTACTGAGGGTACATTCAATTCCCTCATCCAGGTCATTGATGAATATATTAAACAAGATGGGTCCCAAAACTGAGCCCTGAGGGACACCGCTTGTGACTGGTCACCAGCTGGATTTTACTCCGTTCACCACCACCCTCTGGGCTCGGCCATCCAGCCAGTTTCTAACCCAGCGAAGAGTCCTCCTGTCTATGCCATGACCTGCCAGCTTCTCCAGCAGAATACTGTGGGAAACGGTGTCAAATGCCTTCCTGAAGTCCAGGTAGACAACATCCACCGCCTTGCCCTCATCCACTAGGCGGGTCACCTGGTCATAGAAGGAGATCAGGTTGGTAATATGTGCACTAGTTGTGTTAAAAATAGAAAAGTAAAACAGCTAAAGCTAACTCTTCTTTGTTCTTCTGCTGATTAAATTTTACATATCCAGGTGGACTGATCACCTCTACAACAGAATCATCTAACCTAATCTTTGAAAAACAAAATGCAGTATTTCATCTTCATCAATCATCCGACAAATCAAGCTTTTGAAAAATATTTCCAATAAGATAAATAGTAATTACTTAGTTGTGATCAGTTGAAGGTAAACGTAGCCCCATGATCTGACAGGGAATGGACAATGGTACAGATATTCTAAAATTATAAATCTTCTGTATAGAAAAATATTAAAATAAACTAATAAAAATCATTATGCTATGAATTGATATGCTACCACTCAACTTCAAATGTACCAAAGATGCACCAAAATGATTAAGTATATGAGTAACTCTAAAGTTTGTGACAACTATAATAAATAATATAATTTGACTCTTCTGTTATGCAAACTTTTGAGTTTGCATAAACTTATAATTAAGCAAGTGCTTAAGCATTTTGCTGGATCTTGGCCTAAGAGCTTAATGATTATTTTACAGTATAATGACATGTCCACTATCAAGGGAAACAAAACCTCTGTCTATAGAACTTATTTGCCATGAAAAAGTCTGTCGGTACGTTGCATGATAATCAGTTCAATTCAATGTACAGTAAATTGGATCATTATTATTAATTTTCTCATCTCCCAAGCAATTCATGAACCATTTTTAGAATTTCAAAAAACAGTTCATGAATCAGATAAAAAAAAAATTAAATAACAACCCTGCCCACAATGAGATGATGAGTCAGAGTTCTTTTCTGCAGTAGTGTTGATCGAAGTACATCTGAAATCTAATGAGGATTGGCACTGATGCAGAAAAGGCCATGATGAGCATGAAACAATACGTTGAATTTACATGTTAAGACTTTTTGTTGGTTTTGGCAATTTCACTGAAGATCTGAAAAATCCGTAAACATCTGGATGAGAAGAGAGAGTGGGGGGTATTACTTTATACTAAAATGATGGAGTTTATATTGGGATATAATACTATAAATGGAAGAGGAAAGTAGTTTCTTGCACAGCTGTTTCCAATTTTGCTAATCTATATTTCAGGCCAAATTCACCATGGAATTAAACCACACATTTACATTGATGTGTATGTGTCTGAATGGAAGATATGGGGAAAAAAACTTTTGAAGATCACTAAATCTCAATAATACTTTGGAGGTATTTAGTCAGCTTTATCTTCAGAAGACAAAATTAGCAAGTACAGCTGCTATTTGTGGGCCTGTAGTTTTTGAAAGTGAAGGACTAAGTTTTCAAAAGGACATGCACATTTTTAGGCCCTGAAACATGGGTGCAAAAAAAAGCTGTTCAGACTCAGATCTCACATTTCAGTCTGATATCAAACAGTTTTGTTCTAAAGGTTCTGTGTAAACATTTGAACTTGAAGTTGCTGAGTATCTACAAATTTTAGTAGTAGCTTTTAACAGGTGCATATGCATATAAACCCTAGGACTCAGCAGTGGTTTTTATGGTATATTCTGAAAACACGAGGGTATGTGTCTCTGCACTTATTTGTAAAACACTATACATAGCTTTTTTTTTTCCAATATTTTCTTGTCTTTAAGGAATAAACTGATCTCATAGTCAAAAATTAAATGTTTTGCTTCAGTAAAAAGAAAAGAATTAAGAGATTGAAGTTGGAGAATAGTGTTTGATAAAGGTCATGATGAAGCTTATGTTTATTGTTGTATGTGTACTGAGATTAATTTTTCCTATTTTACATGTATAACTAAGGCTATTAACAATATCTATATTTTATAATAAAAAAAGGGATAAAAAGGGATAATTCCTATTTGTACTACAGCATGGCAAAGATTTTGGTGGCATTAATTTTGCAGCACTTGCCAAAGACAGTAAAAGTAATACATTTTGTTTAGACTAAATAGTACACTTGAAAGAATAGGTATAGTTTCAGATACTTAAAAATCTCTCCTTAAACAAATAGCTTTAAAAATGGAAATAGGCATTATTCCATGCTGGAAATCTTAAATGTAAAACTTTGTGAGTTATATAGAGAAGATTTTTAAGGTCACTGTGTTTATGTGAGTGCTATAGTGTTACAGTTAACTATAGATCAGGATCATTGCCAGCATTATGCTGTATGAGCCTGATCCAGAGCTGCTTCATGATGCATTTATAGGTGAATTCTTTCCAGCTTTGGTAGATGATGTTTTTCTATAGAATAAGTCTACAGTGTGACATAGTATAAGGAACTAAAAAATATCATCTGAAGTCATGCCTTTTATTAGAACAGTTCTATGTCCAAATCAATAAGCAGCAAACATTCAGTTGTGTTCTGTGGATTGCATATAACTTTTTTCACAGACTATTTATAAATTCTTACATTTTGCTAATCTTTTGGTACTAAAAAGAAATATTCATACTTTTATAAACATGATTACTAATTTCAAAGACTCAAGGTTTTCTTGTTTTTTTCTTGTTTTTCAAGTTTACATCTTTTACTAACTAATGATAGCAATAAAATCTTTTGGAACATCTCCTCTTTACAATGTGAAGTTGAAACATTTGTAGTTTAAATCTTTCAGCTTATTTTTTTTCCTGCCATTACACACTTGAAGATGTTGACCACTCCAAAAATTGGATGTTTGTGAAAGTAATAAAACTATAATTTTTAATTAGTGACTACTTGTGTGAAAGGTACCACAATTTTAGTGCAGCTCATAACTTTTGAAGACTGTGTGCAGCTATTTACTCTTTTGTTCAATTAAAAAAAAAAACTTGTTACTATAGAAACTATTAAATCACATGCTTTGTGTGCTATTTGGAAGAGGTAGTCTTTACAGAGTTACTTATCAGTATGTCATTTTAGCTGTAGAGTTTGTATCACTAAAACCAGAATGCCAACAACAGATTATCATGGATTTTAAGAAAAGGACATTGCTTATTTGAAGAAAATAATGTCAAACTGTTTTTCAAGCTGTGGGTTGTCGTATGTTTTTCCTTAAACCTCTTAAATCTTTTTTTATTTATACTAGAAACTTCATGTTCTAATTGATTGTACATTAGGGGCTAAGCTTAATTGTATGAAATAAAGTAAAATAACTTCTTTTCTATAACTGAGTTCTTTGTAGCTTTATGGTATTCAGCTTTAAAGAAGAATGATTAAAAAATGGAATCTGTAAGGCAAAAGTAATAGAGTAATTTTCCAAATGAAAGAGATTTATAAAAACTGAATCGTCAGAGCCACACATCAAAATAAAGAAGCAGGAAGAGAAATTTTAAAAGGTTAACAGTATGTAGAGAAGCTTCAAATTTTATTCAAGCCAAAAGTTGTATTTCTCAAGCTGAGAATCTGACTAGAGAGAAGCATTAGCTAGGTAAGCGATAAGGGTGAGATGCATAAGGGACAATTAGGAAACCTAGCTGAAGATTTGTGGTTCAGTTAGAGTTCTACTGATTTTAATATGGTTTTGGATCATATGTCTGAGCAGAATCAACTGTCACTTATATTGACAGGTCAGTATTTCTGCCATTATCATGGCCAGTCATTTTTCTCTGACCATTCTTATGAATAACTTAAATAACTAGGATAAATAACTAAGATAATGCTAGTCATTCACAGCTACCTCTACTAGTTTCATCCTGAAAGTGATTTTTATCCTTGCAACAGGGACAGGCAGAAAGAACACCCATCAGAGTTACCTGATCTCTGGAGATTGAGTCCAACACCCCTGCCAATACAGGAACACCTAGGACATCCCACACAGGAACAGATCCAGGTGGGTCTTGAGTCTCTAGAGAAGGAGACTTCATGACCTCTCTGAGCAGCCTGTTCCAGTGCTCTGTCACTCTCATAGTGAAGAAGTTTTTCCTCATGTTGAGGTGGAACTTCCTGTGTTTCACCTTATCATAGAATCATAGAATCATTATGGTTGGAAAGGACCTCCAGGGTCATCAAGTCCAACCTTGCTACCATTACTTCCTGTCCTATCACAGGGTACAACTGAAAAGAGACTGGCGCCTTCTACTTGACACCCACCCTTCAGATGTTTGTAAACATTAATAAGATCCCCTTTCGGTCTTCTTGTTTCCAGGCTAAACAGCCCCAGGGCTCACAGTCTTTCCTCATGAGAGATGTTCCAGTTTCTTCATCGTCTTTGCAGCTCTCTGTTGGACACTCTCTAGTATTTCCCTGTCCCTCTTGAGCTGGGGAGACGAGAACTGAACACAGTAATTCAGATGTGGTCTCACTGGTGTAGAGTAGAGGGGGAGGAGAACCTCCCTCGACCTGCTGGCCACACTCTTCTTTATGGACCCCAGGATATCATTGGCCTTCCTGGCCACAAGGGCACGTTGCTGTTCCAATTGCTTATCCATTGCTATACTATGGAGGTGGCTTGAGTAGTTATTATTTTATATATATATATATATATATCTCCCTTTAAGCAAACACCAGACTTTATTTTTTGTTTGGGAAACCTAGCTGGAACAAGATTCCAGCTTTTACTAGGTCTTTTGCAGGAACAAAATGACATTTCCTCTCTCCCGGCTTCTATAAAAGGGACACTTTATAGAATCAGAAAATGTGTGTGAAACTATGGTTGGAATTGGAATTATAATAATACTGCAACAAATTAAAGCAAAAAATTTGTATACAAATTTATGTGGCATGATTCTGTGTAATCTTCTTTTGATTATGATGTTTACATAAGCATTTTTTAAAATCTGACTGTTTTTCTGCAAGTTAAATCTGTGACTACCAGATTCTAGAATTTTTAAATATTTTTTTTTTAGCCAGTTGCAACAAGGAGTTTCATTCAGATCCAAGGAAGTCTAGTAAGTTACTAAGTATATAGATGTTTTCTGTATGGTTTTTGTTATGGATGTCTCAAAATTCGTAGTTCAGGTTAGGTGTCATGATAAAAAAAATGCTGATTTTTTAAAAGCATCCTCTATTATGAGCATGTTATTTTTGTTTCAAGTCAAATAGGTGATCCTGGTTTCTAGTTATTATTGAAAGACAGTATCTACATCTTAATCACCAGTAGGACGTACACTATGATCATGTAAAAATATTGTGCTAGACATCTCATGGATCTGAAATGCATCCGTGCTTTTATTTGTGTGCACACCTGAAATTCTGGATAATGGTTATTGTATTTCTAGTGCATAGATTGCCTTTCTTCCCTGGAATAAATAGGGAGGTTTGGTCACAGCAGTGAGTGATTTTTTGACTTGATGAGGAAATGGTTCCACCTTTCACTCTGTCTCTCTCCCTGCAAGACTTGACAAAGTTTTGAGATTGGGACTTTACTGATATTTTTGTTCAGTCAAGTTCTTTACTTTTTCATGGACTCATGAAAAAGAATTTTCTAGGTATATTTGAAATTGGACTTCATAGTAAGCTGCTTCTATTTGAGTAAATCTTCTGAAAGGAATTGCCTGAATAAATACTTCTAGATGTAATCTATAGTATTTTGATCTCGTATTATATACGTCCCATTTTTTGATAGGAGATTATTGTAATAAATCACCTCTTCTTAATACAGGCACAAATTCAGCATATCCTCATTAAATTACAATAATTTGTAGAATGACATTTAGCTCAGACTTTCCTTAAAACTACTTTTTAATAATTTTATTTATTTTAATTCAAAAGGGGGAAAAAAGCTTTTCCATCTGTTATTCTTTATTTTGCTTTCTCCTTTCAAACAAGTTTACCATTCTGTTTTGGCAAAAATAGTTATTCTTAACTTGCTAAAGAATGAAACTACTGTGCAACTTTTCACATCTCTCATGAAATTGGTTACTCTTCCTGCCACAAAAGATTGAGCTTAGTGTTACTAGCGCTCCGGTTATAGGTGGTGTTTTGTATAGTTTGGGTATGATGGCTTGTTAATGGAGAACTAGATAATATTTTAACAGCACAAAAAAAAAATCACATAATTTGGAGTATTATCTTATTACTAAAAGATGCATTTCTGTTTTTAAATTGTTTCAATATTATTATTTTTTTTTCTTTGAAGCTGAGCTGCATGTGATTGCTAGAGTCAATCTCCATGGTAATGGAATTATTAGAGAGTGAAACTTAGAAATCTCATTTCTGAAGTCTGACTTGTTTTTAAATCAATTTGAGAATGGGATCATAATTAAAGAGTCACAGAAGCAATTGCAAATTCAACTTAGTTTTTCTGAGGGAAAGAAAAGTCTTAGCTGCATTTCCTGTTGACCATCCTTTTTTTTTTTTGTTTTGTTTTCAAACTACTTCTTTTCTTTATTAAAACAGAATATAAAAGCAGTAAGATATGATGAATCTTGACAAACTGAAGGTTTTGTCTGTCCTATTGACATCACAATACCTTAGGCTCTTAATAGTGGTCTAACCGAAATAAGGAAGCGATTGATTAATCATTTGATTAAGCATTTGAAAAACTTATGTGAACAGTATTTGTTAAAGGTTATGCAGTCAAACTCACAAGATGCTTCATGTTGTTTCCATCATAAATCAGTCCAGAATCCAGTCAAATTTTGTTATTTTCATAGATGATATGCATGATGGGATAGGGAGAATGAAAATTTCCAAACAACAAAAAGCTGAGAGGGACTGAAAACCTGTTGGAAGTCAAGATGTATACTTAAAATGAACATAATGATAAATGATATAAAGTTAATTATTGCAAATAAATTAGTACAAGTGTGAGATTTTTGTTTAGAAAACATCACTTCCATAAGTGCAAATTGGTGTACTGATAGTTTTGTGGAGAAGGATCTAGAGGTGCTGCATTCAACATCATGCTGTGCTGGAAAAGAACTTTCATAATGGGCTACAAAAATAACAATATTTTATTTAAAGACTGTTATATTTTGAAAATATTTTCTCTCATCAGTACAAATGATACCTTGAGCTGAACAGAAAAAAGGCTCAGAGAATAAAAATAATAATTAGAGCTCTAGAAAACAGGTTATTTATACAGTCATTTACATGGATATGCTCAATCTTGAGACAAAATTACACAGAAATATCATGCCAGTTAAGTGTTCTTACTCCTGAGTAAGAACTGGTTTTTATGTTTATCTGGGATAGGATGAGAAGCACTTGGACTTAAATAGCCAAGACAAAAAGTTATATTCACTATTTTATATAGGAATTCAGAGATTTCTGTGAAATATTGGGTGTACAAAAGGATAAAAACTAAATAGTTCCTAATATCATCATTCCAGATTTTCATATTTGACCTAACTTTCCTTCCAATAATTCATACTTACTTAAAATTATATAAGTAGATACATATTAATTCTGTGTATAAGTAAAAGAAAACCACAAATCTATGTTGTTAAAGAATCAAAAAGCAGTAAGGACTTATAGTCTTAGTATATAACATATACCAAGAGGACTGCTTCATCCTGCACAAATGCCTTTTTCTAGGTTAATTTTCAGAGGAGTCCTTTGCAGTCTGATCCTGTTCCCTAGTTCTTGAAAAGCAAGGGAATGATTAACTGTAACATTAACCACGTATGCCACCAGACAGACCTTTGTATGTTGCTCTGAACAAACAATGTCAACTTTGCATTCCTAAATTCTGGTGTTCATCAATAGTAGGTGACCAGAAGAATCTTCTTGGACACCTCTCCTTTCTGGTAACTCTGTCACTTATTAGACCTATTCATAAGATACTGGATTGGAATAGACATAGCTTGATGCAAATTTTAATAATACAGTGCTCAGTCAGTGTCTTGCATCAACACAAGGATTCCGACTGGCCATTTTTCCCCATTTTGATTGTGCTTGATGTCAGATAAACACTATTAGCTTTTAGTTTTTATCTTTTTTATGTTTATTATCAGATATTTTAAAGGAATAATGTCAGTAATAATACTAAGGCCAAAATTCATTTATAGAAGCATCACATTTTTGTTTTCTATAAAAAGGAGAAAATGCAGGCATTACAATCTAGTTAGTCACAACTTAGCAGCATGCAAAAGAGAACAAAATTTGAAGAAAAGAATTTATTCAGAGGACTAAAATGCTACAGCAGACTATGGAATTGTACAAAACTATGTCAAATTTCTCTTCTAGTGACTATAAGAATTTGAGATTATGACACAGAATACTAGTGAGACCACCAGCATTAGTGGTGAAAGAGGAGTATGAGGCTGATTGCATGGACATATGGTTAAATTTTCTTAAAAAGCAATCTTGAGATTCCACAACCTCTCTGGGCAGCCTGTTCCAGTGTTCTGTCACCCTCCAAGAATTTTTTTTCCTTATGTTTAGGTGGAACTTCCTTTGTTATGTTTGTGTCCTTTTCCTGTTGCTGGGCACCAATGAAAAGAGACTGGCCCCATCCTCCTGATATAAATACCTCCTGGTATTTATAAGCATTCACAGTCTCTCATCTCAATCTTCTCTTCCAGGATAAGCAGACCCTAGTCTCTCAGCCTCTCCCTGTAAGAAAGATGTTCCAGTAACCTAATCATCTTTGTATCTCTTTGTTGGGTTCTATCTATTAGTTCCCCGACTCCCTCAAACTGGAGAGACCAGAAATGGGCCCAGCACTCCAGGTGTGGCCTCACAAGGGCAGAGAGTAGAGGGTGAGGAGAACCTCCTTTGACCCGCTAGTCACGCTCTTCTTAATGTATCCCAGGATACCATTGGCTTTCTTGGACACAAGAACACACTTCTGGCTTGTGGTTAACTTGTTGTCCATCAGGACTCCCATTTTTTTCCTCACAGAGCTGCTTTCTAGAGGTTCAGACCCTATTCTGTGCTGGTGCATGGGGTTACTCCTCCCCAGGTGAAGCACTCTACTTTTGACCTTTTTAAACGTTATTACATTCCCCTCTGTTCAACTCTTCAGTCTGTCCAGGTCTCACTGAATGGCCACACAGCCTTCTGGTGTGTCTGTCACTCCTCAGTTTTGTATCATCAGCAAAGTTGCTGAGGGTACACTGTCCCTTCATCCAGGTTATTGATGAATGTGTTAAGACTGGACCAAGTACTGGCCCCGGAGGAACACCGCTAGATACAGGCCTCCAACTAAGCTCTATACTACTGATTACATCCCTCTGAGCTCTGTTGTTCGGACAGAAAATGCAGCTTACTTTTGAAATTACAAAGCTAGTATTGGAAACCAGTAATAACAGTGATGACAATCAAAATATGGTAAATAATAAGAAGCAGAACAACCTGCAGTGGAGTAATAGTAAAAACTTACATTAGTCAGTCTCTTCAGTTAGAAGCAACTGAGGAAGAGAAGGATATGCACGTACTGGGTGACTGCAGGATGACTGTTGGTCATGAGTATAGTACAATTGTTGAAAAAATGCAGCCCTAGACTGTGTCACATGAATTACTTCCAGAAGAGAAGGAAACTTCAATACGACTTAAACCCCTGCAGGATCCATATGAGGAATACCATGCAAAATTCTGACCACTGATTTTTAAGAAAGCTGCTGTATATAAACAATACAACAGAAAGGAGAAGAATTACTTCAGCTAAAAGTTGTTTGCAGAAGAATAAATTCATATAATTACACTATAGTTCAAAACAGTAGGAAAACTAGAAAATCGATTCTTAACTGTTACAGTTGTAAAATTTTACAGTAAGTTTCCAGTTGTAGCAACAGGAGAAAGAAGCTAAATAATTTAAAAATAGTGCTCAGGAAATTTGCAAAGGAAGTGGAAAATGTAAACCAGCATTGCAATGAGACCCACACCCCATGATGCAGGAGTTTACTTCCAGACATGTGTGACTATACCACTGTGTTTAACTAAGATGGATAAGAGCAAATGTTCTTCAGATCTCTTTATGCAGAGCAACCATGAAAGTGAAAGCAACCTCTGAATTTTTGAAAATTTTCCACATTTTCTAACATTAAAGGATGGAATTGTCTGTATCTACCTTTCTATCATAATTTTATTTTTCATATGTATTTTTTTAAATGTTACCTAGAAACAGATGCAATTAACTCAATGGCTCTTCTAAATGTTTCCACATCCTTAGAGTTGAGTTATTTAAATCTAAACTACATCACATGATAGTAACTCTGCACTGCCTGATAGTACAGAGTCTTCTCCAATACAGAAGGAGATGTGACTGCTCCGTGAAGAATCTGGTAATGATGAACCTATTTTTATTGACTAAATTTTGAAAACCTGCTTTTAGATTATAACATTAAGTAGCTGAATCAGTTATGTCTGCCTTAAAGTAGTTTAAGTTTAGTATTCTTTTTGGACATGATTTATTAAAGAGTCTAAACCAACATTATGATATATGCCTGAAGCTAAAAATGTCCTTAAGTGCTGCCATTGCTTGGAGCCTTCTTTCTATATGTGCAATCTCTGAAATAATCCTTTCTTTTCTCACCCCAGGATATGTGGAGTTCACTGCTTGTCATTGTGTTCATTCTTCTCTTTTCATTTATACTTCTGTGTTTGTATTTACCCAGGTATTGACATAAGCATTGAGAGCAAACTTTGTGGAAGGCATAAATTTCTATTTATTGTTATAATGCTTTGTAAAGTGGCATTGTAGTTCAAGACCCATGATGACACAAACTTATAAAATTATTATGAAGTATTTTAATGAAAGGTGTAGTTCATGAAAGAAGGTTTTTGATTTCATTGATCCTTGCATGAGCAGGAGGGTTAGATAAGATGACCCCCAGTGGTGTCTTGCAATGTCAACCATTTTGTGTGTGATTCTTGTATATAAAGCTCATAGCTATGGTCATAAATAGGTTAGGTAGCTTTTCATCCCCATGTGGGTGTTGTATGAAGAAATGCAAACTTCATTTTTCTAGTATTAGAAGACTTCTGATACTGCAGCAGAAGTAACATTTCTTCTTAGGTTCTGATTTTTTTTTTTAATGGACCTTTGGCACAGAAGAAAAGCTCTTCATGAAGTACCTTCTAATGGTAATTTTATTAGAAGTGATGAAGGGGACAAAGGTGAAGGTAGTCTATGACAACAATACTCAGCACCTCTGTTTCCTTGAATATGGTTCTCAATCTCTTAATTTGGTATTTCACATAGACTTTTTCTGTTATCTCTGTGTAATAAATATACTAAGAATTTACTAGCTGCATCACTGTACCACTATGGTTTCTTTAGTCATATCAGAAGCAAGGAAGACAAAGCAAAACAGGTTATTTGAAGTATGGACATCTCTATTTAATAGAGGGTAGATGATTTCTACTATGATCACATGTGCACCCTTGTTTACCATCAGATTAAATTTTTTTTTCTTTTCCTCCATGGGAGTTTTTCAATATTTCTGTACTATACTCTCATCTGAAGATTGACTTGTACTTACTGTATTCAAAATGCCTCAGAAAAATATTCAAAATGGGATTATATTTACTGAGAATACCTAAGAAAACATGTTGTTATAATCTTAATTTGATACCTGATATAGAGAGTAGCGATATTATGATGTAGAAAAAAATACCCTTTGGTTTAAATAGTTATCAATCTTCTAATTTCAAAATGTATTAAAAAGTTGTGTTTGAAACATTTTTGAGTCTTCTAAATTCTGGATGTATTCCTGTAAAGAAACACTGACTCAGCCATATGAGTGAAAACTGTAACACCCCGACCACAGCCTCCCAACCCCTCCACCTCCCCAAAAGAAAAAAAGTATGTTTCCTGAATTACTTTTTAAAAATTTATCCCTAGATTGATAATAATACCTTGTTAAAATACAGGACTACGTTTGATAGTATGACATCTTGTTTTCATTGTAAAAGGAGCCAACATTAGGCTTAGAGTGCAAACCACCTTAACTACTAGCAGTCCATGTAGACAAAATAAAGACAATTCTAAATGTCAGTAGGCCATGTGAGACACAAGTATTTTGTGCTGCATAAAGAAAGAACATGATAAAAAGATAATTTAAAAAAATTAAGATGTGCACTAGTTTCTAAAGCAGTTGCATGTATACTATGTACTATTTGGTAAATACCTGCTTTACATAACTCTTGTGACAAATGGTTGTCACTATAATGATACAGGGGAAGAAATATTTGGTTGTTTCTCAACACTCTGAAAGTTCTGAAACTGTGCTGCTAATTGGTTGCTTCATTCTGAGTTGGTATTCTAGAGTCCTTGAGCCAGTGGGCTGAGAAGGGAGAACTCAAATTACAAGAACTATGGTAAATCTGGTGAAGAATGGTCAACTTGTTAAAACTAATTTGTTCTGATTCCTAAAACATGTTTATAAATATTTCAGACATCTGCCACCCTGAAAATAATAGTTGTTAGTAACTTTGGTTCCTAGAAGTTGTCTATGCTCTGGATCTTGTTTTGAAATGTGTTCAAGTGTTATCAGCATATTGGCATAATATGCCTTTTCTTTACTATTTCACAGTAATCACTCATTCTCTTTAAACATCAAGAGCTGAGTTTGTGTGCATTTGTGTGTGTATATATTTATTATTTTCACATATATAAAGATATTATATATCTATATCGTATATCTATTTGTTTTGTGTGACTACAGTCACCGTGATCACCTTTTGAGGCTAAATAGATACAGAGTGCAAAATGGATTGATTCTATTGAGAGTGAATATATGTTGAAGTTTTCTGGAAGCAAGATGATATCTGTCATATGTAAATATTTTATATTGACAAGCACAAATTTTATACATTTATTAAATTCTTAATACAACATTCAGATACATATATGACATCAACAACTTTCTGAAATGCCAAGGAAGGCTCCTTATGCTTACCTGGCAGTAATATCTGATTGAAGAGGATTAGTACAGTTACATTTTCTAACCTGTTGTTGGTCAGAGAAATTATCCAGATGTATTGAAACTGATCACTGAAAACTTAGTTTTTATGACAAATGGAAGTCATCATCATGTATTGAAATTTGTTTTCAGATTCTAAAATAGCAGATTTTCAAATGTGCTGAATACAAAGGTTTAATTATCTAAATCATATAAAATTAACAATGTGTACAATGCTAATCTCTAACATATCTGAATTTCTGGTACTTTAAGTTCAGTCAAAGCTAAAGGTAGACCCAACTGAGATATTGTTCCTATGTGGTAAATATGACTGTAACTGGCATCTTAAAGATTGTATTCACGTTTTCCTGTTATTGAAAATTGACTACAGTTACATTAGACAGCACTGTGACACTGAGTTTATTAAAGCAGTTTTTATGCTAATGGAAAAAATCCACAAGACTTAAATAATTTTTTTTTTTATGTATGTCATGGTAGGCCTCAGTGTTACACACTGTATCCTGTGCTTGGACTTCAGCTGACTGAATGATAAGTATTAAAATTCTGCATTCATTTACAGCTGTAGTAAGATGACAGCTGCACAGTCATCACATACATCGAGAATGGAATTTGACCCACAGAATTCTGCAGGTGTCATATCCAGGAAAAGTTCTTGTATAAAGGGTACTTATTGACCATATATGTTAAATGGATTTCGTATCTTTCTTTTTTTTTTTTTTTTTTTGTCAGCAGAAAGTTACTCCAGCTGTTGCCTATAGAACAGCAAGCCAAATTTTATATTGTGGTTCAATTGTTTCTGTACAAGTCTTTGCAAAGTTCTGCTACAAAATCTTTACAATTGGTGATGATGCAAAAAAGCTGAAAAATAGAATTCCATTTTCAGTTTCCATATGAAGTCTGAAGTGTTAGAAAGTATATTCTTTTCAATTACAAATAGACAAAGTGTGGATGGAGCAAAAATGAAGATAGAACCCAGCAAATATCACTTGATATTGTAACTTTTGAACTCTAATTGCAATTTACCATTAAAGCTTGTGTAAGATATCTAAATGTGAAAAAGGCAAGCATAATAGTATTTATACAGTGCTTTTTGTTTTCAACTTGACATATAAACATAGAGGATAGTGTTTTCCCCATAAACTTAGCTCAGAATGATGTACAGTGTTATTCATACTTTTATTTCAGAGTATTGTAGGTGATTAATGTGGGAACAGAACCTCTATTGATTAAGTTTAGTCATCGTGTGTATAAAGTGTGGAGATATACATAAATGTAATCTTTTAAAAAGCAAAATGTCTGAAATTCAGACAGTCGATACCTTCTGCAATACAAAGCTTTTAAGTTTCTTCCAGGCATGTTGATTTCAGAAGGGTCAGGATCAGTATGTTCATTAATATAACAAAAGGCAAATCTATCAATCATACACCTAATGTATCTGTGTGCAAGGCACAACTTCCTGGGCAAATTTTTGGTTTCTTATGAAAGACACCAGACTGCAGAGAGATTTCAAGTTCATAGTCTAGACTTTCAAAACTATTCTCAAACGTACCTCGTTTTTCTTAACTTTTATATTTTCTCCCGTTTTTTAGAAAGCACATTTCACAGTTTCCTCTAAGGACTTGTATATTTCATCAAGCAGGCGGGGACTGTATGGTGTATGTTTATTAGCTTCAGAAGCACATCTGTGAGCTCAGATTGGATGAAAGGTCATAAACACAATGAATGTTGCTAGGTAACAGTGCTTTTTAGTCAATTTAGTTGTGAAAATGAAAGGTTTTTTTGTACAAAGATACGCTATTTGGATAGTACAATGAACAGTCACTTTATTTTGATCTTCGGTGCTGTAATTTTAAAATAACAAACCTTTTTCCCTTGAGAAAAAAAAAAAAATCACAATTTCTGTCTTTGCAATATACTTAAGTCATAATAAATATGCAAGCCGAGAAAGGAAATTATGATTTTACCTGATTAATGAAAGAATCATTTTTGTTACTTGTAATGGTTTTGAATTCAAAGTGAGAAATACTAATCACTAAGGAGTATAAAGATATCTACTGAAACACTGTAAAACGTAGAGCAGTGCAAAAGAGTCATAAACCAACATACCTTTTCCTCTTTAAAAACACTTGCTTTTTAAACCAAACACTCTACATGCAAGTAATCACCGCACTGTTGAGGGATCTTGACTCTTGTATTCTTTAAAAGAGTTGACCTAAAAGAAAACAAACTTTTACTAATGAAGGAGGGCTGAGAGTTTGTGTTTTCAGGTTGGATGACTGATACAATAGTAGACATGCAGATTGATATAACTGAGTGCAAATGGTTTCTTTGTTTGGGGTTTTTTTGGTCGAAGATTGCGTTATTTTTATGTAATTTTTTAAACCCACAGAATTTCATGTTGGATGTAGTAATTTTATGCAATGGCTACTTAACATCAGAAGAAAAACTGCTCTGAGAAGAGAAACTTGAGCTCATTAGTTTCACTTGAGACTAATGTGAGGTGAGAATTTAATTTATGCTCTGTATTTTTGTGCAATGACTCAAGCCAGATTCAATAGCAGGGAATAGCATAATCAAATTCAAGATAATTTGTCTGCTCAAGTTGTTCCTTGATATATTAATACCCATGAGTAAAAAGATACTAATTTGGGTGCATACTTTTATATGTTTGAACAGTACTATAAAGATTTATCAACAAATCATGATGAGACACATCTCTAGATGAAGGCAGTGTAGTTATACCAATTTATGGATCAACTTCTTAGCTGATGTGCTGAAAAGCTATAACAATGTAAAATTGCTAACAGTAGGATGATGTCTATATCTGTATTATTTCTTATCTTAGTCACACATTTGTCATCTTATGTGGCCTTGATTTTAAGGGCTTCTACAAAGCTCATATCTTTGGAGTAGTGACTCCAAACCCCTCTGTCTATGTTAATAACGGCTGCTTCACCTGCTGGTTATCATCTACTTCATGTATCATCTATCTACATCTATTATCACCTCATATTTTTAAGAAAAATAAACTTTTAGCTTTCAAAGGTTGTGATTTATTTTAATTCTTGCAAAAGAATTAGGCATTAACATAGATATAGAAATGTCTGCACTTTGCATCGTACCAGCCAAGAGTTCTCATAACATCTGCTGGTTTAATTCTAGAACACATAAATAAATTATGCTTGTCAACTTACTGTTAGTTTTTCACCCTGTGATAAACTTGGAATTGCAGTTAATTTTGTTCAAAATGATTGAACATTTTGGAAAACAGTGTTTGTAAAGAAGGAGATATTATACTTCTACATCATTGGTGATACTCTGGTATAGTAGTCTGATTCACTGCTATCCCCACCCCTCCCAGCTGCTCTGCTGTGATTGATTCTATCCAGCAATATTATGCTATCTATTCATTAGCAGATCGAGTGAAGGAAGGTATTTCAGATGTTTCTAAAAGTAGGAGGATGAAAGACTGGATGACTATTAGGTGTCCAGTGAAGTTACATGCATTTCATTATCTCGTTATCAACACATTTGCTACTGTAGGAATTTTTTTTTTTTTAATCAAAATTGATTTGTCCAAGAGTGAGGTACTAGCTCAAATACATTACAGTATGATAATAATCTCATCTCAGCCCTACTAAGAGTACAGGGTTATTCATGGGTTTTAGCTCTGGTTTTGGTGCTATTGATGAATTCTACAATTTGTAGCTACTGACTAAATTCTACTAAAAATACATTTTAGTAAACACAATTTTCTGCTTGTCTGTAATTCTAGAGTTGCTTAATATCACGTCAGTCCTTGACGGTATGTGAGATAAAGGTAATCTGAATTTCAGTACCATAGAAAGTTGTTGTTCAGTTAAACAGATTCAATTATAATGTAAGAAATGTGAACTCTTCCATTGGAATCTTGAGGAATATCACCACTGATGAAAGCTTGTTCCATTAGTGCCTTTGTGAGACCAAAAGTCTCACCAAAGTTAGTGAGGCTGGGTCATCTAGATAAATTTGGCTTCACAATAATTTTTTCCTCTTATGTTCAAACCTAAAAATTAATTAAATGTGAATTATAGAATTTTATTTCAACTAAGACATTTTCTAATAGAAAAAAAAATCTGCTATTTGATCTCTAATGAAACAGATTCTCTGAAAATCACTTAGAAAATGATTGAATTAAAAGTATTGTAT
>JANVCC010000033.1:10608538-10693538 GCA_025345505.1 Todiramphus chloris collaris | reverse complement strand
CCTCTTAAACTCTTTCCTTACACATATATAATATTATTTTCAGAGACCTCAAACTAAACATTCTAAAATAGAATTGTGTTTGTGCCAGGAAACTACATTTCCAGAGAAAATACTTATCAATAGTTGATGAATATTACTAAAAAATGGGTGCCAGACTAATAATAAGTAAAAACATATTTAATTAGTATTCCATAGGTACTTATCAGTTTTATCTGTTTGGAAATATTAAAGGCTTTTTTGACTATTAAAGGGGTTTTTTTCTTCCAAGAAATCGCTTGTTGGTGGATAAGCTTGAAAGTGTTTGAAAACAAAATGAGTATTATATTTGTAAAAAGCATCCTTGAATTATAACTTTTGGTGTTTTCTAGATATAGGAGTTTGTGTGACATTCATTGAATAAAATCAAATAATCTCTCTTTAACAGTCAAAACCTTTGGAGCTTTTAAGACTTTTTGCTGTATCCTGGAGCATGTTCTCTGTCTCTGAGCTCTGTTGTCCAAGAAGTAAAAATTCATATTGGTGCAAATGTGGTAAAATAGCAATCCACTTAGAACTATACTGATTTTAACACATATGAAACATGCAACAAAAATCTAGAAGTTGTTTGTAACTGTGAAAAACCTTCTTGGTACTCCATACTTCCTAGTGTAAGCTTTTTGTAGGACAATTAACCTTAGCATATAGAGCATATTATCTGAAAATAAATACACTGGAAAACACAGAAGACAGACATCATGGTTAATGCAAATTAATGTAATCATAGATTCAGAAAAAATAAACTACTCCAGTGCCACAGTTTATTTAGTTTTGTTACTTGACAGTCTTAACCTTTCTTTCTATTCATATATATCTTCTTTCTTGTGAAGTGATTTTGACGAAGTATATTTATATTAATCCATCTTTTTTTCCATTTTTGATTGATTCTTGAAATAAAAAAGCTCAAGAATAGATATATTTCACAATTATGCTAGCTCAATGCACTAGGATCTTCTATTATTACTAAAATCTTTTCCCTAGGATCTATGTTCTACAGAAAGAATTATTTATTTTATTTTTTTTTAACCAGAGCAAATTCAAGTGCAGCATTCAGACCAGTCAAACCCAAGAGACAGGCAGGAGGGCAGCCCTTCCTCAGCTTCTTTCTACATTAGCCTTTCATACTCAGTCTCCATCGACCTGTCAGAGACATCACAGTGATTGACTGCCCCGGCAGATGTGCCGCTATAACAGGTAACTTGATCATCCAGACCCATCTGTCTCTCAGTCCTCTTCAATTCACACTTTCAAAAATATTAGAGATTAGGGAGGGATCTCGGACTCTTTGTTGTGAATTTTTTTTTTTTTTTTTAGTGTAGGATATCTGTATTTCACAATAGGTTACCCTTGGTAAATGAATGGTGATGTGTAGTACTTGAGCCATATCCCACTGAGAGGAGCTTCCTAGCGTTGTTCGGTGTCAGTATTTCAGATCTGGGTTAACAATATCCAGACAATTTAAAAACTTGTGTTTGAGATGTCTAAAATTAAGGACAGTTTTTTAGAACCACTGTGGTAATAATAGAATGATGTTTCAAAGATAACAGTTCCAATGTAAGACAGATGGGCTGTTTAACTGCGCTTAGTGAGAGGAGGGGATCTGATTCAGTGGGAGTATTTTCACGTCTTCTCTTCAGTGCCCACAGCCTGGCAAATGTTGTGACATCATTAAGCTGAACTGCTGATTTTAGATGGGTCTGGAACAAGAACGGGCAGGGGTAACTCAAGATTCCTGCTGAAATGTAGTTAACTAATTTACTCGTGTCACTATTTCTGATAATTACTTTTCACCAAAATATTTTGCTGTGCTTGTGTGGAGAGGATTTCATTCTACAAGTCAACACCCTAAGTGTTGTAGCCTCGCAGGATCTATCAACAGCTTCTATTAAGAGAGAATATAATCTTGGTGAGAGCAGTGGCTAACACTTCCCTTTTCTATTTCTCAGTAAAGTCTACTGCATACTCACTATCAAGGGATGTACATTGGCACAGATGACATAGTTCACAATATAAGGGGAAGTAACATACTGAAGCAAGCAAAACAAGGTAAAATGAATGACAACTGACAAAAAAGCAAGTGAACTCGGAATATTTTTTTTCAAATGAGAGGAATAAAAATATGTTAAGTGTGTACATAAGCAATGACACATGCAGAATAAGAAGAGATAAATAATGGGGGGAAGGGTAGAGAACGGAGGAGTATTTAAAAGCAGAAAAGACCTCTCAGGTGCATATCTGCAATTCTTTTGGATAATACTAGAAACTGAGGTCACGTTGGGACCCACAGCAAAATTAAAGCTTCATGTCTTCGTGAAAATTATGCTTAGCATCCTGGACCTATAACTTCAGCAGTATCTAACCCACTCAGATGGTGCCTCTCATTTCATTAATAAATTTCAGTGAGTAAATGAGATCCATACATTTTTTTTTTTGTAAAGGAATCTGCAATGATAACCCTTATGCTTTGATTTTTGGAATGTGGAAAAAATCTAAAAAATTATTCACATTTTAATATGGTGCATGATATGTATGGAGGATTTGTGATGCACAGTCCTTTGTTCTAAAGCCTGTGTACACCAGGTAGTATGACAATCATCACCTTATCATGATTCACGGAACAAAGCACTGGGGGAATCCAACATGCAGCTGAATCCACACAGCTGAGCATTGGCATAGGCAAGGGAGGATGTAAAGGACTCATAGGAGATTGCTCTGTGAATTAACCAGTCCTCTTTCTTCAAATACACACCTGTTCAAGATGGGCACAAACTCTTCTAAATGGAATAATGACTGTGGTGTGGGAAACTAAAATACCAACCTTGCTTCTTGGGGTTCTCAGTCTGGAAATGGGGTGAAAGGATGAGTTTTGACTAGATGAAATTACCATGGGTGCTTGAACCTGTCCCTGTATGATTATAAGCCAAGGTAGACTTTCCCAAGATAGCTGCTGCTTCATTTATTGTACATCTTAGGAACTCCTAGGTAAGTAATAATGGTACTGCATTGATTTGCTACAGGTAGGTTCTATATCAGTGTTCCATAATACTGTATCTAGATTTTAGATAACTTATGAAATGGGGCCCTCATGCAATAATCTTTAACTAACAGGCATTGAAATTCTAAGAAGTAAACCTATCCCATTTTACTTACTTATATCATGGGAAATGTGCCTTTTTCTGAATGCCTTTCTTTTTTTTCCTCAGCTGGGAAGAAAGTTATCTAGAGACTAAACAGTGGAACCTCATGGCAGTCACCACTTGAAATATTAGACTAGAAGTCACATCCAAATAAAATACATTTATAACTAGATATTGCTTCAGAAAGCTCTGAGTTTATTTGATCACTTTCTAACTTAACAGCAAGCATGTTAAACTCTGCATATACAGTATGGAAAATATATATTGCTATATAATCTTTATACTGTGTTTAGGAATTAATGATACACATATGCTGGTAAGCTGACACAATAATAACATGTCTATGACTGTTTAAAAAAGAATTAAATATGTAAAAACTTTTAATGGTCACAAAAACTAATCAAATGATAATGAACTGTAAATTTACTCCACATTACTATAGAAAGTAATTGTCCCTGTGTATTTTTCACTGTTAGGTGCCAGTCTTGCAAAATGAATGAGTTTATCCCTTTGGCCTGGTGAGGTGCAGACTCGCACAGTTGTCTTTCAAGACTCAAACTAAAAGAGGATATCACTGGAAATGCTGTATTCTGTATTTGGTAAACCCTAAAATAATGTCCCTGGAACAACAGTAGAGTGGGCTTGAGTAAGACAAACTGGATGTATATGCATTCAAATAGCAGGATTCAGGTGATTCGTAGTAAAACAATCTCAAGATTCCTCACTCAGCTCTTTGAGAAATCTGTTTTTTTGTACAAAGGAGGAGGAAATATATTCTTTAACACTATTATTCAGTCTTTGTCTTAATCTAGCATAACCAGTAACACCGATTCTGTGTTCATTTAGGCCAGACACCAGAAGGTGCCAGGAAGGTATGTTGAGAGTTGACCACACAAAGCTAAGAATGGCTTTTGGACCAACAGTTTTCACGACTGTATGGCCCTCAAATATCAATTGAAAGTAAGTGGTCTAAGCTGAGTGATAGATTCAGTCTGCTTCTTCACTTAAAGAAAACTAGAAAAAAAAAAGAATTATTCATTGTATTGTTACTATTTGAGGTTTATTGTATTTTCTTTTACGTTTTTCCTTTGCAATTTAACAATTCCCTGAGTTAATGTAAATACACATAAGCTGAATTTGTTTCTATGGTTGTTTAATATGAAATACATAAACAGGACTAGAATCAAGGGATTAGAACTCACATGTTTCTACTAAGTTAACACTCCAGAAGCTCCCTTAGTTCAGTTTTCTTATTGTTTTCTCAAAGCTTCAGTGGAAAAGACAGAAAGTGACCCTTCTACACTTAAGTTATTCTGTAAGACATCTTGAAAAAAAGGAAATGTAGGATTAGTCACCTATCGGCAATGGATGAAAAAGAGTCTATTGCTTGCATCTCCCAGGAAAAGCAATTGCATAAAAGTGAGATATCATTTTAAGGGTGTCTTTACAAGTCTGTAGCAGGTGCACTGCATTTTACGGGAATCAAAGTTTGTGGGGTACATAACAAGACTTTGAGAATCAGCTGTTGAGTAACTTTCAGGCACTTGAGAGAAGGAATGTTTTATTTGTGGCAGCCACTTCTATTTTGGTGGAAGCCAGCTGTTATCCTCACCAAAATATGAAGGAGTTCTGGGCATTAGGAAGGTATGATTATGTACTGCCAGAATTCTGAAGGTGAATTGAGGCATCCTCCAGAGATTAGAGCAAATGAATTTCAATTATAGGCACTTGCAAATGAAAATACTGTCTTCACATAAGGTTCACAAAAGGACATGCCTTCTACACAACACTAGATTTCTGTACCTAACAATGGGATGCACCATAGCACATGAGATGAGGAGAAAGACACTTAAAGTAGTCATCAGGTAACTTAAAGGGTGAAGATGCACTTCAAATATTACCTTTCTCTGAGACCACACATCTTAGGCAGAGCTAGCCTGGATGTAACATCCTCTTGAGTTCCCAGAGCTAAACTGTTTCCTGGAGCTCAGTGCTGAAGTCTTGCATTTAAAAAAATGTGGAAAATGGAAGATGTTTCTTTCAAAAAGGATCATTCAAAGTTTTAAATCAAGATACTTTACATATATGTAGTCTTTTAGAATTTAGAACACTCACTCATGTAGGACATACATGTTCAGTTTTATATTTGACTGAAATAACTTACAAGAATCTGTTGAAAGGGTTTTTGCAGGTGGTTTTGGGCATTTTGTATTACTACACATGTGGGTTTTTTGTTTTATCTTTAAAACTTTTTCATTACAAGTATAATAGCTCTTGAATTGGAGAGCAAAATAAAAATGTCAATAAGCATAGGTATCATTCTGTTACCTAAAGGGAAGAACTTTCACCTGTGAGAAAAGAAATTTAGCTTGTCTTTGCCATTTGGCTTTTTTTTTTTTTTTTTTTTTTTTTTACTGAAAAGTACTGTCTTTTGGAAAGCTTTGTTATGAAAATATCTGGCACATTTCAGGTGCCCATAGGTTGCTCTAAAATGAGAACTTTCAAAAAAATCAAAGTTCATAAAGTAGTAGGTAGATTCCTCTTATCTGAACTTACATTCTATTATAGAAATACCTCTAGATTATAATGACAATCCTGTGTGCCTGTTCATTTATAAATCCTTGGATTTCAGTGAAACTATACCACAGAATATTTTTAATCTTTGGAATTTGAGATGTGCTAGAAAAAGTACTTTAAAAAAAAAAAAAAAGAAAATAGCAAACTAACAAAAAAACCCTAAGCAACTAAACACTGCTTTCTAGTTATCAAGTTAGGCTTAATATTTTTCTAAGAGATCTCTTCTGAATGATGTTTGGCTTTTCCAAACTGCTTCTGTTTCCTGAAAGATAGCTATAAGTTTATGCATACTTTAACTCTGCCCTTTTAATTCTATTTCTAGCTAATTATACCAATACAAGAAGCCTGAAGCAAATATGATTTTAGCAGTTTATAATATGAAAAGTATCTTGCCCTTAGTGTATACTATCAAGATCTGTACATGCAATTATTATTAGCAAGCACTCCACCTACTGGTTCAAATTATGCCAGGCAAGTAATCAAAAAAATAGCTTCTAGTAAGAGCTTTACTGCCTAAAGGTACAAACATTCTAGTCCCTAGTACTTTAAATATTTATACATCTTCTGTGGAACCAATCAGGTATACATATGCCTTTAAACTGCTATTCAAATTCACTAGAAGAATTTGCTTAATTTACTTTCACAAATGAGTAGTAGTACCCTAACTAGTATTTTCAAAGCTTTGCTGTGAATGTCAGTTGACTATGTGCCAATAAAAAGCAAAAGGTAGAAAAACCATGAGATTATTTTTTTTTTGGTATTTCCTATATATATGATATCCCTAAATGAGTTTTTAGAGAAGGATTTATTTTTTAATATTTTTTAAAAGAATAAAAATGCAACCTATCAAAGTAAAACCACAAAAAAATATGTAAATGCTGCTTAATCTCCTAATTCTTCATCTTTATAACACTGGTAAAAGCAAAAGAGCAAAAAATAGCGTGATACAGTGGTGAGTTTTTAGCAGAAGTAAGATTAAAAAAAAAGCATTTATAGTTAAGAAGTTTTAGTAAAATAGACTTTCTTTACATGCACGTATCAGCAAGCCATCTCTATTTTTCAGTACAACTTGCTATGCAATTATTTGTGTATAATCTACATAATGGCTGGATATTATTTCCTTCACACACACATTTCTCACTGAAGTCTATGGGACATTTGCGTATTTAGGGGATGCACAGTTGCTTCTATTCATGCAGTTTAATAGAGCAAATAGTACAACTCATAGATGAAAATCAGATTAGGTATGAATGCAGAAGCAAGAGATGCACCAAAATAGCATTACTTTAAGGAACTGTGTTGCAAGAAAGTACATTATTTTTCTGTACATAAATATACTGCAATGTATAAGTTTCTTAAATGGTCGTTTGAATTTTATCAAATTTAAATCAAGTATACTATCGATAATGAGATATCTTAAGTGTGTTCATTGTCATTGATGTGATGAGGTCTTTGGCTTTCAGCAACTTTATGTAGTGTTAACTGAAACAAACATTGATACAATGTGGTACCATGTGATAGGAAAGTCATGCACTAAGGTCTGAAGATTGTCTCCTGCCCATTCTAGCTGCTGCTTTTCAATACTGCTCAGTAGCCTGATGTAATAATATACATGTCAATATCAACAAATGCAGTTGTGGATGGAATCACTCTTTACAGGGAAGAATTTTAACATGGGGGAGCAGGGAATGTAACTCACTAAAATAAACACAAAACAAAGAATGTGGAAACACAGCACAGATCTGCCCAACAAAATTTACCTGACCCTTTAAAGCTCACCAAAACATGACAGAAGGTCCCCTTGATAGTCTGTATCATATATATGTTCTGAAACTGTGCTGCCCATATGTTCAATAAAACTGTTGAATCTCAAAGTTATAATAATTTGCAACGAGGTGCCAGAACCAATTATTAAATATCATATGATCCAGCAGAGATGAAATAAAAATATACAGGGTCGATTTTACTGGCTCTGACTGCTATGAGGATTATAAAATACTTAGAATTGTGTTTTAATTTAAAGGGAGTCTTAAACACTTCCTTATGCTTAAATTTTGCTCACAGCAGAATATCAGAAGCCAAATGCAGATGGTAAATTGTTCTAGGTACAAAGAGAAGATTGCCCTTATCATTATTGATTTGAATATCAATTTAGTTTAAAAAAAAAAAAGATACGCTATTATGATATCACTTAATAGTGTAAACCTTTGTTCAAAAGAGCAAGTGACAGCCAAAAGTACAATTCAAATGAGAAAAAAGGTACAGTGTGATTAGATCAGTGAATGATACCATCTCAGCCAAATAGCTGCCTATAGTGTGGAAAAAGAAGACACTTAGGACTAAGTGTAAACAGTCATTATTTATTTACCATGACATCTCTTAAACATGAATGAGTGAATGTTTTAAATACTAGTTCCCATCTTTTAGCCAAGGTCAACTGTTTCACACTGGTCTGCGCTTTTCCTCAAGCTGTAAAGCCTAGAGAGTGATATGAGACGTTTATATGATTTTCTTAATTGTTATTAAATATTAAGGAGGAGTTTGGCTGAAATAATTATTCATGAAGTTCCCATAAAACCACACAAATATCTTCCTGCTTTATTTGTCTAAGAATTAAAAGTTTTATTATACAGTAGGACAAAAAAAGTGTTTTATTTCTACTGGTGAATGCAACCCTGATCTTAATGCGTTATGGCTGCAAGCATCAAAATGTTGCTGCAGAAAAAAAATATTTCTGCCCTTAGTTATTGGAGCATTGCAAGAATAGGACCATGTTTGTCTATGTATGTTTACAGCACCTGTCAGCCGATACACGAGAAACAAGAAGAGTAATGTAAACTGATCCCCGCCTTTTGCTGAATATTTAATGCAGTCTGCTGGAAAGAAAAGCACAAACATTCTACTTTTCCAAAGCCTGTCTTCCTTGCGCTCTTCTAATTTTCTCTGGGGAGGGATGGGTTTCGAACTTGGTCACTGCTAGTCCCCATTTGCTTCTGGATCTTTACAGTCTTGGCTTTCTTCCTGTCTCCTGAAACTAAATTTACTTCATTTTAGCCACCTCACAGTAGACTTGTGTGTATATATTTTCAAGGAAATTTGATTGTCCGTATAGATTTTTAAATCAGCTTTCAGATCAAATTCAGAAATTTGTAAACTGCTGTGTTGTTGCATCAGGCAACAGTGGAACACAGACCTCAGATGCACATCACCCAGTACTATAAAGTGATCTTTAAATGAGACAACTAGAGCATAAGTAGATTAAAGTGGCCAATAATGGGAAAACAAGTGCCCATTCCAGGAGCAATTGTAAGAAATCTAAGCCTCAGGAAGTTGCATTATATATTTTATTAAATTGAGGGTATATTCACACTTATTGTGGCTTGAAATTTGAACCAGTATTTTCTGTATTTGGTTACCTTACTTTAGGATTCCTTAATGGGCTGAAGATGTAATGCATAATATCATATGACTGCTTTAAGTTTTCAAGTTAGTTTCTCAGAAGTTGTAATTTAATTTAAATTGACAACTCTACAATAAACCACTGTTTTCTCATAGCAAACAGTATCTGACCTAATACGCATGTAACAAGACCCTAATATTCTAAGAAAAAACCTAGTTTTGTCATTTTAACCTTGTTTGCAACAGAAAACATCTAATTTTGAGAAACATTGCCAGTTAGCAGTATGTAAAATATTCACCTTCTAAAGGACTGAAATCCTATATATATTCAGAGCCTGTTGTTTTTCCAATAATCAAGAGAGAATGAACAAAAGGATTGAGTATCCCATTGATGTACAAAGAATAAATTTATACATACTACAAAGTCCTTTATAAAAGCATATCTTGTGTTAACTGTTTAGACAGAAAAATAGGGAATTTCGTCAGTGCCAGACAAGACAAAATGTGGCAGGGAAAAATCGCTTTAAAAATTACATGTAGTGCACTATGTAGATTGTGAAACATAATTTCTGAGAGCTTAAAGATTTGATTAATCAAAGGACATGAAAATGGTGTGGCTTTGCATCTCCTGAATATTCAAAGAGACATAGGCTGCTTTTCCAGTCTCAAGACCACCTTCTCCATGAGTGTCAGACACATTCTCTGATGTAAGATGTACTGAGTCTGGTCAGCTACCTGTGGAGAAGTCACTGAAATCAGTTGCAGATGGAAAATATAAAAAAACCTATTTCATGTGAAGTTTTTATGATAGCTCCATGGTTCCACAACCCTGAAGCTTGGAATATTCTCCTGGAAACCTCATAATGACTTTTTATGGAGAGATGCTTCTGCTATTTTTGGGAGAAGGAGAGACAAAATTGGTTTGATCCTACCCTTTCCCCACAGTTATTGTAATGTATTCTTATGAAAAATAACCTTTTGTCCCCTTTATGCAGCACTGTCCAGAAGTAATGTCTATATTGTTGAAAAATACTGTAGTTGGAAAAAAAAAAAAATTCTGACACGGGGCCACCCATTTCTAGGTGTTAGAGATGAATATATAGTCTTTTTCAGATTTTAAAGACTGTCAGTTATATGAAGGATTTGCTTCTTTGAATGCCAGAAGTACTCTTTCTTACAGGATTAATATAAACTTGTTTTTGCAAAACCAATGTGTTTGCAGTTTAATTTGGTTGTGTAATTTAGTAATAATTTGAAGAACCATTGGATTGAGTTGAAAGGATGAACATGTGATTAAAACCATGAAAAGTATAGCATAACTGACTATATTCCAGTTTTGTCTTGGTCTGTTTCACACATTAATGTGTCTTCCACCATCAGTTTGGTATTTTTAGATGCTAATCCTCTATCAGTAAAAAGGGTTATAAATTCATAATATGTCAAGGAGGGTTGCATGTTATTTGTTTTATGTGCGTTCTTATATCCATATATGTATTCAGACACACACACAAATATGTATAATTCAATTTTTGAATGCTTTGGAGTTATTCTAAATGTCTATAAAAATTGCGATTGACCTGTTGTTTCTGTTAATAACAAACAATATAGAGTACAATATACAGCTTGGCTAAGTGAAAGGTAAAGGTGAAAAAAGTTTACAAATCTTTTACATAGTCCTTTCTGATATTTATGTACTTTTTTTTGTTTGTTTTTTTTTGTTTTACAATGATGGTATTTTTATTCATCTTCCTAGTGAATATTCATAACTTATGCTTCACTCTACTGTTAAAACATGGTGCAATTCCCAGTATGGGAGTGACTTTTAGTTGTAATAAGATAGAAAACATTATTCATAGATGTCAATGGCATGAATGTGTGATTCACTGTACAGTAGAAAGGGCAGCTATAGAGTGAAACAGTGCTATGTAAGTTTAGGTTATTCAGATTTGGTGGCTAATTTTGGATGCTACCTTCCCATACAGTCAATAAAGTCTCAGAAGGCAGTTTAGAGTACCTGAGCAACTTCTGTTTTTTAGCTCTGTGGGAGGTCTGAAGAAGACTACTTAATGTGACACCCACCAACTGAAAAAGCCTGAAGAAGGTTGAGATGCTACACTTATTTCAGAAAATATGTGCTTAACGCTTGATTTCAGTAGAGGCAGAGAATAAAAAAACCCTCTTGAATTAGGACTGATAGCATAAAACCCCCATGTGGATGTATTCCTCATTTAAGAAAATGTTTGTAGTTTCTGAAATGCCCCAAACTATCTTAGGTACCCTTCATTCTTGCTTAGATTTCAGTGAGGACTAGAATATTCTTATTTATCTTTAATGAAAGGTTGACAATAGGAAATAATTAAAGGTTGACAGTAAGAAATAATTAAAATAGGACTGATTTCATAGCCAGTGGAGTCAATAGAAGGACTGACTGATTCCCATGGGTATTGGTTCATCCCTAGATTATGTTTTCACTCACTTCCTAAGGCTAATTCTTCTCTACTCTTTTATTTTTACTGTTAGTAACCACCGATAAACCAATGAGCATAGAGAGCAAGTTAGGAACAAGAAATCAATGTGAATATAATATGTTAGGACTGAACAAATATGAACAGCATTAATTTCTTAAGATTAAAAGTTAACTAGTAAGAAAAATAAGGAAGGCACATTGTGGGTAAAGCATCTTTGAGGGAACATGTTATGATTAAGGTTTCTAGGCAATGGAAAAGAAATCCCACATGCTGCAGGTGATAGTTGCTTTTCCTGTTGCTTGTTTGAGCCATACATATTAGTCAAACTCAATCTAAACTTTGTACATGATTGTTTTGCTTGAAGTTGGATCTAATATCTACAAACAAGAACCTAATATTTTTCCTTTCTGATTGAAATCCTCTTTTCTGGAGTTCCTTCCTCACTCTAAATTTTAAATTTTATAGGGAAATGTCTGTCATCCCTCTGCCCAGCTGACTAAGCTGCTTCAGTTTCCTTGTTTCAGGCATTACATTTTTACTGTGAATGGGAAGAACATGGCAGGTTTAGGACCACTCTCCACCTGCAAAGGAAGATATTACTATGAAATCATAAAACTCTTTTTTTGAGGGATGTCAGCTTCCTTATTAATGTTCTATTGAAGTTCTGATTTAGTCAAAAAATAGGAGAAAAATTCACAAAGCTGTAGTCTCCCAATCTTTTTCATAGTTAATGGAAGAAAGGGACAGTTCAACATCTAAACTGCAGCCTTCTGCTAGAGAACCTACAGAAACCTCCAAAGAATGTCAGCTTTTATAAAAAGTCTAATAATTTAATTATACAACTATATTTGGGGTTATCTGCTTTAGTAGGTTAAAAGAAAAAGTAGATAGTTCAAAAAAGAGGTACTGAACTCTGAACGATCTATGCAACTATTAGAATCACTACTGACAGTTTGACAAAGCGTTGGTTTTCTTTGGAACAATAAGCATAGCATAAAAAGCTTTTAAATTTACATCCTTGGTCAAGGTTTTTGTTTTAGAACCAGACATTTGTCTTTTTCTGAATTCTCTCCTTCATAGTTTCTGCTACTTTTTGTGTATATTGACAACAGAGAAATTCATGAAGATATGAAATGAAAAATTCCACATCATGCTTTGAGTATTTGTCTCTCTAGCAATCTGTTTCTTACTGCAATGCAAGCACACACAAATGGAGCCAAAGCCCTTCTGGTGTCCAGAATGAAATAGAAACCAAGACAGCATTCTGCAATACCAGTTACGGTCTCACAGGTGTGAAAGTGATCTGTTGAAATTGCCCTATGAATACTTGAAAAATGAATGGGGACAATGAACCTGAAAGGGCTCACAAGAGATGTTGAATCCTTCTTGACCTTAGGCTACAGTCTCATCAGTCCCCTCTCCATAGACAAAAGTGTAATTAACTCCTAGACCTCTGAAACCTCACAGGTTTCATAATAATAATATTTAGTTGTACTCTTCTGGAAGAAAAGTTACAGTCACAGACTATGGAAAAAATTATATGCAGGTGGGCTGCCATAATTCAAGAATTTGACTTCATTTAGCACAGGAAGCTGAGGGTGTGAAAACATTAATGCTGACACACTATCCAGATGGCTAGTTTACCATGTGCAAGAAGACAGTACGGCAGTGATTATGCTGGAGCCAAAAATTACACGTGGAGATGGAACAAACTTCAAAAAGTCAGTCTCTTAAATGTGCCATTGTAGAAATTAGTCTAAACTGATATGTTCATCTATTGCCCTACTAAAATATTACTGATAGAATATTACAGACAAGCTGTTCTGAAAACCAAGATATTCTTTTATTTCTATTTTTATGATGCCTGAGATGTTCCATTGCAATCTTTTTTATACATCCATTCCTTATAGTGATGTATAGTAGTCAGCCTATGCATTTGAAATGCGTGGATGTGTGTTGCATTGAACATTGCAGGTTAAGTGAATATTATCACATTTTAACAGGCTTTCTAAAGCACAGGAATTGTGCTACTTTAGGGTCAAGAGAAGAGATCTTAAAGGAACATGGAGATTTCTATAATCACCTGTTCAAACCTGAGAAGAACTATCTAGATGTTCCAGTAATGAGAAAAATGATCTCCTGGGTCAGGAATTATTTTCTTAGTCAAATGAGTGGTTTAGTTCAGGTAGTGGTTTCAAAAATAGAGTTTTGTTAGTGTGGGGTTTCTTTTTTGGTGTGTGGTGTTTTTTTGTTTGTTTGTTTGATTGTTTTGGGGTGGGCTTTTTTGGTTTTTTTTGTTTTTAAGTTAATTTTGTCTCTACTAAATAGTCATTGAACTCAAGTAATGTAACTTCAAAAATATTTGGCAGAAATGTTCTTAGAAAATACTGAAACTGGAGAAATTGTGAATTTCTAGAAATCACTCTGTAGGACTAATGGTAGGAATTTATATTTATGCTTGTATAACTGACCTTTTTGAACAAGGTTTCAGGGGTTTTTTTCCTTTGATATGGTACTGTGGTCCTGCAGCAGAAGTAGTAAAGAATTAGTCCCCATGACTGACATAACTGAAAGTAGTAGGCAGAATGATCTACTATTTAGAAGGTCTGAACATTTGTTTTTATGTAATCTTAAAAAATTAGGTTTTTCTCCTTCTCTCATTCTTTTGTAATTCATACAAACTAGCATATAAGTGCTTTGACTCAAAGACTTCCTTTTGCTATGTGCTTTTATAGCACTCAACCTGATGGGGCTCCAATCCCAATTGAAGCTCCAGAAATAATCAGACTAGGCGATAAAACTTTTCTCCTTAAAGATATGCTTAAAAAACAAGGAAAGCTCTCTTATCAATGTAAATTAAATAGATATACCACCAGGATATAACATAGCTTTGTCTGACACAGCTCAAAACATCTGAACTTTAGTAATGTGTGAAGCATAATTACATCAGACAATATCTTAACTGAAAGATGCTGAGAGCAGATTTTGTGGAACATGTTTCACTTTATGAAAGGAGGAGACTAAAATGCATAGTGTTGAACATGCACTGGATAGCTTGTTTTCAAAATAAAATCACAAATTTATTACAAAGGTCTATGGAGGTCCAGCATATTTTAATAATATTACAAAACGTTTGTCTGCCCAAAGCAAGAAGATTCACTTAAATAATCTCAGAATGGAAACTCATGCAGCAACCGTAGCATTGAAAACCCTGTAGACAGGTAAATTTCCTTAATTTGCTTCATTGCAAGTAGGTATATGAAATCTTCCTTTCTATACTTTGAATGGTACAATTGTATGTATACAATGAATAGTATTATTTGTTATTCTGTTTTTATTTCAGAGCATACTATTAAATTTTTTTTAATGAAAAAAAATGTTCTTAATCCACTAACTTTTTTTTTTTTTAATCAGAAATCAGAGTAATATCACCGATTTTTGACACTGACATGAAGGAAGCAAAAATTAGATTAATTTCTGGTGTTCCGTTACCACTGCCTATCATGATGTCCAACTGTATTAACTTGTTTCCATGTATTGCTCCATTGGTTTCTATATCTGGGTTGTTGCTCAGTTAATTGTTAGATTATAAGCTTCTCAGTGTGAGGACCACCATTTTTATTGTATTAGTGCAGAACTAAGTTTAATGTGATTCTAGTACATGACATATAGAGCAGCATTTAGTAAATGAATTGAAATTACAAGAAACTGATGTCTTTTCATTTTCTCGCTCTTGGAAATGGCCAAAACTCTTTTAGCTTAATTTTTTTAGAATTATCAACCTAAATTAGTCATTCATCTTAAAAGATTACAGCCTAAATTAGTTAGTCTGGCAAAGTTACAATTAACTGAAAGCAACCAGACAAGGAAAAATGTCAAGCAACTCTGAAAATAGGTCTCATACATATGCCTCATCAATAAAGGGACAATGTAAACATTTAGGCCAACTGTTTAGTAGTAAACAATTTCTAGATATGTAATTTCTAAAGAAAATACTAAAATTAATTTAAAAAAAATAAAAAAAAAAAATAAAAAAAAGCTGCTGTGTTTGCCTGAGATCAGTTTCTCAGTATTGGTATGGACATTTGCACACATTTAGTGATGGCTTTTTGGAAGTTTCCTCAATAATTCTTCAAGATGGTTCTATAGTGCAATGAATGTTATTCACGGTTTTCTACACAAATGCCAGTAGATAATGGCACAGAACACTTTGTCATTAAATTCTAGTAGAACCACTGTTGGAAAAATAACTTTAATCTGTGAAAGTAAGATCACATGGGTCTTACCTGGTTGAAACCCATAAACGCATCTGGGTTACCTTAACAGGAACCAAAGAAGGCCTGTCTGCTGACCGTAAACAGGAGAGGGAGCTCCAGAGATGCAAGAGCTATTTGTGATGTTTTATTTGGTAATATAGGCAATTCAGAGATGTTTAGTTTACATGATGAAAATGCCACTAGAGGCTTTGAGTTAAATATCAGACACATGACAGACGTCTTGTCTTGGAGAGTTATCTGATTTTATTTTGTTTTCATGTGCTTTGTGAAATCTTCCCGTAAACCACTCTTGCCATTCAGAGTTTGGGTGTTATCAGAACCTAAAAAGCTACTCATTGTATTGCTGCGTAGTTGCTGGTGTGTATTGAATAACTGCAGTTATCATTAGAGGCATAGTATTAATTAAACATGATGTTTATCTGTTATGGAAAATTAGAAGAGCTACATTGTTCTAAATACCAGATGTGATAAATTGTTTGTTATTGACTTCTGTGACCAGGCAGTGTATCTTGCAGATCCTTAAACCTAAATGTTTTTTTTCATAACCATGAAAAACTCCTCTCTCCTTTTTTATTCCATATTCAGAGATAAATTTTATTTGCTAGTTCATGAAGCTGCCATATAGAACAGGAAGAAAATTCAGTAAGTTATTACATCTTTGCCACAGGAGTAGAGTGTAGAGGAATTGTATAACAGAAAAGGTTGAACTCCTCTCATTCTCTCATTTGACCAATTAAGACAACTGCCTTCCCTTTGGTTTGGTGAAAGCTCTTGTTCTAAGTAATGTGATTATTTATTTTATTTTCTTTGTTCTAACTTTTGGATATATTGTATTTTACAAATCATAATTTTGATTTGCTATTAGTTTTGCAAGAATAAGGAGGAACAAGTTGCCTCCAGAGACCTCTTATATAATGCAAGAAATAATGAAGGGACATGTGCAATAAAAAATTGTTAAAAAAAACAATAAACTGTGCCTTTTGACAAAGTATTATATTTGATGTATTTGAATTTTCAGTTAAACTTACATTGGACTGTGGTCACCAAACTATTCTCTGTACCCTTTCATAGATCTAATATCAAGTGCAAAGAAAAAGTGAAGTGTGACAAGGTGGGAATTTTATTAAAAAAAAAAAAATCAATGGAGGGAATCTTGAGGAAAGGAGATGTCAGATCAGAAAATGCTGGTATTAAGCAGCTTTTTGGAGTGGTGTTTTAATGAGAAGTTTTACCTGTCCACTTCTCAAAGTCTAGGTCTTCTTATGAAGTGTGGATTATTTCATTCTTCTGAAAAGAGGATTGGCTGGATCCTTTCTTTCCATATTGGCTTTACACAGAGCACTTGCTGAGAAATATATTAAGAATTGGTTTAGATGTAATGTTACAAAATGCTTTAGCTTCATGGGTAGTTTTCTGTTTTACCATACATGAAGTTGACCTTAAGGGAAGCAGATATCAAAGTAACAGAATTCTTTGTGTAGAATCATTGTGTTATTTACAAATAGGCTACATTAAATCTATGGAATAAAGGGAGGCATGATGTGTCTGTATCAAAGAACACTATATATATGAAGATCTGTCATTATTATTCAATTCACTTTCTAAGTAGTCAATTTTGTGTGACTATTCAGGAAACTAAACTGAATTAGCCCTTTTGACCTCAGGAGTCTTACACAGTTAAATATTTATGAAACATCAGAACATGATAGTGGCTATTATGGCTCCTCAATTTTAGCAATTAATTTTATTGACAGAACAATAAGGACTCCTTCTTTATCAGTGTGGCAATGTCATAATTCACTTTATATTTGTTTAAAAAAAAACCAAACCAAGCCACTGCATGTTGCTTGTATGCAATGGGCAACCACTGTCCCGATACAGCTCTACTAAAAAGCCATGTGAGACCATGTATGTATTTCACCATATGTGAGATGATCATGTTGTCATAGTACATATTATACTTTCTTTCTCAACACATTAAAGATAATCAATATATTTTTTAAAAGCACACATTCTCTAAATCAATCAAAATTTTTTTCATGCCTTTTAATTTGCTTCATTTAACTCTCTCTAACCATTCTACTGTTATGTTTTGATTTTACTCAGCACATTGAATGCTGTGGTTTGTTTTCAACAGATGTGACTTTGAGTGCACTGGAGAACAATTTATGCATTAGACTCAGAATTTTAAATGAATGTGCCCTCTAATGATTTCCTCAGTCTAATCAGACACTTAAAAAATGACACTGAAACCAAGAAAAATTACTTAAAGGATCAGTTACATCTAAAATGATGAAATCAATAACAATATTTTCTCTGGGATTCTTTCTCTTCGATAAGCAAAATCTTTACTTAAGTTAAAAGCCACATTAAAATTTAATCACAATCTGTGTGCTTTAGCAATTGATAATTTCTGGACATCTGCCTTCTGTTTTGTTAAAATTTTGTATTCCTTCTGGTTTTCTCTTGTACCTAATCATGCTATAAAAAGACATTTGAAATTTTAAAAAAATTGAAAAGGGTTTATAATTTAGGCTAGAAAATATCACGGCCTATAAACCTTTGTTGTGTTTTGGTTTTTTTTTCCACACTTAAGCATAGTATGAAAAAAAGCAAATTGTAACCTCAAAATAAGCATGTTGCAAGATAAAAATACTAGCTTTAATATGATCACCAACAAACAAGTTGGTTTTCAAATTATATGTATTGATTCTACTTGAATGAAATGAAAGCAAGGTTTCTTACAGACAGTTTATAGAAGCTATTTTGTCCAAGTGACACATCTTGGATATTTTTAACAATAACTTGGGCTCAGAGTAGTTGTAAAAGCATAGGAATGTTGTTAATTGCATTTATATGTTTCTGAAAAATTTTGCCTTAAGGATTATGTGTTAAGATGATACATTTCATAATCTAAGAGCAGATTTTATAGGAAGAACTACAGCAATCGCTGCTTCCCCTTGTTTCCTCTCCACCTAATTTCTCAGAGGAGGAGAATAACGAAAGATTATATTTCACAGAACTTCCTCTGATTACAACTCCATTCTGTGATCACCTAACATGTCTGCAGAGACTTGCAGTGATAATGTAGTATTTATTATAGGAGGACTATTTAGGAAAATCAATATGTTCAATGTAGGCTGTGCATTTAAGTCTTGAAGGCTGAAATAGCTGACATAGTGGTCATAATGTAGTGTCTTGTGGTAAAACATTTTTCACTCTATTTCAGTGTGCTTGAGTTAATCAATAAGGTTAACTATATTTGTCAGGATTAGGGTCAATAAAATTTGTACTTGTTCAATGTCAGAAGTAATGTAAATGCTTGTATTTACTTTTGTCATACTTTGCATCAGCTGCTAATTAATTAAACTTCTGCTAAAATTAATAAATAAGTAATAATTAGATACACATATAAATCCCCCATAACTTAAAATGAAGCAGATTGCTGTTTCTTGAAAATATAAGTATCCATATAGTATGTCAATTAAGAAAAAAACCTGAAATATTGCAAATATGTCCACAATATGTCCAAATATGTCTGCAATATGTCCAAATGTATGCACAATATTACAAATTTCAGACTATTGCATATTTTAGCATATATAGTATCTAGAATCTGTACATTAAAGATGATTATTCTGAAATAGTTGGAATTGTCTACAGCATTTTTTGAAGAGAACATGAGTTGATTTTCAAATTTATTTAATGTATTAAACATCTGGACACTATATCAAGAGATTTTTCTAAAATATAATTTATTATGACAATTTCTACAACCTGGAGAAATGAAAATTACAAAAAAAAATTTGTTGTTATTCTTCCTCTGTGCTTTTTAGGTACCTTAAACCAGTTAAAGAATTATAAGCTTTCCATTAACATTTCACTTGCAGCATGTTTTAAAATAGATTCTCTTGTCTCATTTGTAGGAATCTTGAACATTTTCTTCTTTCCTTCATCTGTTGCTTTTGATAATATTTCTATTTTGTGTTTTGGAGAAGTGCTTTTGTCAAGCATCTTGGGCTTTTTATTACTAGACTTCATACTTTTTCTACTACTGAACGGGATACAGAGTGAAAGCTGTTTTTAGAACAGAATATATAATTGTAAATGTTGTATATTTATTAGGCACTAGAAGAATAGTAAATGTTTCTTGAGTGATGATGTCTCCCACAGTTTTATTTCAAGCATGCCTTCTTTGTAGGATTGAAACCTATGTACTTATGTCCTAACAACTCCAATTTAGGTTTATTGGTTTTGTTGGCTTTTTTTTCCTAATGTTTACATTTTCTCTTTAAGCAAGTCTTATGTGGTTTATGGTGTTACTGTCCTCTTAATATCCATGAAATTTGCTAATATTTACTTGTTTTTTTACTCAATAATTCTATATCATATTATCAGTTTACATTTTCAAACATAAACACAAACATATATGCTAAATGATTCATGAATACAAATACTTTCCCTTCTTGTCTTTTTTAAAGAGTTAAAGAGACTAAATCTTTTCAAATGAATGCACTAACTGTCTGCTTTTCTGAAAGCAAAAGCCAAATGAGTGGTTAAAAATATTGCAAGTTTGAAAATGCAAATGGTGTTATCCAAATATGCAGCCATATGTCCACAAGATACTCATTTTTTGGAAAATTTGTAAAGCTTTGAAGAAAAAATATATTTAGAGATTCATGGCCCCGCTCCTCCACCTCCTAAATGTAATTAGAAAACAACTACATTAAAATGAAATGTCAATAGTACTAGTAGTGCTGACTTTATTGTATATTACATATTTTTCTTAAAGTAGCAAAATTGCTATACTGAATCCAAATGCTTTAGTATGCTATAAAGTACTATATAAAGGTGAGATACTTTTTCATAAACCATTTTGTTTTCTAATAGCTATCTTTTCTAAACACCTAAGGAGCTAATAGAAACTATCAGGCTTAGACACTCACCAAACTTAAACATAAATTAGTTTGTGTAATTTATGCTACAAAGTTTGTCTAACCTTTAAGCAACTTTGCTCTGCTGATCACAGCATCAATAACAATAGGGGATATGAGGCCAAATCCAAGTGGTTAAACCCCTAACAGGAAAATATCAATTAATCTTTTTCAATGGAGTTGAAGTATGGGTAATCCTCTCATTAAATAGTTTGAACTTTTCTCCCAGTAAACAAAAGAGGGATAATGAGTGATGTGGTCTGACTTGTTTACATGGAGAATCTTCAAGAGGCTTAGGCTCAGCTTCTCAACACAGGGTTCTTCATAGTCACTTGTCACTAATTGCCCTTTTTACATTTGTGTCAGTTCAGAAATTCCAAAAATGAAAAAGTTTTGTGGTTTTAAGAATAATAGTGAAAAATGCCAATATTTTAATCTGGTACACATTACTTTCATTGTTTGGAAATTTAATTTCCCAAATAATTATTTAATGATATTTTATAACTTGTTGGTAAACATAAAATGTACCTCAGTGTGTTTCAGTGATGGCTTGAATATTTTATGTAAATACAGGTCTTGAAGAAATCATTTAAGGTATTTAATTTTTATTTGAAATATGAACAGAAAAAAAGATATTTTGGGGGTTTAATTTTTTTACATGAGCCCACTATATTTTCAGAAGTATGAATTTAATTTACAGTATCTTTTGTGCTTGCTTGTTTCTCAAGCCCAAGCTCAGAGGTCTGGGTTTTGATTTAGCTTTGCCTAGAAATTCAGATAGAATCAGCCAAGCACATTTTGTTCTCTAATGCCCTTTCATTGTTCCTTCCAAGACATGTTCTCCATCATCAAGATCAGTTATCTTGGAAGAAGATGAAGTGTTTTAGTATGCAGATATAAGAACCAAGTCAGGAACAGGGAGGTTAAGAAATTTCAGTAGGGCTTTGCTGTGATAATTCAGAACATCAGAGCCAGGGACTGATCATACCAGGCACAGAATATAAATGCAACTCCATAATGATTTCCTCTTCAACTGCTTCTGATTCTCTTAAAGAAAAAAGTTACAGTACAGGATGCCAGGAATAGTAAAGAAAGTTTTTTTACAAAACAAAAAGCTTCTATTTCCTCTAATATTTCTATTTTCTGCTTAAAAAAAAAGTAAGTCAAGCAAAGAAATACTGTATGGCCAATGTTACTTCATTAGATGGACAACAAAAATTTTAGTATAGCATAAAAAAAAAAAAAAAAAAAAAAGAGATACATACTCTTGTCTGCAATGAGGATTGCTACTATAAAAGAGAAGTTTGATTCCAAGGAAGTTTCTAATTTCTTGCCATTTTCATACACAGAATTTGGAGGCCAACATATTTTGCGTGTTTCATTTAACAGTACAGTGATAATTAAAACACTTGGGGGAAGCCCATGCCATGGTTTCACAGAAGAATGCAGTGGGTGAATTGGTTTCACAGAAGAATGCAGTGGGTGAATTAATCAAAAGTCCCATGTCCCTGTACTGTAAATCAAATACGGAATTCACCTGCTTAGATCAGGAAATTGTTTGTTTCATTTCCATCTGTTATCTCTACTTGATGAGGGTTTTTGCTGGGGTAATATTTCTCCAAATATATTTTAGTGTCTCTGACAAGTCACCAAAATTCCACACATAAAAAAAAAAAAAACGATGCGTAAGTATAATTAGAGGGGGTAAAAAAAAAATCTAGACTACAAATTCTTTAAAATTATTTATTACTTTCAAGAGAGATGCAGGAAGGGATTTTTGAGGAACCATTCTAAGGACCCAGCTGTTTAAACAGTTCTGGAGATCACTGTCCTCAACAATATATTTCAAAGGTGTGTTGAAGCAGTTACTCTTACTGCTTAGGCTTGATTAATTCTTCTGAATTTCTTCAGCAATGTTTATTGTACTGTATTAATAGATCAAGACATCTGAACCCTTACATGAATTATAATTTTTTTTTTTTAATTTTTTCTTTAAGTAAGGAACCAAAGCTCATCAGTGTTTCCTCCACTGTCCAGAAACACTGAAATATTTGTCTAGAGAATGCAGTTTCCTAGATGGTGTTCTTACTGATAGAGAAGAATAAGCTTACCAAGCATTTAAGTTTAAAAAACAAAAAAAGTCGCAGCTGTTGTTTACATAGAGACAGGAGTAAAATAGGGAAGGCACAATTCTTGATATAAAAGTAAATGTGAATATTCATATTCTGACCAGGCAAATCTTATTGTCTGAAATGTTGTGTTTTATAAAAAAAGGTTATGATTTTCTGTTCTGTGACATTTGAGATTGTCATCTTAAAAAAGACTTCCACTTCTCTTGTCTATTCCACCTAACCAGAAAATTTGTCCTGAATTGTCTTAGAATTATGTTAAAATATACATTTCCCTGTTACTGCAACAGTAGCAGCCCTGATGGAAAAGCTTTTTCTCTTCATCTTCTTCTGTACACCTCACTCACAATAGATTGTGGTTATTTGGCATGCATTTGAGTGCAATTTAGTTCATTTGAATGATTAGCAGAAGAGTCTGCATTTTCAGAGAACTGCCCTAATATTAAGAACACGGCTATTTAGATATGAGAATGCAGAACTGTATTTTGTGAAGACCTTTTATATGTGATGTATAAATATGTTTAAATTTAAAGTAGGGATATTTAAATTGGTTTCAATAAACAACAAATAAAGATAGCTTTGTTATTTAAGTTAAAGTCAGACATCTGTCCCAATGCCTTGTCTTTCATCAACTGTCACATTACCCCCTTGAGCTGCTAGTATAACTTAAAGATCTCTTACAACCAGAAACTATACATACTGTCCTCCAATAGTTTTGTTCATTTTCTGTTAACTGGAGTCAGTGATACCTGTACTCAGCTTAGAGGACACACAAAAAAAACCCAAAACCCAACAAAAAACCAAAAAAAACCCAACAAACAAACAAACAAACAAACAAAAAGAACAAATACATTGTATTGGATTCAAGTATTACATTGATAATAATCAGTCTGATGGTTGCAGGAGTTGCGGTTTCTGAGGTAATTTTTTTTTGTCTAGCTGGATAGTTGGGCATTTAGCCTGGAATTTATCTACATGTAATCCTCTATAGAAATAAAGAACTAAGTATTTACGTCACAATGCAGTATCTGATATTTAATGAAAGTCTGTAAATAATTAAGGGCTCAGTCACAGTGAATTTACTACTGCTTGGTAAGTAGCTATGTGCATTCCAGCTATGATTATAGTGCTTGTTGATGTGTGTATATAGTGAAAGAAGTTTAAGTTGAATTACCTCACAACTGACATGAATTAAGATTGCACAGATGGTGTTTTCTTACATGTATCAATTGATGTGCATTAACTCATTAAGCTACAGAAACTTAGTTTCTGAGATGTCTGAGACCCAAAACTCTGGAAAAGATAAATAGTAGCAAATACTTTTGTGATGGTTACATAGATGTTGTATAATTAGAGTTTTTCAATTCCTGACTAATGCTGATAAAAACTTAGTGGGATTATAAAATTAGGCATTATCTTTGCCTGCTTGGCATTAGACTTGATAACAGAATAACATCTACCCTGCACTTTAAAACATTTGGGTAGTCATCCAGCTACATAGTTAGACACCTTACATTCCTAAAACAAGTTCTTAACTATAGTTTGGGTTTTTTTAAACAGAGATATAGCTTTAATTTTCAGTGCAATTTCTGTTCTAAGTCAGTTCAGACCTTTTCAAAATATCTAATCTCTGTTAGAGGACATGTTTGAAATGAAACTGTTTATACCATAATGACTCTTTAAAGGCTGTACTGTAAATACCTAAAATCAGTATTAGAAGAATTTAATTTGCCTTTTGACCTAGGGTTGCGTAAATAAAAGTATATGGCACACTTCAAGTTCCCTTAACAACTGCAAGTTATTTTAGTCAACTTGCATAAAATCAAATGTTGAAGTTAATTGTTTTGCTGGGAACAACTCTTCTTTACCTCAGTTTAAAGAAATGTGGTGCAAGTGAATTTTTGCATTAAAGCTGTGCTGATGTAAGAGATGCACAAGTGCAAAAAGCTGAAGTTTTCTACCACACTGGTGAATTGAATCAGCTCAAGTAGAGCCTGTAAAACTCAAGGCCCAGCAAAACAGGAAAAAAAGCAGCAGAGGTGATGGCTAAGTTCCCTCCTTTGGCAACTCTAATGTGTAATTTTACTCTTAATTAACATAAAGGCATTTTTATATTGCAATACCATTATAGTATGAAGACCTAAATAGAAAGAAAGTTTATCTGGGCATTATCTTATTTCTCCCTTATTACATTACATGAAAGAAGAAAGTATTTCAACCTTAGAGAAAGGGAAATGATCTTCGCTAGAAGCCATTTAGAGGATAAGTTTCTTGAGAAAAATAATTTCTATCAGAAGAGTGTCCACTTCTCTCAGAATAAACTGATTTTTTTTTTTTTTTCCTTTCACAGATACGGCAAATCATTTACTATATGTTCCTTTATTGCTTCTCTTGTAAAATAAGTTCAACAATAGTAAACATACATCAAAGTTATAGTAAACTAATGCACTAAATACAAAATGCATAGGCTTCTCAAGTGGAAAGTGCAAGGTAGTGAGAGCATAATAAATAGTGTATGGAGTGACACAGAATTGTGATATAACAGTTGAAAGGGAAGTAGTGAAGAAAGATAATTTCACAGTGCGGTGTTAGTAGGCACTTCTGATTCATGGCCTTTTCACATTTATCTTTATTCTGAGGAAACATTTAATCTCATCCAGTACCATCAGCGTGAGAGGAAGTGGATTGTTTAAATTTATGCAATTTTAAGATCTCTTCTACTCTGAACTGAAGTGAATTTCACAACAATTTTACCATGTAAAAATCTTACAGATGTTCAAAGATACTGTAAAACCAGACTAGGAAGGGAGTTAAGTATTTCTCTTTGTTCTGCTTGCTATTGGAAAGATTCATAGCTCCCTCTTTGTGAAGGTTTGGAAAGAGATCTTGAGTTGCTATTATGGGAAAGGAACCCTTCCAAATATTCTTTGTGGCCTTAAGTATAACATATGTCTGAAGATAGTGTTCAAAGAATGGATGCCAGTGGCACTGAACTGAAACTGTGCAGTATAGTGGGCTATAAACCCTGTCTTACTAAAATTCACACCATGAGAATAAAATCTAAGTGTGCTGCTCCTCCTGCAAACAAAATGCTACATCATCTGAATCAAAAGTCTGATTACTGCTTTAATTGATAAAACCTATTACCTGTAACACATGATACAAAGTAGAAGAAGCATGTCACTCCATAGTAAGAGGAAGGTGGTTTTTATCATCTTCAGTACTAAGGAAGTAAAAATAATAATAAACACAGTGGATGTAATGTTTAAAGATATTGTTCATATTATTTTTATATGAATACAATACTCTCTTGTTATATAGTGATGATTGGAAAAAGATACAGATGTATAACTTGTGGTGACTTAATACAATTTAGGATTCTGCATAATCAGATGCTGAGAACTTACTTGAAAAGTTACAGAGGGAACGAACGAAACGAACAGTAACAAACCTTTCATCTTGTAACAAAAGGAGAGTTTCATTTTCCTATGAGGTACCCTAGTATGTTCCAGTTCCTGTCAACCTGTGCTTCAGGCTTAAACAGTAGAAAATGGGATGGTAAGGAGAATCCAATACATTGTATATATAGTCAGTGAAAGCATTAGATTGTAAAGTATTTTGGGGGTGTATGTAGGCAACCTGGTAGGCTTTCCTAGTTCCTAGAAGCCTATCCCTTTACATCCTCTTCTTCATTTATTAGAAGGAAGAAAAAAAAAAATCTGTAATTGTACTTCTTAGCAAAGTAGGAATGTATGTGTGCAGTGTTTGTTACAGTAAAGACGTCACTCACCTAAATATGTACTAATTTGATATATTAATCATCTTTGGGGTTTAGACTTTCACCCACCTTATTATACACTTTTTTTTCCCACGTACTAAGCCATTGAACTGATTCCAATGAAAATCTAAGCACAGTATCTGGGAGATATATAAGTATTTAAAAATATGGACCTTTTAGAAATACTCAATAAATGTTTATCTTAATTATATTTGACTTCAAAGCAGTGCAAAATATAGATGCTGCATTCACATTAAATGTATTTATGAGTTCCCATGTAATCATTAAAGTTGCACATTGCCATAGTGTAAAACTGTATGCGGTTCATCAAGGTCAGTTCAATGACTTACATAACCCTTTTTCTCTGTTCTTTAGTGTGGAGTGGCCACACCTATAAGGCCATTAACTTTCCAGATTTTCCAAATCTTCCTTGGTCCCCAAATTGTTAGTGTAGGAGATGTTAGTCAAATGAGATAGGGATTTAACTCCTCTCAAAAATCTTTTTCTGTATCAGTGACTACTAATTTTCCCTTTTTCTTCTGATGGAAAATGTTCAGTTTCATCTAAAATTATCAGCAAGGGACTACGTAGATTAAAGATGTTTTCAAGGGACTATAGACTGGGTTTCTACCATTTTGAATTAATTTCTGTGTGAACAAAACCTCAGGTAAACCTTGTTTATGAAAACTAAATGAACTCAATCCTGGAATGTTCATTCCACCCTAGTAATTAGAGCTGTTGATTAACACCTCACATTCACGGCACTTGCATAAACATAAACCTAAGCAACAGCAACAGAAAGTGTCATTAGGACAATCTTAAGAACAAGAAACCTGTCACCTGCTGGTGACACTGAAGTTTGTTGACTGAGCTGAAATATGTTGCTGGCAAATAATACTGCAAAGTAACAGGCAGGGATCTCTGCCTTTCTGCAGCAGAGGTGAAATTATGAGTCACTGAGGGACCAGGGAGAAACAGTAAAAGGGTTTCTGAATTTGGGTCTGATTTTACCCTACATACCCTCTGTTCTTGCACATCTTCACTTTGAAGTAATGAAGTGTGAATGGATGACATTTTGTGAACTGTCTTTTGCCATTACTACTGAAAGCTCTCTCTAGGAAAAAGACATAAAATGATATATCTTGCCTTGTGCTTCATTATCTTTTCTCATACTAGTCCTCTGGTAGAAGTGGGAGCACTGTAAAATCATATCCTTAACTGTGTCCTTCTCAACATAGTAACAGAGAAGAGATAGCTACACGTGTCGATGAACAGTGAGTGTTTCAGAAAATATGAAGTGGATGGAGTATAGGTAAAAGACAATCCATTAAATTTGTTTGGGATTTCTTGAGTAAAAACATTCCAGAGTTTGCAAAAAGAGAGCTTATGCAACTAATATCTTCCTTTGGTAGGTAAAAAAAGGCTTTTGATATGTTTTGCTAAGTTAAACACATCACAGTGCCAGAATAGGAAACCTAGAATTTATGTTATGATGATTAAAAGAGTATCTCACAGTTCTCCTGTCCTGGATAGGTTTCTGAGAAAAGAATGTTATCTAGATAAAATGATGGGGGGGGGAAGAAAAAAGAAGGAAAATGGCAGAGATTTGTTTGACTGTCCAAAAAACCATCCTCATTATACCCCAGCTGCGAATGTTTCCATCAGAAACATTGGAAGATGGCTTAAGGTAAGAAAAATGTGTATGTCTAGAGCTGAGAAACTAAATGGGCACACATTAATCTCTGTGGCTGATCCCAGCAGAGATGATAGCTTGTATAGATATTAAGTGATACCAGCCATTTTGCAGTATAGTCAGGGACATGTTAAGGTAAGTAACGCATTGTAATTTGATGTTAATTAGGGTAGAAAAGGATGGATAGGAGATGATTATGAAGAGTGAGGAAGGGAGGTTTCATAAGTAGTCATTGCTGTTGATTGAGTTTTCTCTCTGTTTCTCAAATTCATTTGTAAGATCTAAGGATTTGTTTAATTTAATTTTTCATATTTTCATAGAAGAATGAATCATAGGTGAATATTAATTTTTACTTGTTTATTTAAGAACCTTATAAATATAAAATAGAAGCACTCTGTGGGTTACCATGCTAGCCACTCATTACCATAAACCCACTCAATCAGAGTGGGAATATGACCAGTAGAGGGCAGGACCTATTTAGTATTTCTGGTTTTCTTGTATTTAAAATGTTTGAGTTAAAATATTGTACAAATGAGAGCTTAATTTCATTTGTGAAATACATGAGCAGAACAACAAATGGTTTGTGTATATAGTTAGCTCTGATTTATTGACCATAATATATCCATATTGTGAGAAATCATAATAAAATTTCTGTTTTAATTTTAATTAAGGATTATTCATGTCCTAATTAAAAGTAAGTATTTTTTTAATCAGAAATGAGGTCACTACTAAAGTAATATGAATGTGGGTTTTTTCTGTTCAAGGATTTCAAGGTATATTATAAAAAGTGATTAATCCCTATGATCCTTTGACATATTTATTATTATACCCACCTTGAAAGTAGTTAAAAAAAAAAATTTACTCAAGGGCAGGTAACAACTGGGTGATAGAGAAGAAAGCAGGAGTCAGGAGTGACAGTGGTTAATCTTGCAAACACCAAGTTAGTATCTTTCCCAAAGTTTTAAGGTATTGTTTGAAGGATGTAATTTAATACAGTATACCTTAAAAACATCTGTCAAGAGTGTCTGATTTGGAAGTTGATATAAGAATGTTTTTAAGCATTTGACTGCTTATTTTTTAAAAAGTCTCTTGTATTCTTGCTTGTTTGAAAAACTAAACTAAAATCTTTCACCAGATTTCCTATCTCAGTATTAATCTAGTAGCTAAGAGAACTCCAGTCAACAAGGGCAGTTGCACTGTATTATGGGCAAATATTGTGGGAACAGGTGTGTTAGAGAAGGAAAGTATAGAACTGCGGGAACCTCCAAGAAGACAGAATGTTATGTGAAATACTTTTAAATACACATAAGATTTACTCTTAGAATATGCTGTCAGCATATAATGCCTTGAATTTAATATGTCTCTGTGGTATAATAACATAAAAGAGATGTGTATTCAGTCTAGCAGAAGAGAAAGAAAAGAATGAAACAGAGGAAGAAGAAATTTCAGAGCTTAGCACAAATTCACTGTTTCTGACTTGTAAGATATATGTTTGCTTTGCAAGCTTCTTGAATGTTAGCAGATAAATTTTACTTCAAGTGCATCTACTTTTACACAACAAAGTGCACTTTGATGGAACTTCTGATGGGGAGTGTGGGGGGGAATGTGTGTTGTCCTTGTACATAGAGCCTCTTCCAAACTATATCTAAAATAGTAATGAACATGTTGCTCCAATAATATTGACTCAATAAGATCATATGGTGAAACATTTCCAGACATATTGATAAATTCATTGATTCTCCCCATTCTTTTGGTCACTGGACTATAGAAAAAGGGATCACTAGCCATTTGACCTTCATTGTGTATTAAATAAACACCAGATGGTAAGGATTCATTCAGTAAATCTATTCTTTCTTCTTCATAGTCATGTTCACACTGTTGCTTCCCACTGAGTCTTTATCTTTATTTGTCATGGTGCCAGAGCTGCCTCTATAGCACCTTTCATGCATCACAGCTTTCAAATCTTGTCCCATTAGTTTCATTTTGTTTCTATCATAAATAATCTACTGCTTTCTCATACACTCTTTCATTACCTAATAATGCTCAGTCTTTGTACAAACGGGTAAAGTATTAAAAGGTTAGTGAGTACAGTTTGCCCATTAGTATATAGTCTGTGTGATACTTTATGAGAGAAAAATGTAAGCTACAGGTAATAATTATGCATTCTATCAAATATCCATACTTTCAATAACTAGGGATATATTCTTTTTATGACCCTTCTATTTTAAACGTGCTGTTTTTCTAGAAGTTGATAGCATGAAACTTCATGTAGAAAGAATTAGGTGCCTGGAATTTAGCCATTTTGAATATCTGTTCACTGGACACATTTTTTGAAAGATACAGACTTGGGGAGGATTTACAAGATCAACTTTTTTACAAGATTAACTTTTAGTTAAGGGCTAATTGGATTCAGATTTGAATTTCTAAATGACTCAAAGTTGAAAATGAAAATTTTGGTTCTGAAGTGTTATCAGATCAAATAGATGAAACAAAACAAACATAGCAATGTAGTTCAGCCTTTTACATGGAAGTGTAATACGTACTTTTGTGAAAAAAGGTGTTCATTGTTTTCTTCCTCATTAAACTCCAGAATAGTAGAAGACCATCAGGAGTTATCAGATCATCAGATCTCAGATGTGTTACTGATTGAAAAAAGTCTTCGTCCAAGTGTCTAATAGAAAATATTTAGTATTTGAATTGTATTACTAGTAAAAAGAGGATACAGTCAAAATTTCTTGGTTATTTAAAGTACAGGGGAATTATTTCTGTATACAAACCATGGTCTTTGAAATAATCTTGTATTGTGTGTTCAATGTTCACCAACCTTTTAATGGCTTAGGGGTTTATTTGTGGATTGGTTTTGGGGTTTTTTTTGTTTTGTTTTGTGTCTGTTGGGGTTTTTGTGTGGTTTTGGAGGGGGTTAAGTTTGGGGTTTTTTTTTTTGTATGTGTTCAGGTATACTGGAAAGAAGAGAAATTATAAGGAAAAACTTCCAACTCAGTAGCTTTCTGATAGTAATCAACAAACAAGAAACCATTTTAATTCCCCTAAGAATGAAGAAACATTAATGCTGCCAAGAGTTTTGATGCTTCCTGGTTCTCTGAGTATATTCTGTTAATCTACAGGTAGCATATACTTTTTCAGATAAATAGTAAAGACAGTAAATATTCCCCTGTCCCATTGCTAACACATCTTTTTGCATTAGGAAGCACATGCTGAGTCCCACATGGAAGTTTACTCCTTATAGCTGAAATAGAAAATCAATATCTGGATTGAGAAAAGAGAGGACTGTTTTGTGGGGTACTGCGGAAGTCTGAGGATACCAGAAGAGAGAGAGGGATAAATGGCCAGACTGTACAGATCATGGCTACCTTATTGTCTAGGTGACACCACTGTGTGATCATTCATTGTCATGTGCTCGGTGATTGTGACTGCTCAGTTCATCTGGAGCAGACAGTGCCTAACGTCCTATGCACAGCCAGTTGAAGTGGGTATATCGGTGAGAACAAGGAATTTCAAAATACACTTCTTCATAGGATCATAGAATGGTTTGGGTTGGAAGGGACCTTAAAGATCATCTAGTTCCAACCCCCCTGTCATCAGCAGGGACACCTTCCACTAGACCAGGTTGTTCAAAGCACCATTCAACCTGGCTTTGAGTACTTCCAGAGGCAGGGTATCTACAGTCTCTCTGGACAACCTGTTCCAGTGTCTCACCACCCACTCAGTGAAGAACTACTTTCTTATATCTAATCTAAATCCATCCTCTTTCAGTTTAAAGCCATTGCCTCTCGTCCTGTCACTATACTCCCTGATAGCGTCCCTCTCTATCTTTCCTGTAGGCCTCCTTTAGGTACTGTAAGGTACTCTAATGTCTACCTGGAGCCTTCTCTTCTCCAGGATGAACAACCTCAACTCTGTCAGCCTTTCTTCATAGGAGAGGTCATATGATCATCTTTGTGGCCCTCCTCCCTTCTCACTCCAACAGGTTTTTATGTTGGAGGCTCCAGCAAGGAAAGTAGTACTCCCCATGGGGTCTCATGAGATTGGAATAGATTGGCACAGTCAACTCCTTCGACATGCTAGCCATGCTTCTTTTGATGCAGCCCAGGAGAAGGTTATCATTCTGGGCTGCAAGCACCAGAAGCTGGGTCATGCTGAGCTTCTCATCAACCAACACTCTCAAGTCCTCCTCCACATGGCTGCTCTCAACCCACTCATAGCCCAGCCTGTATTTGTGCTTGGGATTACACCAACCCCTGTGCCGGACCTTGCACTTGGCCTTTTTGATCTTCATGAGGCTCGCACAGGCCCAGCTTTTAAACCTGCCAAGGTCTCTCTGGATGACATCCCTTCCCTCCAGCATGTTGACTACACCACACAGCTTGGTCATCAGCAAACTTGCTGAGAGTGCTCAGTCTCACTATTCATGTCACTGACAAAGGTGTTAAAAGAAGTTACCATCAACACATTCCAGGTTTCCTGGGTTACTTATGCCCTGCCATGTCATCTCTCCAACAGATATTGGGGTGGTTGAAGTCCTCCATGAGGACCAGGGCTTATGAACATGAGGCTGCTCCTATGTTAATCATAATTCATTACTCTACTGTCACTATAGAAGCTTGGCATGCGTTCTGGATTAACCTAAAGCAGAAGCCACTTTTTGAGGACAAATTAATTACTTTAAATACATCTTTTTTAAGGACCTGCAAAAATATGTTGTTAAAGAAGTAATAGCTTTGGTTTTAAACTTGACTAGAAAAAAAGTTTAACTTAAAAATATAAATAGTTTATGCTTGTTATCTCCTCTTGTATGCATTTTCAAGCATTACTTCCCAGGAACAGCTTTTTAACTCAGTGTATATTGCAAAGAATACAAATTTTACATTGAACCAAAAGAAACAATACGTTGAAAGACAGTGTTACTGCTGTTTTGCATTGTTTAACATTTGTGTTTCAGAATCTGACTAGAGACACCCATTGGTTTGGTTCTTTCCTTGGCTACAATACAGAGCTAGCAATGCAGCAGTTGTTTATTGTATAATTTGTGATGATTACTAATTTTAATCTGTTTAGTCCTCAGGCAATTTTAGTGATTGTTCTTACATATTATTTTCATTTTGCTAACAAAACTGACAATTTATCCTATGGACCATCTCTTCCGGATGACATTTAAATTAAGTACCTGACTCAAATGCAACGCAGAATTCATATTTCAATTTACCTTCTTGTAGTTACAATAACCGGAAATGTTATTACTTAGTCAAGGTTATTTTCTGTCCTTAGGCTTCAAAGCAAAAATATTTGGTGGAGGAGGAATGATGTCACTTTTAAACTTTCTATTTAGCTCTAAGAGCTGAAAAAGGCAGTGTAACCCCCTCATGCATAAATATATCACCTTAGGTTTATATTTCACTACTTTTAAAAAGTACTGAAGAATATGCCACAATATGTCTTGTTCTAGCAGCTGAAAAATTATGCTATGACTAAAATGACATCATTCTGCCTCCCACAGAATGTTTTGGCTCCGAGAGCTCAAGGAGCAGATGAAATTAACATAAAATGTCACTGTCATACAGAAAGGAAGAAAAAATATTAACATCTTCTGTATTTCTTTCACAGATCTGAGTAGGAGGTCACCATAAAACATGTCACAAGAATTTTGAGGATGAAATAGAGCCCCTTGCCGAGGTCCAGTACAATAAACATTGTTGGTATTTTCAAAACAAGGCTTACTCTAAATCGAAGTGGTCTGTAGGATTTGTGTTTTTCGGTCCACCAAAAGTTGCTCCATAGGACTCTTTCATTTATCTTTATATTATTTGACAATTTTTAAATTGTACTTAACTATTTAGAATGATCAGTAGCAATCTAAAACTAATTAACATAGTTTACACTATTATTTTTTTATTATTATTTGCACTATTGTATCTCAGAACATTACAAAAAATTATTTTTCCATTTTAGTAAACTATACTCTGGTCAAATAGTAAGACATTCTCTTACTTAAAGAGTTTAAAACCCAGATATCAAAAAGGATGTGGTAGGCTGAAAAGAAAGCTAGACAGCTACCAAGAGGGTGGGAGGGCAAAATAACAAACTGAACAAAGCTTACCAAAAAAAGGTTGAAGTTTCATCTCACAATATTTGACCAGCATGATATAGAAATATTTCTGTGGCTATCATAGAAGACTTGTGATTTAAGTGTCAATGCCCCTTTTCATTTAAATTTATCAGAATTTCCTATGAAGAAAATTGATGTGTGCAAATTTTGAGGCTGTTTAACATCAAGTAAGCTGTAGTCTAGGTGTTGATAGAGAACTTAGTAAGTAGGAAAGCTTAACATGGAAATCAAAATATCTGTTTTGATCATACCAGTTTTAAGTGCCAGCTACACATTTGTGAGAGATCAAGAAGGTAGGTCACAATGCTGGATGTGGGTAGGTGTTTAGTCAACAGCTATGATTGTGAAATCCTGACATAAGGAGAGAGGTGCAGAGAGTGAAAAATTGCTGATCATGGGCAGAGTAGCAGGAGAAATATACTGAAAAAGGGAGACTGGAATAGGAGGAGGCATCAAAGAATGTTTCTGAAGGAATGATGAAAACTGAGAAGAGAATAATAAGTGAAGGAATACAGTGATAGATAATTTTTTAAAATATATTTTAAAATAACACAGCACTGTAAGATAAAGCAGAATTTCTGTGATATATCCAGAAAAAGAGCCCTAACGGAGTAGTGCAGATGGCAATACCCAAGAATTCTTGACAGTATGGTTTTACGCTATATTTTACTGGTCTAGATAAGACTGGAAGGAACAACATCAGCCACTGAGTCCAATGTAATGTTGACTTGATTCAGTTTTCTTGGATGCTTTTCCTTGTGTTTATAGAAAACTAGAGTCACTACCAAAATAAAGAAATACAAATGAGATTTCTTATATTCAATTTACTTTATAAATAATTATTGTAGGAAGATTGAAGATACAGAAAATGCAGCACAAATAGAAGATATTTCTTTAATAATCAACGTGAGCCTAAAAGTCAAAATTATTAGAAAATGTCATATTTCGTTTCCATGGTACAAACTTCCTTCCTTTTTGATTTTAGTCATTAGTGATCAAGATAAGTATTTTCAAGGTAATTTCTGAGGTTTTTTCCCCTATACAAGCTATGCTTGTTTATTGAATGAAATAAGTGAAATTGTAGTGGCATCTAAATTCATAAGGTTATACATTGTTGACCATATGTAGCACATACGTATACATAGAAGTTTCATTGCTTCTTTAGGTCATTCTGCAACAAAAAGAGAAACAGAGGTAGAGACAAAATTCTGGTTCCCTCTGTCCTACACATGAACTCCAGTATATGAAGAAATTAAAAGTCAAAGTAAAGGTTTGAGAGATTGGCCTGGAAGGTCATCTGGTTGAGAAAATTCAGTGGCATGAGAACAGTGTCTTGACCTTCCAACATAAATTTACTTGGCAGAAATATTATGTCTAATAATAGAGCATGAAAAAAAATATAGATAAAAGATGTCACTGAGAAGAAAAGCAGTATGATTTACTCAGGTATGCATAATGTACAGAGACTTTCAGACACTTGCTGAGGGTTAAGTACACGTTAAGAAAGCAGAAATCTTGTGGGTGGAAGCCAGAGTTTGAGTCTCAAGAATTTAATGGAAATCACAGTTATGCTGAAGAATTATATGACAAAGACAGTGATGAAAAGAGAGAATAAAGAGAAACAAGAGGAGGTTGGCAGAGAAACTGGTTCCTAAATTAATTACTCATAATCCTCAGAAAAATACACAAATCCATCCTAATGCATATTCTTTTGTGGCATAAGTGAGAAGTGACTTGTGACTTGAGCTGAGAAAATACTGATCCTTCCTAGCTATTGATTTGTAGCAGTAATTGAAGGATCTGTGCAAACCCAAGGTATTGAGAAGTAGCCGAAGAACATTTATCATAACTTGAGTCTTGAGATTGTCTGTCTAATAGCTTTTGGAGTAAACAGATGGAGAGGTACAGTGATAACCCTATCATTCATAGATTACTATGGTAACACTCTAGATTAGGTTGGTATTTTGTGGTTGAATATGCATTTTAAAAGCAATATGGTTATATCTTCCAAGATATAAATTATAATGTTTGGCATCTATTGCATATTTAAAACAATGCTTTTACTGAAGACAGCATCTGTATGACACAATTAAATTTCTGGGATACCACTGCCTGAAGATGGTGGTGTTTAACTAAGAGGTGAGGAGTCCACTGTGCCCACAAAAAGCTCCCTGTTTGAATTTCAGCTGTCAATATCACATTACCAAGGGCCATGAAGCAACAATACAGTCTGTCAGCTCATCCAGCGGCACACTCATGCTGAGTATGATTCATCAGGAGTAGATATTTTAATATTTCCTGTTTTACATTATAATACAATAAAATATTTTTATGAGGGGAAAACTGGGAAGGAAATATGCAGGTATATAGTCCTTCAGAGATCACGTGCAAGCAGTTTAAAAAAAATTTTGGCTGTCAACAAATGAGAACAATGGAGCATTTCTCCAGAACAATGCACTTTAGCACAACTTAGTGTGTATCTTTGAAATGTCAATTTCTCTGACACACTAGTGTAATGAATTTTCTGAAAACTGAAAAATAATAGGAAAGAGAATGTTTAGCTGTAGAGGAAAATTTATCCTTAAAAACTTGGCAAATTTACATAACCATTAGTAATGTATTCCAACTTCATTTTCACAGATATACATACATTTTATAAGGCATGCACAGCTGGCCATATCCTGAGTTCCTTCATATAAAAATTTCAATACTTTTAATAAGAAGAGGGATTTATTTTGGTTTTTTTTTTTTATTGTGAGAGATCAGAATCTGATTCTCTTGGTTTATATAGTACTAAATATTAAGTATCTTGATCTTCCAGTGGAGTTTTGTATTATATTTCAAATAGAAACAGTTTAAACTTTTTCTAGCTATTGTCCTCAGTCATAACTCAATTCAGTACATCAATGTGAGGTTCAGGGAGGTTAATTCTCCAGATGTAGGATGAAATGGAATAAAAATGTTTTTGAATGTCGATAGGATCAAACTATGCATTGCTGTCCATCAAACAGTAAGTTTTGATTAAGGAAAGTCTTCAGAGTCTGGATCCAAATTTATCTTTGAATATTGAAAATTCTTTCTGATTAGGTACATACACATACATACAGCCTTTCAATCTATGCTATAAGCATTTAATATAAAACTATTCCACTTAATCTTCATGCATAAGTGCTAAGTTTTATAATTACAACTGCATTCAAAATCTGATAAAATTAACAAAAGGCTTAAGTTTCTATTCTTAGCTTCTTATTCAGATACTTATATACTTTACCTATTTGATAATATAGACCCATATGCTGTTAGTAACCTTCTTACATTGTTTTTCTTGCAGCCAGATTTGTCTTAGTACCATTATATTTGAAATAACAGCATTGAGGAAGCCTATTTTTTTAGTTCCTGACTGTGATTGTTAGCATATCAAATTTATTCCATGTAATCCAGATCATTTTCCAGAAGCTTTGAGAACTGTATGTGGTAGTTTGTTAGAGAGCTCACAGAAACTCTATACTGACAGACCAAAAAGCCCTTCGACTGCCACTTTATGTCATTAACAATTTCTAAATCCATTACAGATGGGATGGACTCATTAGAACTGAGGGAGGATCTTTTTCCCAGCCAGAAATATCCCATGAGACTTTTCCTGCCTGTAAAGTTTCTAATGATTAATGGGAAAAAAATAGGACTGCCTGCCCCACAGTTGCCACACACTTTATTTAGGAAAGAGGTGATTTTATTTGGTGATCTGCTTGCACTGGATGTATTAAGATGTTAAATTCTAACTGGATATTATTTTAAAAGAGTTAGAAAAAGGAAAAACAAGCTCTACATTCTAATTATTGGTTGCGGTTTTTTTCTCTTACTTTTCAATATTAATATTTATAGCTTCACTGTAATTTGTATAAATGGTGCTAAAAGGCTAAAATGTTTATCTTCTACCCCCCACACCTCCCTTTCCATTCTTATGTTTTATTTCTGTAAATGAAAGCTACAGCTGGAATATTGTTTTACTACAAATCTCACACTAGCACTGTTGGTTGTGATGTGACACCAGAGATTCTTATCTGTAGGCTGGGCTGGAATTATTAAACATTCTCACATTGTGCAAAGTGTTGAGGATGAACAGCAGTGCAGTGAGGTGCATCCAACACTTCTGTGTTTCCCACCTGATCCTTGAAATATGACTCCTTTAAAAGGCTAATATTTGCTTTATACGGAAGTGACAATATTCAAGCACTAACATGTACTGGAAATATTGTGAATTCTATGTTCTTCTAAGTTCTTAGCTGAAGAGAAAATTTGAGAAGGGAAGAAAGGATTATATTCATTCAAATGAAAGGAAGGAAAATGTATGTTTTCTAACAAAAGTATCTTCATAACTTTTATGACAGGAGAATTTCTAGTTAATCCAAGTGATTAGCTTTCTTTGGGCTAACATAATACCTTACCACCTTTAAAAATAAGGAACTAAAAAGGGAGGCAAAAATACATTTCTGAATGTCTGATTTTATTTTTTTTTAAATCTGATACAAATATTGTATCCACAGTGTCTTCATTTTCACAGTAATTAATAAAATGAAAACACTAACAGAACCATAGATTCAAGACCAGCCTAACCACTTGAATAATACATCTGCACTATTTGTATGGAAACATCAGCATGAGGTGTAGAAAAGGAGCGATGGTAAACTAGTGTTTATGCTATAATTACATATACTTAAAATGCATGAAGTCAAGTTAGCTCACTAGTCTAATTCTACTGAGTAACTCTATACCACATCACATGAATCAGATCTTACAAGGCAAAAGATCCACAAAAATCCAACTCTCATGGACATGGTAGTCTAACAATACACCTAGATGCTCTACTAATGCCTGACACAAATGAGATTTATTTAATTATGTCCTGCATTAATGTAATTTAGAAATAGGATATAGGGACAAGAGAGACCTAGGAATCAGTCCAGAACTACTCTAGATTTCCTTATAATACTGCTAGGAACTAGCTGCCTGAAAGAGAATAATGAAGACTGGGCAAAAGGAAGAGCTTGATCCCAATTACAATCTGTTTGGGATGTGTAATTTTATTGTTGAAAAAGCAATCCATGAAACAGAAGTCTTCTCCAGTGTTTTCTTCATATTCTTTGTGGTTTTTTAATATTTTTTGTCTTGTTTTGGTGTTTGTTGTGTGGGGTTTTTTTGTGTGTTTTTGTTTGTTTTTTTATTTTGTTGTTGTTGTTCTGGTTTTTGTGTTTTCTTTTTTGTCATTCTCCATTTGTATGGTTTACAAGAGCTAGTAAGAGAACTACAGAATTACATCACAGTACTGAATCTCACCTGTTACACACAGAATTGTTATGAATGGAAAGGAAATAAGTCTAATGCTATACCCATCATGAGAAATCTACAAGAATTTTTTTCCTCTGAGTGAGCTACAATGATATATCTGCAAGTATTACAATTTCCAAGGTGGTGGCATCGGTGGAAGTAACAATGTAATAAGTAACTAGTTTCAAGCAACTAAAGTCAAACAGTATATTAACTGAAAGGGAAAAAAATCTTCATAAATTGTAATGAGAAATAGAAGTCTACAGAAAAAAATGTTTATTCAAAGATATACTGCAATATAACTTCAAGGAAAATAAATACTAGACATGAAAACTGAGTCCAAAACACAATTTGAAGGTTACAGTCCCTGTTTCCAAAGTCAGTCTTGTAAAAACCCAGTCAATTTTCAGTTGTGGGCATAGCTTTTTCTTTTTTTTCTTCCTTTGTTTTTTTTTGTGCTTTTTTTTTTGTTTGTTTGTTTTTGTTTGTTTATTTGTTGTTGTTTTTTTTCTTTTACTTAATGTTGTCATGGTAATGGGAAGTTTTTATTTTTGTAGTGCTGAGCAACTGTATTTAAATCAGTGGGAAAAGTAGGTGCTCAGAACCTCTGAAATAAAGTTTGGTGGACAATATAATTTGTAGTCAATGTTTTTGAGGATGTAAATCTGAGTTTAGCACATGCAGATGTTTGTTTCATGGAAGAGCTTCTTCCTCATTTTGTGACAATCTCCTGAGCTTTATCATACTGTATCAGAAATCACATTCTGATAAATGTTCCTGGGTAGGTGGAGGGATTCAATTTGTGCTTCAGACTAGTATCAATACTGCTGACATGCTTTTGTCATCTTAATAGTTTTGTTTTCATAAACAGTTGATGCCATAATGCTACAATTGGTCCTGATTAATTTGTCCATGTAAATTGGGAATACTTCAAACATATTGAACAGTAATGTAAAGGAAGCTGCAAAAGTAGATTTTTCTCAGTTAGGTCTTTTCTAACCTTAGGAGAAGTAATGCCTTAAAAATAACTTTTTAAATTATCATACAGTCAATTCTGTCTTCTAACTTAACTTCAGAAATATACCTTTCAAAGAGGTATTTATTGTATGTACTCATTAATGTATACAGAAGAGTTATCAAAGACAACAAAAGGAATATATATGCAAAGTTAGTCTTTTGATATTGTCACAAATCCATGCCTGTTGTTCTGTTACAAACATGTGAGAATGTTTCAAGAAAAATGGTTGAAACTTATAAATTAAAGGTTCTTCAATATTGCATCTGGCTGTAACATCTAATTAACATTTTAAAGGCTACAGTTTAATTTAAATGAATGGCAGGCCTTTGACTGCACAAGACAGCTCATGAACATGATTACAACAAAGTAATTTCCCTTTGTCAGATACAGACTTTCAGTAATAGTGTTCTCTTAGCTTAATAAAGTTAAGCACCACTTACAATCGGCACTTCATTTTGCTTCTTTCTATTATATAGAATGGTGGTTGTTCAGTTCTTATAGCAGCCATCTGCGTAGGTGTTCATTTGTACTCTCCTGCTGTGTGGGTACTCTGTCTAATTCCCAAGCTTCTAGCTTTATAATAGTTTCACAAAATGCTGTTTGAATTTTTATAAGCTAGTTTTCATTATCATAAGTTGAATGTTCCAAAGCTTTATACTGCCCAATATGGTTCTATTTTGACTCATGTTTGTATGCATTGATAATGTCTCTGTGCTGTAATATTAGTGTTAACAATATCCAGTGGAAAAAACTTGTTGTATAAGTAAGTTGAAATTTATAACGTTATAATTTATTCTATAATCTTCCCTTTCCCCCCAAATTAAATAAAATTACAGATATATTTCAAAATCATGATATAGTTTTCATTTAAAGTTTGATTCCTTTTCAGTGCAGCTGCAAAATTTGTGCAGGTTAAAGATATCCTAATGGGTAATGTGTAATCTAATAAATTGAAACATTCTGATACTGGTTTGTCACTATCTAAGACCCCTTGTTGCTGTTAGTTCCTATAGTTCTGCCTCAGACAAAAGGGAAGGATGTGATGGAATGGTATTTTGTCATTTTTTCCACATTACATTGCCCTCCTCTCTCAAGTGAATTCAGCCATTATTACCCCTATGCTTAGAGCCTGTTAGAGCATTCCACAATAGAAGGTCCCCCTTGTGTTCCTCAACCATATCTTGCGTTCCCTTGGAGAGGCATATTTGGAAGAGCAATTAAGCATTGTTGTTTGCAGAAGAAAGCAAGACATCTACTAGTATTCTGTACTTACATAAGGCCCTCCTTCTTAGGATCCCAGAATGCTTTAGAAGTATTCATTAAATTTATAGCACTGAAGCATGTACTTTCCACATGTATATTATGATCTGGGTGATTAAAGAGGCAAAGGAAAAATGAAATTTACTTGTTATGTAATTTAAAAAAAACCCTACAAATGGCAGAAATGGAGTGTAGCTATCATGATTCTTAATATTCCTCTGTACTTTAAAATTCATAGGCGTTTAGAAGAAGAAATCATATTTTGCCTACTGTTGAGGGAACAGTGGTTTCAAAATGTATTACTAGTAGTTCAGTATAGCCTTTTACAAATTCTATTTGAAATACATAAATAATCAAGAAAAATCAAAATTAAATCAGTGACTATAGACTAGACGTAGACAACTATCTAATTTAGTTTTCCCACCTCATATTAACATAGTGATTAAAAAATAAGTTATCCCTAAACTGGAGCACAAATCACATTCTTAAATACTCAGCAAATTTTTTTTTTAATTTTGAAATTTTTATAATTTTAATTCTCGATTAAATAATCTATATTCTAAAGCTTTGAAAATACATGTAGCTAAAGTTCTTCTTTTTTTTTTTTTTAAATACAGTGACAGAAAATTGCGTAATAAGCTCCTAAGTACTTCTCAGAAATGTTTTGAAACAATAACCTAAATTCTTAGATGTCTTGTCATTTGCCTATCATATTTCAGGCAAGCTTTTCCTATTTTGGAGTGCAAGAAACTTGTACTTTCAGTAGATTCACAATATCATCCTTAAAACTGAACACGGTATTGCTAACAGCATTGAAAAAGTTCTTTTGTCAGATGGGAAGGATAGATGACTGAAATCTTTTAGAGTCTGGGTATGAGTTTCAGTCATGAATGTTATAATTTAGCTTAGAAGTTATTTTACCAATCACTATGTACTGTGATCTGAAAAACTAATGGAAAGAGAACACAGTTGTCTAGATGAATCTGAGTGGAAACTATACTCCTTCACCCCTGGGTACTAACTCTCAAGAGTTATTGTTTCACTGTATGACCATAACAATTTATATATACCTCGATGCTGCACATTAATTATAGTTAGAGAATGGTGCTTAATTTTTTTTTTTTTTCCACATATTCAGAACATAAAAGTTACTTTGCCTTAAAATCCATGCTAGAAATCCCAATCTGATCAGGTCAAGGATAGATCTTTTGGTTTTCACTGCAGACAAAATATCAGTTTCTGTTCTTCATTTAAATATCTGAACATCAGAGGATCCTCAAGTGACTATCTAGCAATAAGCACTATGTAGTTATTCTGAGGTAAGGTGTTCTGTTAAGATTGGATCTCAAATAGTCTGTTTTCCATAAAGTACAAAGGACTGTAAATATTTCTGTAAATCAGACTGAAAGTGTGAGATTCTTTTTTTTTTGTTGTTCTAGTTCTGGATTCAGTACATGCTCGCCAATCTAAAAAGCCCTGCATGAGCCTGAGCCTAATTAATTCAACGATCTGCAAACTCCACGAGTCTTAGCATGGCAACAGTAACAGACGATGCTTCTTAAATTTACATTCTCTAGAGTGCACTTAATAGGATCAGAGCAGTCACAGAGAATACTCAGTTATGGAATTTTTTTTCTACCAGTAATTGAATTGAGTATGATTCTTTCCATTTGAAGACACATGCAGTTAGAAAAAGAATATTTTCTTATTGAGCACTAGATTTGTCCTGAAATGTGTACAAAATGATCATACAAATAAGAAGACCTCAAGGAGGAGGAACTGTATTTTTACTGCTGTTATGACTGGGGTTTTGCACAAGACAATTTATGTAAATAGCTCTGGGAAGAATGATGGACATTTTGAAAATACATGTGGAAATATATATTATAGCAAACTGAGTGCCTTGACATAAAATGAAAATCTAGAGATCTTTGTGAGTTATTTTATGATTCCACTGAATTTTTATTTCAGTCCTTCTAATTAATTCTTAAGCTTCAGTTCATAATAAGAAAGCAAGTTATGCTTTTTATTTATTTTTTCAGTGTTAGCTGAAAAGAACTAGGACTGCATCCAAATTTTTAAAGTACCAATGAACCAAATATTTTTTTTTTATCTTAGAATCTACTCAGAAAAAGTGCAGATGGCACCACCAATAAATGACTGTCATGGACCAAGATCTTTTCTATGCAAATGACTAATGCATCACTACAATTCTGTCAGAGCAACAGAAAGAGGCTGCCAAAAAAAAATCATATCATAATCAGTGAGTGTTCCTGATTGTTCACTGTTTGTAGCACATATGGATCTTCTGAAATACAGAACACCTACCTAAAAGAAATACTCAAATCATTATGCATCATGAACTTTTGCATGTGGTTAGAATTTTTTAAGGAAACTATTTGCTCTACAATAAACAGACATATTTTCCCAGTGTCATTACAGCAATAGCTGTGTTAAAAAAAGAAACAAAAAACCTCAGAACCAAAACAAAACAAAAAAATAAACAACACATTGGAATCTGTGCTTAAATTTACAATGCAATAATCAGGACACAGTTTGAAACTAAGCTGTCTCAATCCTTTCTCATAGGCTCCTTGAAATGTATCCATAGTGTGAAAAGTAGATATGTAATAAACATTTGAGAAACAGGAATGAAGAAGGAGATAAATACTATTTATAAAACTTTTATTGTATATCATGGAACATAGCTTACTTCTACCAGTCTGGTGTCCAGTGTGAGGGATGACTAGATCCCAATGTCTATACAGTAATTAAAAATATATAATTTTATATAAAACCCAAATGATTAATAGAAACTTAAAAGGTATAAAAAAAATGCCTGTAGAGCAAACCAAGTCAAAGGGATATAAATTCACAGAATTTTTGAAAGGTGACAAAATTAAAATAAAAGAGAGAAAATCTAATTCTGGTGAAAGCCACTGACAAATTTGGAAGAGGCTTAATGCAAAGATTGGATAAAATTAGAGTATTTCTTGAACAGTCCTTTAAAACGGAAGTACATGCTTAAATCAATTCTTTCTATGAGTCCCTGTAACACTATGAGAAGAGCTCAACACCGTTCCTTTCAAACTGGCATGGTTTCAAAATAGATGGGTTTGACTAGGGAATGAGCTCTGAGACTGTCCTTCAACATTAAAACTCTATCACATAGATTATACTTCAGAAAACAATTTAGGAAAAAAGGTAGATGTTTGGTTTTTCCAGAAGCAGCAAGGGACTTAAATGGGAAGCATCTACTGCTGGGAGAATTTGTGTACCTCAATAGTTCAGATAAGTTTACTGTACATTAGGCCTCCTCTGTAACAAAGGTCATTTCCCTGTTAATCAAGTTACAGTTTCAGTCATCTGAAGATGTCTGTCATACAAGATTTTGCAGTCAGTCAGGCCTCCGAGAAGGAAGCAATTTTAAAGCTAGATTAGAATCCTACAACAATTTTGTCTGAAATAAACTATTTGGATTATAGGATACTCTTAAAAAAATGATCATCTTTATTTAAAAATTTGAAGTTATAAAGAAGTTCTGTGCTCCAGATGTGTTGTCACGTGGAATTTATGTCTTGTCTGAATATGTCTAGTTCTTAATTTTTCATACACTGAATAATTTTGTAACAAATCACCTTTTTTTTTTTTTTTTAATTTTACATTTTTCTATACTCTTAACAAATTCCCTTTTAATCTGCTTTTAGATCAATAAACCAGATATAGCAGCTTCCATCCAGATGGAGGATGCTGCTTCTATCTCAGCCTGTTCTGCTGCATGAGTTCTTTCCTTCAATAAATTTATAAAAAGAATCCCTGGAAATAGTGGTCCACTCATGCCTTCATTATTGCCATGTAATAAAATTGTCTTTCTATTGATCTCATCTAATATTACTCTGTGTAAGGGTATGTATCTATTCTGAGTTGGTCAGGGTTCCCTCTGTAATTAAAGGAGAAGTAAAAACAATTCTACAATGTCAATCATCCTATTTTAAGAAGGATGACTCAACTTCTGGAGTATTTGTATCTCTCTCTTAAAAATACAGGGAGCCCAGACTGCTGGTTAGATTAGATTTCTACCTTTCAGGCAGCTACAATATGTGAAAACATTCCCAAGTATATGGTGAGTTCTGTTCCTTCACATGAGACTTGATTTGATTAAATGAACAAATCATATACGTAAAACAGATGGGAAAAAGCCTGCTTTGAAAATCTTTTTGAGAATTCAGTTCTAACTGCTTTGCAGATTTAGGACTTAAGTAGTTGTGCATACTCCCACTAATTTGTATTTAGGAAGCTACAGGACTTTAACTGAGAACACACATGTTCAGGTAAACAGTTTTGTGAGTCTATTTCTTCCTGTAACTGCGCCAAATATTTGTTCAAAGTCTTCACAATACATATTTTGCTACTTTTTTTTTTTTTTTTTTTGTAGTTTAGTTTGTCATCAGGAAAACAGATATTTCTCCTGTTCGCTGCATTTCATTGCTAACTGAATTCTTTCACTTAGTTTATAATCTATTTTGAACTAGGGCCATGTCTCTGCTCTGTTTCTGTGTACCTGAACATTGTGGTCTGTAGACAAAATTGCAATGCAAATAATTACTGTTTATATTCTTTTACTATTTAGACCTTGCCATCCATTTTTCAGTGAAACAGAAGTCTGATCTCTTTTGATACTTCAAAGCTTTCTTTAATACAAATAAAAATAGCAAGGTTTCTTTAGGGGATTCAAGAGGTTTAAGTACCTGCCTCAACAGCACTGCCTTGTGACCTGCTTACCCAAATTTGTTAGTAGTGTTCCTTTTTACATAAAAGGTGTGTGGTTCTTTTATGACAGTAATTTTTCATGTGCATGGATATGATGTTCTTAGAGTGCATTAGCAAACGACTATCTAAAGTTATGCATGGACCATGAGTTGAGCTTGAACAACTAGCATTAGCTATTTCCTCTTTCACTGAATTTCTGTGATAGACCTGCATCTATAGATTGTTAATTTATACATATTAATCTAAACACTTCCGTGGAATAGATTTTGGTCTTTGTGGAACAGAAATCTGAAAAGTAAGTTTTTATCTTTGAGTCTTGTCAAACAGGGTTAATTGTTCAAGTTCTCAAATAATCAAAGGTGAGATAAGAGTGGATCTGTAAGTATTCATGCCATTGTGACAGATCAAAAGAAAAAAGAAAATATTGAAACCCAAATCATTCCTAGCATAACCAGTGCTGAATGCTTTAATTTCTTAAAAATTATTCTGGAAAAATTCCCAGATCATACATCTGTCATGCTAATTTACAGAGGCTAAAGTCTAAGGGAGAAGCACTGAAGAGGATCATTCTTCCTTTCTCCTTCCTCTGTTCAGCATGATTACTTTTCTCCCCACCTTGAAATTTTTTTGGATACCTGGCAAGTTTAAGCATGAACACCTGTATTCTAACTAGAATTTGCTGTGTGCTGGTAGGTGCCATTGTCAGTCCATCTGTCCAACATTTTTCTTATACATTCTCTAACATCTCATGAGCTAGTATTTGTACTTGGAATCTATGAAAAAGAAGGAACAGAAGGCAAAATATTTGTTCACCACCACGACCTTGGTTATTCCTTTAAACTATCTGCTATAGTTAATTTTATTTTTTCCTTCTGTTAAAATACAGCTGTGGTACTGTAAATGACAAGTCATCCTCAGTTACCTTGAAATCACAGGGGTTCAGTTCTGATCCCATTTTCACAGGTTCTATGTCAAATACAAGCTATTCTTGATTGCTTCCAGTTTCTGTGGCCAGAATCAGACACACAGTTTTAGACATGTATAGATTCTCCTAGTTCACAGAAGCTGCTTGGAAAGGGTTTTTTTTTGTTGTTTGTTTTTATCAGTACCTAGTCTGGTTGGTGACAATTTAGTATATAAAGACCTATTCATTTTTTTGGTTTGTGGATTTTTTCTGCTTTTAAACACAAATTTGCCATTAGGAAATCTGTGGTAGGTGTTGAGATAGAGGTACTAAGTGTCACTATGTTGCAAATGTTCTAACTTCTACTACAAAATATACTAATGTTCCATCTTAACACCAAATTAATTGTATTGCATTGACTGGCACTTAAATTGGATTTTTTTGTCATTCTGTTGTCAGCCTAGTTCATCAGACACAGAAATATCTAAAATGGGGATGTGTGAGAAGTTTAAAGGTTTAATAGTCACTTTAATCTTCTGATTTTAATAATTAATAATCCAGTTCTTAAGAAGGTTTAAACTGCTCAGAACATTTCTTCTTTTTCTCATATTATTACAATTTCTTATAACAAAAGTTGCAAAACTAACGTGAGCCAAAAAGCTTTACTTCTAAAACAGTGAGTTGTGTTAGACTCAGAGCTTCAAATTAGACTACTCAGTAAGTTTTGTAGCATTGTCTGAATAATGCTAGAACAAAAGGATATTCTTTCCATTTAATTAAGTCACATAGAAAACTACACTTTTTCATAAGGTATCTTTGGAAGAATCTGTGGCCATATCCAGTTATGATGTTGTGGTGGGTTGACCCCGGCACGGCACCAGGTGCCCACCAAGCCCTTCTATCACTCCCCCTGACCCCCTTCAGCACGGCACGCAGGGAGAGAATGAGACGCAAAGCACAGGGGTGTGGGTTATGATAGATAAGATGTTATTTTCTACTTCCCGTCCACAGGCGATGTCGGGCCGAGTCCAGGAAGCAGGGCTCCAGGAACACGTAGCAGCCGCTTGGAGGACAAAGCAGAATGCCCCCCCATCCTCCTCCTGCCCTCTCCCTTTATAGTTGAGCTGACGTCGTATGGTATGGAATAGCCCACTGGTCAGCTCAGGTTGGTTGTATCTTCTCCCCCATCCTGCCCCCCATCCTCTGGTGACGTGTGAGCACTGGCAGTCATAACACGGGTGTGTTATCAACACCCTCCAGCTCCCAGTGCTGCAGCGTGAGGGCTGGATGGGGAAAAGCAGCTCAGCCAGACCCACTACAGATGTCTCTAGTTCAAAACCTACAGTTTTAAAGGGGACAATTTGGCCTCTGTAAAATGATTTGAGGAAACAAAATTATTTTCAACTGTCTATGCTTCCTATATAAGCAATATGTATATATCTATAAATACTTTTATATACTCCACACACTAAGTGCTGCCAACAGTCACTATGAATGAAATGCAGTGAGAACAAGCAAAGAAAGCCTGCTTCCTGTCTTATGGTTAACCGTTTTGTTACAGCCATTTTGTTTAAATTCACAAATGTACTACTTTCCCTTTCATGATTAATTCACTTTAGTGGCACACATTAAAATAATTTAGATATTTAATTATCAAGCTGTATTCCTGAAATTCCTGTTCAAATTCTACATGGTAAAGTAATTCATATTTCAGAGATGCTGCAATCTGACCATAGATTTCCTTTGTACCTGCAGCTCCGTTTTATAAATTGGTGCTTACACCATACTTAACAATATAAATGAGCTTGTTACTTCTTATGGATCTGCTCTGAGAGATTTGTGGAAGATTCAGTGGAACATGCCTAAAGATAACATACTGCATTGGGATCACACAACTGTCACTGGTGCTACACTTTCACCAAATAGTTGTAGGCCTCACTACAGAAGTGGAGCATCTGAGCTTATTTTCAACATACTTTTTGATCAATCCTTCTGTTTGAGGAACTGCCACCTTAGTAAATGTAATGAAATGAAAGATGACACTAGTGAGAGAACTTCCATTTGTGTCATAACGTTCTGTGTGAGTCATTAGATAGTAATTCCAGACACTATTTCAACATAGTAAATATTTTTGCTTACCTTTTCTTTGCTAAGAGTTTCTACCTGTAAAATAACAGTGTAGTGAAGCTTCAGGAATGTACTTTAACAGCTCTAAAAATATTGGAAAAAACCTAACACCAACGATCTGCTGGCATAAAAAAACCCACATTCTAAACAGAGACATTATTTTAATGTTGCTTTGTAGGTATTTTAATAGAATATGTAGCCACAGAAAAAGCGTACATAAATAATAATACAAAAGACCCATGTTTTCATTACCAATAGAATGAGTGAACGGATGTTTGCAATGTTCTGCTTTGTATGTAACTTTACTTGGCAACAGAGGCAATATTTATAGTAAAGTCTATCACCGCTTATTAATGTTATACATTAGAGTATTTTACTACTTCAAAAAATGATATGTTAAAATATGCTGAAACATTTTCAAATAAAGCAAGAAAATTTATCTAACCATTTATTAATTTTATTTCATTGTTTAAATGGTACAGCATGGTACATTAATTTGTGATGTACATATTTTTACATTCCCAATTACGAAATATCCTTCTCATTGGGAAATCTCTATTTGATGCATTTTAAAATTGTTTGGGTTTATAATGTTGCTTGCTTTTAACTATATTGTAGGAAAAATATTTTTTCCAAATATTATTTATTAGATTTCAAGTATTGAACTGACAATTTAATTTTTTTCTTGAAGGAACTACACTAAGCAAACTAATCATATAGACTAATAATTTACTCAAAACAGAAGTTTCAAAACAGTTGAGTATATTTCCTCATAAACAACTCTGGAATTTAAATATACATTCATTATACACTTTCAGTGAATTTTCATATGGAAAATGTTTGTATTCAGTTCTGAAATGTCTTCAATATACAAACTGAAATAATTCTGTTTCACAGAATTATTATTCCTATATTTTATTAAAGAATTGTCAGTTTTTCTGGCATTAGCTGCTCACAAAGTAGATAATGGGTATTCCCACTGAATAACAACTGCAAAGTTCAGATATGAAAAATAAGGAAAACTCATAAGTACTGCAGATTGCAGGGGAATCCCAAATAATTCCATCCATCACTTTCACTTGGAGGTTTGATATGTGTTCTCTATGAAATCCACTCAGGCTTGACAAGGAATAACCAATCTTATAACCCAGCAGGATTTTCTTTTTCTTTTACAAGCTTACTAAGGCTCCATTCTGCCAAAAGGCCATTCAGGTCAATTGTGAAGATAAAACTTTAATTATTAATGAAAGGGATGCAAGTTCTTGCAGCTGTATTAGAGGTGGAAAAAACAGAAGGATGGTTAGCAGTTTTGGAGGAGGTGCTTGAACAGATTGATATATTACAGATGCTATGCAAGAATCTTCAATTTTAAAATGCCATCATTTAGTCCTATCCTGGAAAACAGCTGCCTATAACTATTATTGTGAATTTTCATATTATGTCTTCATGTTTTCAAGGTAAAATCTGCACATTTTTCTATCCTGTTTGAAAAGCCAGCATTGTAAATTCTACTATTGCTATAAAAGTCTGGTAGCAGCATGCATACCAATCAAAAATGAAAATACTATCCCTAAGACAGATGTTCAGAGTTTGCAGTGACATCTACCTTATGAATATGCAAATCTTTTTTGAGAAATAGGACCTTAATAAAACTTTAGCTGATAAAGCGCTAACTGGAATAGAATTAAACTTTTTTTTTTTTTTTCTGTGGCTACATGTTCTTTTCAGCAGTGACAACAGGTAAAAAAATAGTAGAAATTTGTATTACAAAATAAGCAGAGCTGACTGAGAACACAAGCTAGGTTTCACTTTCCTTTCATGTACCTTTTTGTTACTCTTTTAGTTTAAGTTGTCTGCACCACTGCACCAAATAATCAAACACTAGTTTTATTTAGTAAATAATTGCTGACTTTAAAAATGTCATATGAGGCTTCATAAATCTCTTGCTTCTTAATAAAAATATTTCTAAGGCTCTGAAGGAAACATAAATATGTTTGAATTAATAATTTTGTATAGCTTTTAATCTTCTTTGTTGTTCTCACAGTAATTTTTCCCATGCTAAAATTGTCTTGCATTTATTTGTTGATGAACTTTATTCTTTATAGATTCTTTGTAATTTGTAACATAACCAGAATGTGGTCTTGTAATTAGATACAGTATTTCTTATTGCTAGATGAGAAGATACGTAACTTAATTGTATAAATTAAGGATAGCCTTACATATAGTTATGGAAGTTCTTAATTTTTACATTATTTCTCTCAGAAAAGCAATGAACTTAATGTTTATCTTTTAGTCTGGATTTGACTGCAGGTAATTTTGTACAGAACTTTGAAAAAAGTTAAATGCGAAAATTAGGAAGTTAATGTTTATTTCTTGAGCAAAACTATAAGTTGTGTTTGATAAATAAATAAACTATTTGGGAAAGCATAATTTATGTGTAAACAGACTTCTATTAAAAGCAAAGTAAGCAAGGTAGTCACCATTGTGTTCCCTTGAAGTCTGCTGTCATAGGCAATTGCTTTCTACTTACATTGAGGCCTTTCTGAACTGGTTTATTTTAAAAAAAATCAATTATTCATGGTTACTGAAATTAATTTATAGTTTTTCTTCAAACATTTTAGAATACATAAATCTCATCCTTTCATAAATAATTTATTTACCTCTCAGTTTCTCATCTTGAGTGAATTAGAGATTGAAGAAAACTGAGTGGCATCATTTCCCTTTGTAATTATAGAAGAAGCTGGCCTGTTACTTCAATAAAATATAGATTCAGGTTCTATTCAGTTTTCTACAATTCAATGGTTTACTTTTTTTTTAAAATGTTGTCAGGTAATTTAGATCTAACTGAATAACCTTATTTAAATTATTTTCATATAAGAATAGGGAATCTTGGAGTATAGATTTTGTGACTATGCAAGTAACAAAGAATAGATTAGTACTGTAAAAGTTGTTTGTGCCAGGTCTGGTTCTACAAAGAGAGTCATACATATAAAGTCAGATATTAAATTAGTTTTATATTATTTGAATGCTGTATAAAAAGTAGTTTCTGTTCAAAGTTCTTAGCCATTTGCTGAGCTGCATCTTTCTCTGAGATGATGAATGTGCCCTTGATGTGTTTTAAACCATAATGACATTTAAGAAAGATGAGATTGCAACTCTCAAAAGGATTAAAATAAATCTTTTGTTTTGGTCAAGAACCTAAGCATAAGCAGCATGTGTCAGAATGGAATGTCTCCTCTTTTGTACTTAACTCTTTTTGCCTAATATTGAAAGCATGTGCATTTAGTGCTTAGCCTCTTATACAAACCATACCAATTGCATGTCTGATAGGTTCAGGTGATTCTCCAATAACATTTACATAGAGGCTGAGGATGGAAACTAACGAGAAATATGAAGAGTTATAAATTTAAATGCAGCACTTTGGTTTGCAGGTGAATAGTGAATATTCTTCAACACTTGGTTTCAGTTGGTTTTATTTTAGTTCATCTGGAGAACACCTAAATACTCTCGCTTTCATTAAAAACTTAGTACCAGCTGAACTTCCTCAATCTCTCTAAACCAGTTTTTAATGTGAAAAATTATCATTATGAAACAAGACCCACTAATGCTTAGAAACCTAATTACTAAACAAGTGCCCCTTTTTATCCTAACAATACTATATTCTCTGAGTATTTCATAGAATGAATTCTGTTTCCCATGAAGCAGAACTTTAGGAGTGCTCTATCTATATTTGAATAGGTTTTGTTTGCTTGATTACAGTTCTCCATGCCCCCTTCTGATTTCTATTGTTATTTACATAGGTATATTTATGTGTGTTTTCATTTCTTGGATCTCTGCACAGAAACTGAAGTAAAGCTAATTAGATGCATGAAATCTAAAGTAAATCTATATAGATCAATGGCATGTGCTCAGAAAAATTCTGATGTCCTTATCATTGTAAAGGACAATTTTTTTTCCCCATCTTGGAGGAAAAACAACCAACATACCATCTTTCTAACCACGACAATTATTTACTTTGAGTGTCTCAGATGTAGGTCCAGATTTACCTCATCTAACATGAGACTATGTGATGTAAGGAAGTAATAACCTGAACTATGAACTAATGCTAAAGGGAGACAGAAGTACCTTCAAGTCTGGTCAGTCACTGAAAACTGCATTGCCTTAACTGCAAGACTGTAGTTACAGCCTGAAGCAGGTTATTCTGAATAATTGGAATAAGTAAATATCAGAACAGTTTGCTCAGGATAGCAGTGTTTTTTGCAGTGCAATGGATTATTTAAAACACTTTCATAAACCTGCTTGGCTATTTTCCTGAGAGACAGATTATTGTCTCAAATTCATTGATTCGGTGTCAAGGGTTAGGGCTGGGCTGGCCACCTGATGAATGAAAGATGTTCTGTATTAACCCTTCTCCCTTCCCAAGGGGAATAGAAAGGGTATACGATAGAGAGACTTATGGGTTGGAAAGAGAAACTAAAATAGCTTTAATGAAAATAATAACAATAAAATGAAATATATATAAATATATATATATAACCAATATCAAACCCAAATCCCCTGATGGCAATTATGTCACTGTCACCACCAATGCTGTGGGCAGGCACTGGGGAAGTCCCAGACTGGACTCAGTGGCAGATTGGAACCAGATTCAGGAGCTGGATTCTGGAACTGGCTTCAGGAATGCATAGATCAAGGTCGAAGGCAGAACGCAAAAAAGTCCTCCTCAGCCATTGGCCATTGAAGAAGAGACATGACCCTCACGATCCCTCAGCTTTATACTGAATATGATGTATATGGGATGGAATACCATGTTGGTCAGTTTGGTGACACCTGACCTGTCCACTCCTCCCTGGAGGTGCAGCCTTTTGCTTTCTGCACACTCAGTGTGGCACACAAGATTCATCAGTGACCTTGGTCTGCACAGAAGCAAGTATAAGCAAGAGCCTTTCTGCACACTAATCCTTGGCAATAACTATAAACATGGAGCATTATCACTGTTAGACACAGACCCTGTCTGCACATGTACACTGTTTACTTCAGAAAGTACAGTTACTTAGAAGAGACTAAGCTGAAAAGCAAAATCACTGAACAGAACAGAATTAGTCACACTCAGAGAAGTCATCTAGTATATATATTAAAATTCAGAGAAGAGGACCATGGTGGTCCCTTTCTGCCTCATATTTCCCTCTAAAAGGATCAAATTACTCTGACTTTATTTACCACTCTACCATGTTTTGTTTCACTTGGAAATTTCACTGAGGTAATACATTACTTAAATATCTCTGATGAGATATTCCAGTCCCCAGGGAAGCACACTAGAAGTGCTCCATTTGACAATTATTTTCCATTGATGTCCATTTTTTCAATTTGTCAGCTGGCCAGTTCATTAATGTTAATGTCAAAATCTAACCAAATCTGGAGTCTCTTACATTTATACAATTATTCATAACAATGAAACTTGAAATCTCATTAAAAAAAAAATTGCTGTCTGAAAAGACATATTTTTTGTAGACTCATGTTGACTGGGATTATATTTTAATTCCTTGACAACTGAATTTGCTATCAGCTTTTTCACAAGCTTTCTTTATATTAAAATGTTAGTGGTCTGTTATAGTCTTGATTGCTTCAATTCTTGTCACACTGTTGTAATATCCTACATTTCCCAAAATTCCATTCTGTTGAAAGTAAGCTTTAGGAAGACATTATGTATTCAGATGATAGAAATCATTTGTGTATGCTGATAAACAAACACAATCCTTTTAAAGTTTTTGCTTGCTTGAATTTCTAGCACTGCAGATGAGAAAAACTCCATTATTGTTTTATGACAAAAATGTGTTAGCTAGTTTCTTTCCAAAATATTAGAAATATTAATTTAAATGTTTTCTGTGGTCTTACAGTTTTAATCCACAGTATATAATAGTATGTTTGCAGCATTACTATAGATTAATTTGTTACTACCATTATTTTAATGATCATATTGAAAGAACCCATGATGGTTATGGAATCTTCCATCATATCTTTAGCTCCCTTCATATTTTTTTTCACCTTTTGACTTATAATTTAATTGCATCTATTTCCATTTATTTTCTATTTGCTTTCTTATTGATAACTCATAAAGAAACATAGACTTTTCAGCACAAATAATAAATATTACCCAATTTTATTTTCATTCTTAACTATGGAATCACATTTTTTTGCCATCAAGAATTGGTTCTTAAAATTTGCCAATATACTTTTGTATATTTCTACCTTGAATTTTTCTTCAGGATGACCTCCCTCATAATTTATTCCATCCTGTGGAATAAAACAAAACAAAACAAAACAAAAAAATGTTATTAATTGAGACTGTTATCTTTGGATGGTGCCTAATATAAAGTGACATCTTTAGAAACCTTTTTCTAATCCATCTGGACATCTGTGATTATAACATTCCAGTCATGGGGACTGCCCACTAGCTCTTGGTAATCCCAGTTTAACCAAATTACTTTCTTTAGTGCCACCTAGATTTACAACATAAGAATGTTTTATGAATGTGTTTGACAGAGAATTTCTTTATAATAATCTCCCAGAAAAAAAGTTATAGTCCTGTATAAAGGAGCTCAGTCCTTTCATGTAGAATTTGGTGTGAGATAGTCCATAAACTTCTAGAGAAGGAACAAATCTTTAGCAAACATCTCATCTGCAGTCTGTTTTCAAAAATTCCAACAGAAATATTGTAACTGCTGTCTATGCGGCTGTGTAAGTACAAAGAAAGGTATGATGACCATGGATTTTATATATAGACTGCAATATTTTTCTGTGACAAAAAAATTGGAATAGTCAATATTACTGATAGTAATAAATAAAATAAGACTACCAATTTACATTTAAAATCCCTTTGTTTATTCAGTATCAAGAAGCATCTCAATTAACAGTGGAAACTCTTCATCAATAACCCTTTTTGTGAGAAATGCAGATATAGAGGTGATTTCTATTGAAAACAGAAACAATTTAATATGTTTAAGTTTGGTAATTTTATCCTGTCACCATAGGCTGCAAATTGCTGTAGTAAGGTCTAATTCCCCAGTTTTAGATCGGGATAGATTTTAGATTAGGATAAAATTGTGTACAAAGTGCAACAAATCAGAATGGTGTATACACTCTACAGAGATACAGTAACTCCATGAGCAGCAAGGCAGAAAATAATCAGATCTGTTAATTTTAACTAGACCTTTTATTTTTAAAAGAATTGAAACCAATCCTGCTTCCCAATTGATCACAATTCTTGGCAACATAGTGACAAGACAATCAGCACTATCCAGTCAAAACCTGTAGAAACTGGATACTCTTACTAATGAGTTTAGAATTGATATTTGATTTTAAATAGTTTTTAAGGAAATTGTTCTACCACTTCAATAATAAGTGAAAAAAAAATCTAATGTTATGGCAAATGGGAAGAGAATATTGGTTTTCTTTTTAAGTCCAGTTACATGTGATCTCAGAGTTTAATATTCTGTCTTCTCACCAGCATTAAGTAACTTTTGCCATAGTCCACATAGAGGTTCATGGAATTCTTTCTTGACAAGAAGAAGCAAGATAAGAGAAGTAATTATTATTTCAGTATAGCAAAGAGACAGACTCAGTATAAAGTGGTCAGTAACCTCACTATTATTTCTCAAAAATGACATTATTAGTGTGTTGTGTATGGAAAAAAAGTAATAGTTTACAGCTCTGTTTACTATGCTATCCTATGTTTTATCATAATCAAGTATAATTTTGGTTAATTAATATAGCATAGTAGGTACAAAATACATACAGTGTATGAAAGACAGATGTAAATTAAAGAGAATGTTAAATTAGAGAGAATGTTAAAATTATATCTTCATCATGATAAGAAAAGCCTTGTCTTTAACAAATATAACTTATGAGCTCACAAATATATGGGTTTCTTGAAAAGGATGGAGCAATCTAAAATGTGGAAACAATATATTAGACATTTCTTTTATAAAAAGAAACAAGTGTATGACACTTTAGGATGGAGAAAATAAGGAAAAGGTTATTTGAGTACAAATTCAAATTATAATCTTAAAAAAGTGATAAGGAAAATTAATATTTATCCTTATTAGTATAGTAATAAGTTATGCAATTTTATTCGTTCTTCTCCACATTAGATCGTTTGGATTTCTTTTATCATTTCTCAGTTTAATGCTGTAAACTCAGAAAGTGCTAAACTAATATTCTTTATGTAGTGTTACACATGCCACAAGACAATATTATTTTACCATGTCAAAGATGTTTGCACCATTTGGAGCACATCTATCATCAAAACTCAATTAAATAGTGCCTTTCTATCTTCAGCTAAAACAAACTGTTTACTTATATTTGCTCAGTGTTTACTTCACAAGAGGTAGGAGACCCAAATACAACAGTAAAATAGGTGTCTTGGGATATAGCACGGGTCAAAAAATTTAACCCAAGGAAGAAGGTCTAATCTTTGCTTGTAAGAGAAGACTTTTTTTCCTTTGCCAAGTAAAAGGCATCATTATAATGTTATTCATACCTCACGTGGTGTCCTAACAATTCCTCTATTCAGGCTGAAAGGGCTATATTCCCTTTGTTGCAAAGTATTAAATTTGTCCCTTGAGATTAGTGTGTAGGCAGTTTTAAAGGGTGAAACAGGATTAGATAAGGTTTTTTAGTAAGAAAGAGTTCAGAAACTGTGCTGCAAAAACCTCTTGTGTTATATGTGCTGAAAAAACATCCTTTGTTTTAACACTGAATCACAAATCAATTTTTAAAAATTATTAGTTGACAAAATATTTCTTTACAGGGTTTTATGAAAGGCAAATAAAGTACAAATGGATGGAAAATGACAATTGCTTTAATTGTATTTGAATTTTTTTTATGTGAAGTTTCCTTGGCATTTGTAATTTGAAATCTATTCCAAAAGGCTGATATAAAAAACTATAGTAATTCTTGTGATTTTCTAAAACATTCAATACATTTCTGCATTTCTTGCTGTGATTTAGAGAAATAAATAAAAAAAAAACCTTTATAACTTAAGAACTGAGCCAAACAGTTTTAGTTTAAAAAACATAAAAACCCAAATGTCAAGGAGAGTCCTATAAAAAAGTCAGTAGTTCAGCTGTGCTCCACTCACTTGTATGCAATTAATACTGCTGTGTACCACATGAAGACTTTCATGAATTTGATTACTGCATTTTCAGTAAGCACAGTTTAAGCATTTTCCCTTCTTTAAAAAAATCTACTTTTGAGAAATGAAAACATTCCTAATTAGTATCAAGGGGTTTATTAGCATATGTATATTAAAAAGTATGACAGGTTAAATGGACTATACGTTGCTTTTACCTAATAAGTTGACAAGAAAAGTCAGTTCCTTTTCTTTATCCTGCAAATTTACACAAACCACGTGGCCATTGACCCCACTCTTCCTCAAATCCCTGTTCTTGATTAACTTTCCTGCAAGGAAGACTAGACAAATTCCCTTTGGTAGCCATCAGTGGTCTTCCTCTAGTCCTTAAAATAAGATGCTTATGAGTGACAAAGTCCCATCCAAGAGCGAAGTGCACCATACACATATAATAAACTTGCTGCTTGTGACTGTAGTTACATGACTATGGAATCATCATTCTTCCTGCTTCTCCCACTGTGCAGTTGTTTTCCATTTTCTGTAATCTATTATGTTCATGTTATATATAATATTTATGTTCAGAAAGACTATGGAAAGAGTCTCAAGACTATTCTCAGTGTCACTTTTGAGCTCAGTTGGAGTGGTTTTTAAGTTGCATAGCAATTCATACTTCTGTATTGAAATATCTCTTACCCTCAGCCATGAACTGGAGTATATCATTCCTGAATCTGAATGCCTCGCATGACCAAATTTTTATAGCTTCATGGGCATAATTGCTCAAAAACTGTTAATATGTATAGGATCTCAAAGACTTATTTTGACACTGTGGTATGGCTATTTAATCTGTTCCTTTTCCCCTTTTAAATGATAATAAAAAAATAACTTCAGCAGATTGACATAAAAAGAACAACAATATCACCTGCAATTAGGAGTTTTTCTGCACCTACACAAGAGAAGATGGTGTATTGCAGCCAACTCTAAGTCTGCTGTTAAAATTTATTCTTCACAATATGTACCAAATAAAAGTTAAACTATAAATATTAATGAAGACTGGAGAGGAAAAGAAAAGTTGTTCTGTTGCTTAGTGTTCCATGCATTCAACAAAATCAACATATTTTAAAACGAATTGGATAACTTGCCCCTTTTTCCTTTAAGTTAGACACAGCAAGATGTGACTCCTTCCCACACAAGGCTACTGGATCATAAAAATGTACATCATTAATGAAGTTAAGTGGCACTAGGTTTGTAATTTTCAAGGCAGAGACAGAAATGGTGTTATAATTCACAGACCATTATAATAGATATATTACCTTAATGTAATGCTCTGAAATACTATCCTCATTTTCTATAGCTAGAAGAAAGCTCACTTAAAAAAAACTCAAGTCACCTAAGAATGTTTCCAAGTACGTAACTCTGGAACTTTTCTCTGCCTATCACTGAGATGACATAGCCTTAAAAGGGAATGTCCCATGTACTTAAAGGCGTTATATGGCCATGTGCTAAAGTATAAGGAAATTGGATCTTATTAAATTCTTATAATATATTTTAGCACTAGTCTCCATGCATTTCAACTGACCAACTGCAACCAGATCTAAGTCAGAAGATTTCTGAGCCTATGTGCAGACTCATAGAGTTTCGCAAAAGTTTTGAGGTATGGTATAAAACATATTATGAGGTTTATCACAAAGCATTTTTCAGAGAGTATTTCCTCGGAACATTTAGCTAAAAAGTGATAAAAAATGCATTGGTGTCAGGCATCGTGGGATAAGTGGCAGCTGTATTAAAGACTCAGGCTCAAACTCACATAGTCTGCATCATTTGTAATATAATGATCAGTAAATATATTCCTCTGGCACTGGCAGTGTTTGGATTTCAAGGTGAATCAGTCCCTCAGACTAATTCCCTCCCTATCCTTGGGACTTTTAATTCTAGCCACAGGAGTGTTTTTGATGCCTCATCTCACTTCTCCAAAACAAGGCAGAAAATGGTGTGTTAATAGGACAAAATGCCACAAATACACTCTTATTCCCATTGCAAATGCTTATAGAACAAAACAAAGTTAGTTGATATTCACACTATAAATGTCTACTGCTACTGTCATACAGTGCAGTATGTGAACAAAATAATAAAAGATGATCTGTCAACAAGCTGCTCTCTTAAGTTGGTAATTATTTTGAATGACATCGTATCACAGCTAAAATAAATTTAAACAGTATCAGCAAAGTACAAATACAACAATATCACACAGCTAAGATTAACAGCAATAGCTCTCATTCTAGTCAATACTTTTTGTAATATTTAGTTATTGTTTGGAAGAAAACCACTACTACCCAACAGTTTTCACATTAAATATAGACAAATAGATTAAATTAAACATATGATATTCCATCATTTTACACAGGAAGTCATATTTATATATTTAGGCATTTAATTTCTTGAATTACAGGACACAATGGAAGTAAAGATATTCCTATATTTTCAAGTTCTCTTTTGATTGGTAAGGGACAGTAGAGGCCCATCTGTTTTGCAGCAAAGAAAGCCCCAAACCATCTGTGTAGAACCACATGCCAGCTAAAACACAGAGATATGCACAGTTTTTTGTTATGAAAAATTTTGCAGTATTTTTTTCCTGTATTAGTGTGAATAAATTAGCAACAACTAAATTGAAATCTGAGCACATTTTAACTTTCTAGTGCACACTGGAAAATGTATCCATTTAGAAGTCATGAAACATTCATTGGCAGAATTTTTTTCTGACTTTTTTATTATTAAGATAGAAATCTTTATGTGTTTAATATACACATTTTTATTAGCATGGTAATCGAAGCTGATTTACCTGAATTTCACTATTTGTTTGTGGGGTTTTCTTCAGAGAAGAACCCACATAATTACAACCATGCTTACATATTCACCTAATAATAGCATTTAAAATCGTGGGTCCATATGTTTCCTTTATATCTTTAAAAAAAAAAAAAAAAAAAGGAGCCAGAAGAGGGGAAACTCATCCATAAATGACTACAGTTTTAGCTAACCTGCAGGTTTATGTAATCTACCTTTTAAATGGGTTTAAAAAGAAATGCCCTATGTGGAGAATAGTCTCTGAAATGAATAAACAGACAATTGCGCAGATTTCTGTTCCTCACTTGCCCTCCCATAGACACTGTGTTCCATGTTAAGCAGAGGTAGTAGCACTGTGTGTTCTGTTGACAGTTCATTAATATTCAATATTTTCTTGGCATTAGAGCAATCTTAGCCAAGTGGCAGCAGTGGTCCTGAGAACTTCTAAAGTCCTTGAAATAACTGCAAAAACCCAAGCAAAATGCACAAATAAACATCCTTGTGTAATTTCTGGGTATAATAATGGCCATACACTGTCAAAGTAACAGCTAGTTCTCAATTGTTTTCAGAGCTTAAATAAAACTTTTTTCGAAATATAAAAATAAAATTATGATATTGCAAAATGATTGGGCTGCTTCTATAGAAATGTTTGCTTACCAGTTCTGAAGACTGGGGAACTAGAAGATGGTCTTTGGATTTTGTCCAGAACATCTTTCAGCTAAAGACATTTGAGCTATTCTTATCTAGAACACACAATTTGATCAGTACAAAGCTTTCACAAGCATGTTTTGGAGGAAGATACATGATGTAAAGAACAGACATTTTCTAAGTTAAAAAGGCCATCATATCCTTTTGCTTGGATTCTCAGTGGTAAGCCAGATATTGGAAACTTCTAGCAAAGCTTCTAGATTTTGTTGGACTCCTAAAACACTCAGTTGGATTTAAACTTTGTAACTTGGACAGGGTGAGGACCAAGGAAAAGGCCAAACAGTTAACATTTTCCATCTTTCCGGAAATCTTGTTTGATTCTTCTTTTTATTCTGTTTTCATCATGCACTGGTAAAGATCAGCTTTTGACAAAGAAACTACTCATTCAGAAGTGTTCTCTACATTTAATTTAAAGACTTACAACATAAATAAATTTTTTCTCTGCACATGTAGATTAGACCACTCCTATGCAAGCTAGTCAGCATTTTCAGTAATATAAAGTGTAATATTTATGGTTTTCATGATTACTATGTTACAATCCTAGTTTCTTTTAGTAAACAAACAAATATTATCGTTATGTCTTTACTCTTCTTCTCCATGTCTGGAGAAATGTATGCTGTCAATATTTATCTTTTTCTCTTAGAATGATGATGCTTGAATCCTGATTCTGGAATCGCTTGCTTTACTGTAGCAATCATTGCATAGCTAGTTACATATTCATGATAATGGAGGATATATACTGATACTATGTTTTGTGAAGAAGAGATATAATTGCTAATATAGAAAACTAGGGAACAACAACCATTTTCTAATAGAGAACACTGTAACGGGATTTGTCCTGATGTATCTGGGGATAACTCCTCATAAATATAAAATACAGATGACTTGGTTGGATATTTTATTGGAGAAATTCATCATTTAACAGAATCAAAAGGATTCATCTTCTTACAGGCTATACTGTAGCTTGTTTCTAAGAATTAGATGTTTGCAGAAATTGTGGCTGCAGTTGCCTTTTGCACCATGTGCAACTGGGTAGGCAGCACTTAGCAAATGCACATAGTTTTATGTTTGGCAGTTGATATTTATTCCCAAACTTTATCAAAGATTCCATCTTTAAATAGATACATGCACTGATTTTCTAATGGTCTACTTGTAGATCATGTAACTTTTACATAATATTAGCACATTATTTCTACTGTGAGCACTGACACAAAGTTCGGATTTGTTTTGCAGTGGTATACAGATTTATATTTCAATACATGCAGTCCTGCAGATTTAAATGATACTGAACTAGATGTTATACTGAGTGTGTTTATTCCATTAATTTAGATGTCAAAAGTCCTATCATAATTTTATTTTGCTTCAAGGTAAAGATTAATTCAGATTAATAAATGTGGCAAACTTATTTTGCACACCAACATAACAAAAAGAAAAAGATCCTCAAAACTCCAGTTCATTGTCAGAGTTTAAAGATGCTTAAATAACAACAGAAAGATTATGATTGTGATTTTAATACTTTCTTTATAATAGTTTTTCTATACTGGCCTATGAAAACTCATCCCAGGATATATTACAATGAACACGTCCATGATTTTTTTTAAACTGTATTTATATTGTAGTGTCGTAAACACTATCAGACACTGAATTCATTGATATTCATGCTAAAAGGCATAGACTCTTAATATTGCTTTAGGCTTCAAGTAATCATTTTGTGTCAGGGAAAAGTAAAGGAAATGTAAACACAAATAATGGTAGCTATACATAGTTTTAGGGCAGAGGTAGATCAATTAGCTCCTGCATCCAATAGCATGAATTTGCACAGCTGAATACATAGGCAGACAGAAAGTGTACAGCTTTTGCCAACAGTGACTCTTGCTACTCTGCTCCAAGTGAATTGTCTATGGATTAAAAGACCACCAAATAAACTTCAATATTTGCAGTCCTTCATAGGGATAAATGGGACCATTTCTAAAATGATAAACTAAACAGAATTCTGAAAAGTAATTTCTTTCAACCAAGAGATATAACATTATCTTCTTGTCTAACACTTTTCATTATGATATAAAAGATAACTTTGTGATCCTATAATTATTTTTACATTCATTATTTTAGAGTGTGTAGAATTTCCCCCTCTTGCTAAATAATGAATGACCTGTTTTGAACTATACAAGAGTTTTGAAAGGAGAAACTATTCACACATGAAGGAGTTTGGAAAAGCTGTGATTTTCTGCTTGACTTAAAATCAGTTTATGATTCAGTTATAAGAAGGTTAATCAATCTGAACTAAAATGGAAAAGAATATACATAGAAATGTAAAAAGAGATCATTATTGTTTCAGGATAATATATTTATATATATACAAAGTAATAAAACAATTTCTGTTTTTTCCTATTGTGAAACCTAAAGTAGTTTTATACTTACCGTCTTTGGTTAGTCATGACTGTTCCATGAGGAACGCTCCTTTCAAAACAGACCCTGTTTTGCAGTATGGCAGCTCCTAAGGTATTCTTGCACAAAACCACATGAATTAAATAAGAAATCCACCTAGCTCTTGACAATATTGCATTAAAAGAAAATTTATAGTCATTATTATAATGCAATAACAATTAGCAAGCCTGATATAAGAAATTCTAAGCCAAAGCAGAAAAAACTTTTATTTTAAAAACCAAACTTATTTCAGATTTCAGCTTCCATTAAAGTTAACACTTGTGTATAAAGGAAATACAATTAGATTCTTTTTCAAGGAATACCATAATGTCATGACTCAAAAAAAATTTATTTTCTCAACAGTTTTTTACAAAAGTCTAATGAGATATTTACCTGTATTAGTCAAGACTATACCCACATACCCACAGTGTATATGCTTGTTAAAGCCTTCCAGTCATTCAAGGCTTAGGGAAATAGTGTCCAAATGTACCATATTTAGCTTCTATCTCAAATTCTCCCGAGCTGTCAATTTAGGTGTTAAAGAGACCATTTGTAAAGCTTGGCTGGGAATTGCCATTATTGACTGGAATGTGTGTTTATCATTACATTCAATGATGAAAGTGGAACATGTAGCATATGAATAAATGTCAGCAGATGTTTCTTTTAAATGGCCTGATTTCAACCTCCTGTTGTTTGTCTTGAATACAAATATTAAAAAAGAGAAAAACGCAGAATTTTTTATGACATAAGTGCAAGGGTAGTTATATAAAAAAAACAAAAATAATGATGAAAGTCACAGAAGAACAAGGAAAGTATAATTAATAAGAATTATGTCGATGCTCCATGCTACTATCTGGTTTGATATTATAAAAGATACAAGAACAGCAGTTCAGTGTGGGCTATATCACTCCATAGTCACTCCATAAGGATGACTCACAGAGTCTTTTATCAGGAGCATATTACATGAAGTTAAATAATTGTTTAATTTTTGTAAAATTGTTAGAAAACCCATTGCTTAAATTCAAAGCACCATGAAAAAATAGGGTCTTACAGAAAAGAGGTCTCTATGTACATTATTCTTGTTTGCAAAAGCGAATATTGCCTTTAAAATACTAATAATTTTTTAAGTCCTTGAAAGATTCTCACCAGTTCTACTGGGTAGTACTCACCACTGCAAAATTTAAAGTTGAATATGTAAATGTTCCTGCAGTGTGTTGAAATGCAAATGAACGATTTATACAGACCTCCTCTTTTTATCCCTGTTTTGTTTTTAGACCAATAAGATTAGTAGAAAAAACCACTATACAACTGTCTGCTACCAGAACCATATTCTGCTGCTCTACCTCACATGGTGCTGTCCCATTGAGCTCCATGGGACTACCCTGAGATTAATATAATGCTCAGTATGAACAGTGAAGACAGAATTTGGCAGGAATTAGTATGCCGCACTGTAAACTCAGCAGTATTCCAAATAAATCAATAAAGTGAACAGAGACAAAATTAAATCAGCCTTGTGTTTACTGGAATGTGTTGCATTTTGTATCTATCTAAATGACAATATGCTATCGAGGTGTTGAATATCTGAGGCTCCCTGTCTTTACCAAGAAATGCAGGTGCTCAATGCCATTGTAAATCTCATTTTTAGCAAACAGAATAGCTTTATCGTGATTATAGTCCATCTGACTACTATCCGTTAACGATTTTCCAAGTAGGCAATAATGAAATCTCAATAAGAAACCTCAAAGCAATGAAGAAAGACTTCAGGGTCCTGGGACAAAAGGTGAAGAGATCAGGGACTAGCAGGGCTTATTGAAAGATCTTTAAACAACGGGTTATAGAGAGAAAATATCAATGTACATGGCATGGGCAATAAACAGGGAAAACTGAAGAGTATACCAGACAGTAAGTCAGCTTTGGGGACTCCAGGTATTTCGTCAGGGGCCCAGTTCAAATGCCTTTATGTTAATGCCCACAGCATGGGCAATAAACAAGAAAAGCTGGAGATGACTGCATGCCCGCAGCACTACAATCTGATTGGCATCACAGAGACATGGTGGAATGACTCCTATGATTGTAGTGTTGGATTAGAAGGGTATAAGCTCTTCAGGAAGGACAGGCAGGGGTTACAAGGAGGGAGTGTTGCCTTCTATGTCAATAAACAGCTAGAATGCACGGAGGTCCACCTGGCAAGTGATGATGAAAAGACTGAGTGCCTATGGGCCAGAGGGAAAGGAAGGGAAGGAGACATTACAATGAGGGTCTGGTACAGACCAGGAGGACCAAGGGGATGAGACCCTTCACAGACAGAAAGGAGTAGCTGCTTGTTCACAAGCCCTAGTCCTCATGGGGGACTTTAACCACCCTGATCTCAGTTGGAGAGACAACACAGCAGGGCATAAACAATCCAGAAGATTCCTGGAAGGCATTGATGATAAATTCCTCCTCCAAGAGATAGAGGAACCAATGAGGAGAGATGCCATGCTAGATCTTGTTCTCACCAACAGAGAGGGGCTGGTGGGCAATGTTAAGCCCATGGGCAGCCTTGGCTACAGTGACCATGCAATGGTGGAGTTTAAGATCCTAATGGCAGCGAAGAATGGGGCACTCAGCAAGCTTGAAACCTTATACTTCAGAAGAGCCAACTGTGGCCTCTTCAGGAACATCCTTGGTGGTGTACCATGAGACAAAGCCCTGGAGGGATTGGGAGGCTGGGAAATCTGGTTGACTTTCAAGGACCATCTCCTCCAACCTTAAAGGCACTGCATCCCTAAAAAGAAGAAATCAGGCAAAGATGCCAGGAGGCCTATATGGATGAACAAGGAACTCCAAAATCAAACACAAAAGAGGAATTCACAAAGGGTGAAAGCAAGGACAGGTAACCTGGGATGACTACAAGAGGATTGTTCATGAAACCAGAAACCAGGTTAGAAAAGCTAAAGCCCTGACAGAATTAAATCTGGCCAGGGACATTAAAAATAACTGAAAAGGATTCTACAGGTATGTCAGAGAAAAAAGAAAAACAAGAGAGAATGTGGGGCCTCTTCGGAGGGATGCAGGTGACCTGGTTACAGAGGATATGGAGAAGGTTGAAATACTCAGTTACTTTTTCCTTCAGTCATCTTTGTTAACCACTTGAGCCATACCACCCAAGTCACAGAGGCCATTGGCTGGGTCTGGGAGATTGAAGAATCACCCAGGGTAGGAGCAGATCAGGTCTGGAAACACCTAGAGAACCTGAAGGTACACAAGTCCATGGGACCTGATGATATACATTCACAGGTCCTGAAGGAACTGGTGGCTGAAGTTTCTAGGCCACTAGCCATCATATTTGAGAAGTCATGGCAGTCTGGAGAAGTTCATACAGATTGGAAAAGGGGAAACATAAGCCCTATTTTTAAAAAGGGAAGCAAAGAAAGACCAAGGAACTAGAGATGAGTCAGCCTCACCTCTGTGCCAGATAAAAAGATGGAGCAGATCCTCTTGGTATCTGTACTAAGGAACGTGAAATATTATGACGTGAACAGTGACAGCCAACATAGCTTCACTAAGGGCAAACTGCTCCTGACTAATCTAGCGGCCTTCTACAACAGAGTTACAACTCTGGTTGATATGGGAAGAGCATCTGATGTAATCTACCTGGACTTGTGCAAAGCATTTGACACTTTATTTTGCTTCAAGTTATTGTTTCAATACACCCCTATTAAAGAAAGCATTTCATACCTTGAAGTCTAAAATACAAAATATACAGTAGATTTCTATAAATTTATATTTAATGTGTAATGGATGTGAATTTTGTAATTAAATACAAGGGCTTATCTCCAATTCCTATTTGGAAATACATTCTGTATTTACTAAAAGTTTCATGAAAATCAGACATGAACTTTGAATTAAGATAGAAATTGCTACGTACTCTTCTCATCTGACTTTCATGGAAAGAGAGTATCCCACATCATCTAGACAAGATAATGATTTCTACAGATGTAACTGTACAGATGTCTAACTGCTAACAGATGAGTAATAAATACCTTTGGCATAGTCTACAATTCAATTCTCGATATCTTCACGGTTCAAGGATAGATCCTTTACCAGTGTGTCTGGTAATAACAATATTGTTTAGTAGTTTATTGCATCTAGTAATAGTAATTTTGGCCAGCGGTGTACAGGAACTAAGGCGAAATTATTCTACATTTATTCGCTTTTCCTTTTGATAAGAAGTTTAAAAAATATGTTTGAAAACATATGCAATATCACAGTTAGGAGGAAAGCTTGGTTTACAAAAGAAAGACAATGTAAGAAATAATCAGTTGTAGCCTATGATTTAAAAAGAAAAAAAAATCTAAACCAGTGAAATCTTATTTTATATGAGTAAGGAATTATTTTGTGTTTCCAAGTACCAGTGAAATGCTCTACCTCCATCTCATTTTAGTGCAACACATACAAACAGTGATGAACTCAAAAGTTACTTTAAGGAAATTTATTCTTCTAAAGCAGAGGACCAGGAACCACAAGATTACAGCATATATTTACTGTCTTTTGCCAGTGGCAGTGATGAGCTGAGAGTTGAGCAAGTATTTGTAGATAAGCACAGAGTAATAAACAAATATGGTATAGGGATACCTAAGTAAATGTAAAATATAATAACAAATTTTAAATGAAAATATAATTATAAAAGTTAAGACTTATTGAATAAAAGTGTTGCCTAACTTCAAGTAACAAGTGAGAAAGAAGACCAAGAATTGCCATTTATTTATCATGGTCTCCATTCTGCAATTTAATACGCAGATCAGTAATGTTATCTGTATAATTGCATTCCAAGATTATTATGCTAGTTGGTTTTGCACTTCATACACTACAGCATTTCCTCTTAAGATGTTTTCAGAATGTTTACAGTCATTTCTGTTCTTAGGACTGGATTCATCAAAACACTAAGCTTATACTTAGCATTATTTCCACAGCATGAGTAGTATATTTATATGTATGTATAAATGTTTTTTGGAATAGAGCTGATTATAAACAAGCTAAGTGATTTGATGAATTTGAAACAAAAACTAAAAACCCAATATAAATTGACAAAATATGCTGTTTCTTTTGGTGTATCCTCAAATAAGAATATCTTCATATGGTTTAAAACCATGATATAAAAATATATAGATTAGGATATGTTCTCTAGGTTTAAAAAACATTTAATTTTATATTATATACAGTATTAAATGTAGCCTTCTTTCTGGGTTCATTCTTCGAAAATCTATAGTTAGTGTTAACAATCAACAGTCAAAAGGCAAGGAAGAAAATCTAAGAGGGAGGCTGCATTTTCCCTATCTGCTTAGATCTTGGCACACTCTTCAATTGCTCCTCACCCTTCAGATAAGCTTGAAACTAAACTTCAACCTTTCAGCACTATGCACACTTCACACATTCCTTCACTTCAGCAGTTAACTCTTACCTCCTTGAACCAAATGAAAACACAAACAGAAAAATCCTTCCATGTTCTCACTTCTAAAGAAACAATAATTGTAGGTCAAGGTCACCTCAGAATGATTTAATTTTCCTTTAGTTTTCCTCTCCTGTAAGTTATTTTGCTTCCTCTTTTGCCACAGAGATTTTTGGGAATGTTTATGTGCTTCCTGCCACCCTTCCCTCAGTAATGATTTAGGCTGATAAATATAATTTTGAAGAATTTGGAAGGTTTTTTCATACAATATTGGAAGTAACAGGGAGTGTCCTGTGGATTTGCAGAATATGTGAGAGCAATTGTCTGACCTGACACTGGGTGTGAGAATACACAGAATAAAGCATTGCCTTTGCAGGAGACTTCCTTGTGTTGCACTGATTAGGTGCACTAGTTTTTCATTTAAGCAGTCTTAGATATAAACCAACAAAGTTTTTGGATGTTGGGTTGAATATTAATTAACAGCTTGTTATTTGGCATAGTTCCAGGAAATGTCCTTCCTCTGTTACCCTGCCTTTTCCTTGTTGAAAGGGCAATGGTAGCAGGATATTATTCCCATTAAATCTGCTGGTTTTCTCATTTCTCCCCAGAAACTACTCCCAGATGCTGTTTAGCATCCCATTTCTTAATTTTCTTGTCCCACAACAAATGTTTTTATGCATTATTGTGGAAATTTATTATCCATAAGAATATCTGGAGATTTATTACTTCTGAACTTTGCTCAAATCCTCTTATATCTCATACTTGTGCAATTTTTTCCCAAAGAGTAACCTTTTCTATTCTGAGTACGTACAATTATATTTTTTGAAAGAAAAGTAGTTTCTGATATTTTACTTTTTTAATAGTCAAGATGCATATTGTTCTTCTTGCTCTTGGCTTCTGTTTAAAACTGCAGCAGCTTTAAACAGTTACAGCAGAGTTAAAGCAAAAAGTTAAAAGATGTATATATTTGTTCCTTTTTTTTATTCACAAATATCAGCTTGTGGCTAATATCACTTGCAGTTGTAATGCATGGGATTCTCCTGCTGAGTCTCCAGTCTGTCATAAATCAGCTGGAAGTTTCAAGGAACAAAAAACCATCCCTTACAGCATGCCTAGTTTTTAGAGCTGAGACATGATCTGGAACAAGAAAATATCCTCCAAATATCTGAGCACAGCTGCAAAGAGTGAGTATTGTGTGACAGTAAGAATTAGAGTTCAGGGCTAGACTCCTTAGACACCCAAAGCCCTAAGACTAAAGTCCTTTCTTAAGGTGATGGAGCTATGAGTAACAACCAATTCCCAAATAAGTTAGTACAGAAAAAATGGGTGACATTGCCTCCCTTCCCACACACACTTTAAAAAGAGTGGATGCCCTTAGGAACCCCGCCTCAGGAGAAATCTGTGTAGTTAAAGGTCATTTAAATAAGTGGAAGCAGACCAGTTGCAGTGAGGTGCCTACATAACAAGAGAGGCTTGGTTTTCTTCGTACCTTATTTCTCATTCTGCTTAACATTCCTTAGGGGCTACCTCCAGGAAGCTCCATGATTGGTGAATGGGAAGTACCATAGACCTAAAATCATAGAATGGTAGGGGTTGGAAGGGACGTCTGAAGAGGCCAGTACAGGAACACTCAGGGCATGCCACACAAGAACAGATCCAGGCAGGTCTTGCAAGTCTCTAGAGAAGAAGACTCTACAGCCTCTCTGGGCAGCCTGTTCCAGTGTTCTGTCACTCTCACAGTGAAGAAGCTTTTCCTCATGTTGAGGTGGAACTTCCTGTGTTTCACCTTGTTACCATTACTTCTCATCCTATCACATGGCACAACTGAAAAGAGACTGGACCCTTCTACTTGACACCCACCCTTCAGATATTTGGAAACATTTATAAGATCCTCTCTCAGTCTTCTCTTTTCCAGGCTAAACAGCCCCGGGGCTCTCAGCCTTTACTCATAAGAGAGATGTTCTAGTCCCTCCATCTTTGTAGCTCTCTATTGACTCTCTCTAGTATTTCCCTGTCCCTCTTGAAGTGGAGATACAAGAACTGAACATAATATTCCAAATGTGGTCTCACTAGTGCACAGTAGAGGGGGAGGAGAACTTCCCTCAACCTGCTGGCCACACTCTTCTTTATACACCCCAGGATACCTTTGGCCTTCTTGGCCACAAGGGCACATTGCTGTTCCATGCATAATTTATTGTCCACCAGGACAAAAAGGTCCCTCCTCATGGGGCTGCTTTCCAGTGGGTCTACCCCTAACCTGTACTGGTAAATGGTGTTGTCCCTTCCCAGGTATAGGACTCTACACTTATTTTTGTTGCACTTCATTAGGTTTGCCTTTGCCCAGCTCTCCAGTCTGTCCAGATTTTGCTGGATGGCAACACAGACTTCTGGTGTATTGGCCACTCCTCCCAGTTCAGTATCATCAGAAAACTTATGTTTTAGTCATGGAAACACTACCACTGTTCCAATAAGCAAGTAGTCTAATTCTTATCCTTACATGTGTAAGTAAGTGATATGGACCAAAGGAATTAAGGTCTAGATAAAACAGTCCAGCTTCTTTGGAACAAGCAGAGCAGAAGCATGTCATAAGCAATTTTGTGCAAGTCTGGTCTGGTGAAGACATTTTGGTGTGAATCAGCATGCTGCTGTTTCCAAGTGCAATTAACTGTGTTTTCTATTGTCCCAAGCCACATATTTGTCAATCTCATTCTTATAACTGAATGCATGAATATACCACTCATGGTACCTCTCAAAGTAAAAACGTGATTACCATACAGTGTCTCTGCACTTACTCTTAAGGAATTGTTATGCTACTATGAATTTATGATCATTTCCTTTGTTCAGTTGACCTGAAATTGTAACTCTTCTTCTATGTTCTTTTTAAACTTCTCCTTTTATACATTAGTGTGTTTTCATCTTTTTTGCAAGATAACTGACTTGCAAGTTTCATTTATGCGTTACACTTTTTTCTTCTTTTAATATGCATGTTTCACTCCCCTTGACAATGCACTCATACTGAAGAATACACACCTTAATCCTGCTTAGCAAGATTTCCCTTTCAAACTTTAGACCCAGACAGGCACGTGTAGTGTTTGTTGACCTTTTGCACGAGACCAAACTGTCCATTGTGGTCCAAAGTAAGACTTCCTTTTCTTGGCAGGCAGCAATGCAGAGTTTGATGACAAAGTCTTTGATGTATAGCATTTGAGGCCCCAGGTATTAAAGCAGCTTGGGTATTCATGTCAGTAGCAAAGGTTGCTACAACATTTTTTTCACTGTGGTGAAATTTCAAATACTTTGAAACATTCTGAATGTTAAAAAGTTCTGTTCTAGAGAAGGGTTAAAGAATAAGTGTCAAAGTATAGGCATGTATTTCCATTAGACATGATTCTCTCCATGTTGAATTCAGGAGTAAAATGTCAATAACTTCATTAAGACCAGGATTAGACTCAATGCCATCCTTGTGTCAATATGTGAAGAACAAACTCTCTTTTTAAAGTCAATTTAACTCCTCAGAGAATCTTGGTAGGAAGAGATCTGGTGTGCTTAAATGTTGTTAGTGATAATAAGGCTTGCCTATTTCTTTTAATGCTGTTCATTAATAAAATAGAAATCTCAGTAGTTTAGATGAAAATGAATAATTCGTTGTTAGATCTTTTTCAAATTCACTAATACAATTATACATCCCCAGTTGTGGGGAGGGACAGAGGTGGAGAATAAAATGTTATTTGAAATCTCAGTATGATATATTATATAAAATATAAAAACGGTTCCAAATAGTCGTCAACTTTATAAATCAAATGAACAGTGAGAGAAAAAAAAACCCCAATTCTAATTTATATCACCACTTTTCCTCAAAGAATCTAATAGTTGTCATAGTTTGTTCATGAACCTTAAGTAATTACATTTGTTATGATAGGATATTTAAAATATTTTTAGAAATAACATAATAGCTTCCTACCATGCTTAACAACATAAAGTCCTATTATCCACAAATATGATCAACAAAACTAAAATTGTAAAGCTAATAAAAAACAAAGGTTGTGTACCCAGTTTAATATAAAGTTAATTGGTGTACGAAAATCTTGCAGTATCTATTTTAAGGCTATATTATCTGGTCTAAATGGACAGCTTGCAGTGTTAGAAAGAGAATAAACTAGTTGTGCTTTTTGCTGTCCTCTACTTGACAGCTTCTGAGTGTGGAACAGGAATCTATAACAGTACTATAGTATGGTTTTGTAACATCAATATTTCATTTTGTCATTTTCCAATTTTGTCTTCTTTTCCCTTCTCTCTATCAAGTCTATCTGCCCTTGATGATGGGTTTACAGTCTAAAACTCTACTACATCCAATGAAGTATTTTTCTATGTATAATTCTTTCTTTTTGATCATTTGGTTTATATTCATGACCTAAAAGGGAAGCCTACCAGTAGCTCCAGCTATTCTGCATGAGGAACTAGACATAAGAGGAGAGGCTAAAGTAGACAATACAGTATAGAGTCCATGTCCTCCTGTTTAAAACATGACAATGTTGAGAAGGAAATTGGTTGAGTGATAAGAGCCTCATGGTCTTTTCCCCTTTTGTGAGGAGCTCTGAATGCACTGTTGTAATTACAAAACAGACCCTTGCCAAGAGGGAAAAATGATACCCACCTTTCCATGAGTTTGTTCAGTGCTTTAGTTGAATAATGAGAGGTTAGAATCTTTGGTTATGTTTCTAGTCCATATATTAAGGGAGTAATCTTGCAGCTACCAATATATTTTTCACAGAATAAAGTTCATGAGCTTGCACAAAATGGGTACAATATATGTCATGATAATTAGCACTGCGGTACTCTCAGGTTGTGAATGTTCTATTTCATGTGCTTTGCGCATGTATGCTGTATAACACTACATTGGCTCTCTACCCACACTGTATCTTGGACATTCACCTGCTTGTAAAGGGTGGGGTCTTTACTTCATTCTCCTTGCATCAAGTCCCAATCACAAAATACAGGTATGGTCACCTTTCTAGAACATGCCTTTTATGTTACATAATGCTCTAATGACAAGACATTTGGTCAGTTCAAAGGAATGACCAGGTTAATGCAAACTTCAAAAAATTCAGACTGGTTTATTAATTTGTTTACTACACTAGTTACTATGGGCTTTTTCCTATGAAATGGGATTTTCCCTCTTCTATTCTTATCTTTGATTCCTATTTATTTGAATTTTTAAATTTTTTTTTATTTTTTTAAAGATTAGAGCTCATCATTCCTGCTACTTTATTTCTGCTCTTCGGAAAATATTTTCACTGTTCTTTATTGTTATTATTTTTCATTGTTCTGTCTCACTTTTTGAGAACCATTGGAAATGAAAAATTAACTACTCTTCTTCTTGTTCCCCCCTCTAGTCAATAAAAATAATTGGCTGAGAATAATTAGACACTTGTAACAATGCAACCAACATTAATCTGTTTGTAAGTATGTAGGATGCAGTGCAATATGTAGGACCTAATACAACAATAAAAGGTATTTTTCTGCATAGGCCAAGACTATATCAAAGGATGTACTACTTTGGGATTGTAATGAATTGTGTCACACAACACAATGCAAAATGAAAGAACTTGACCTTCATGACATAAATAGCAATATATGACTTTGTGTTTTACATCAAAACTCTTAGGATCAGAAGATCTGCTACAAGTAAAATGTGGGTTTCTACCATCTTACATGAATTTTTTTAAAATTAAACATTATACCATTATATGTGCAAATTTAATCATGTTCAACTCTAGGATAATGTATAATGGCACAAAATGAGAGATTATTTTAACTCCTTATTTCAGTGAACAATCATGAAAAGCCTACTATATTACACCAGATGAATGGCATATTCAGTCTCATTTTTGATGGGCAAGAGGGCTGGAGAGAGGGAAAAGGATGTGGAATGAAACATAGTTTTTCCATAAACTCATATAGAATACAATTTTCTGGTATTTTGTTAATAGATATTTTCCTATAAACCTTTAATGTTTATGGCTACAAAGATATGTTTTTCATACAATAACACATTTTGTAATAATAATGAGATCCTCTGATCATTTTCCTCCCTATTATTGGGTAACACTTCCAGCACTAAGCAAGCACAGTTGGCTACCCAGGGACCCTGATGCCAAGTTGCGGAGGATAATCTTGTAGCAGTGACAAATAGCTTGCTGGTGGGCTGTGCAGAGTGTTGTTCTGGCAGCAGTAAAGTTGTCTATGTGTCTGTCACTTGGTTAGGCTACAGAAAGTCTAGGTGGTTTGATTTTTTTTTTTTTTTTCCGCCTTTGGAGAACTTTGTTTTAAACTTGCATGTGTTTCTAGTGAATTAGTTCATTTGACAGCAAGGTTCCTAGCAGACCCCTCACAAGTGTTACATGTGAGTACCTATATGATGAAAGAGAGAAAAAATCTTCACAGTGCCATACTTGTTTTCCATACAAACCTACATGCTGCCATTACAGCCACCCACATATCGTTTGACAACTCACACAGCAAGCATCTCAATGAATCAGGACTAAATGACAGAGTGTCCCTGTGTAAAGCCACATATTTTTAATGTTATTCTGACTTTATGCCTCTCCAGTGAAAAATTTGGATAAACTGTGTGGTCTGTAAACAAGAATTCAGGAACAGGTTCTGGCTTCCTGCTCATATTTCTCATATTGTCATCATTCTATGTTATTGATTCAATTTTAAAAATACAATTAGTAAAGTTTGTTGACTACAAATAACCCAACAACTCTTAGTAGATAAATTAGCTTGTAGGCATATACAGGCAATCCTTACAGTGTCTTTTGACTACCTAAGAGAGTATATAATTTAAAGCTTCTAGATAATTTATGGGTAAAATGCAAACTAGCTGACACTGCTGGCTAAAAAATAAACACTCCTCCTATTTTACTTCTGAGTTTATAATTAATGGTAAACATGAAATTTAAATAAAAACCATACACACACCCCCTCCCCCAAATATATTATTGTATTTAAAAACAGGAAACAAAGGCATCAATATTTCTATAAAGATGCATGAATAATTTAAGAGTCTTTGGAATGATAACAGATCTACTATATAAAAGCTCTGCTGAATGATGTAAGTCTAGACTAAGTAAAAGGAAGTAAATGCTATTTTCGTGAAAGTGAGCCTAACAGGCTTTTAAACTTATAAAGGAAAAAAAATGTTTATTTTTGTTCTTTCTGTGTATATAGATGTATTTGCTGATTTGATTATCCATATTGACAGATTGGGTTAAATGGACTTTGAAACAACCTTACATTCTTTTGTAGATTAAATCACTGTCATGGTTTTACATTCACAAAAATGCTTCTGACTTTTTTTTTTTTTTTTTAATTCTCTATATAAAAAGAAAAAATTCTACTGGTGGTAATTAGAAAAATAATCAAAAAACTCTCAGTATAAGGACTTGGAAGAGATGTTGAAAGGTATATTAACAATGTAAATCAAGGGTACAGAGAGGAAATTTCAGCTAAAAGTGGTGTTTGAGTTAGTTTGTTTTCATTGTGACTGGTGATAGTACTTAAGTCAGCCTTCTAGGCTACATGGGTATTACTAAACTAAACTCATCAAATTTGCAACTATATCTTTGCCAGAAACATTTTTGAAAAGAGCCGACAGCAGAGACTTTCTAGCTTTCATCACTTAGAAGCACAGAGTGAGCCTATTGATCCTAAAATTGCTGGGATTTTCGAAGGAGACTGCTTGTTTGTTCTGTGCTGTTGTCACTGAAGTGGTTAGAGCTTTGTTTGTTTGTTTTGGTTCTGAATGGCTCTTAATGGATTAAGCTTCCAGCTTTCACCAAAGCTGAAACTGTTTATTAAAGTATCAAGATATAAACTAACCTCTGAGAATTTTAACTATATGAGGCCATGAAGTCCTAATGACCTGTCCATGTGGATCCTTTTGAAGACTTTGGTGTATTTGTTTTTGCAATTCAAACCATACCGAATTATTTTAGTTGTTTTGGGGAAACAAGTCTATGTAAAGGTGGACATTATAATGAAATTAGAAGGGTATTTTTTCCACCACAGATTTTATATAGGTGCCCTAAGTGCTTTATCAAATTGTCATCATGTGTGCAGAATATTGAAATTAAATATTATTTATGATTTTTACTAAAAAAGTGACCAAAAGAAAACCTCAGTGGTAATTAACCCAATAGTTGAGCCTTGTTCTAAAAAGTCACCAACCTAAAAAGCCAAAGTGGACATGGATAGGAATACTCCAGAGCTTTAAAGATTAACATAAAGTATATTTAATGAGTAAATTAGATTCATTGTTTTTACAATCAGATTTAACCAAGTTTCAATGGAAAATTTTTAAAAGGCTATCTGAGTAACACAATAATCTACTGAACATAATGCTGATGGAGAATATAATTCACAAAATGACTGATTATGGGACACCAAGTAGAATCCTTTAATATCCAAATTTTAACAGGTCCACATTTTTATTGTGCTACCAAGTATTATTCTTGTTTCAATATCAAGAACAGGTTATCTTGCTGTAAGACCAGATGTTTATTCAAGCAGTTAAAAGTTCTTTCAAAGATGTTGAGGAAGGGCTTCCACTTTAAAGTCCTCAATAAAAATTAAAGAAATATTAAAATCCAATTACATTTTTTTTCTGGTGGAGATACCTACCCTGACAAGATATTAGGACACCAGCATTCTATTCAAAGAGCCTGCCATTAGTCTTCTTCATTCTTCAAATATACATGTTACATGGAGCCTAAAAAGTGTCAAAAATTAGAAATGTACAATGGGAAATCTGAATCTCAACACCTATTGCTATTTTAAAGATTTGTATTTCTATCTAATCCCAGCTAGAGCTAGTCTTATACCATGCAACATCTAGATACACAGTATTTGTATCAGTGTAAGAAGTTAAAAAGATCATGCCAAGGTTTCTCCTTACCTATTTAGTTGTTCCTTAACAACTAGTATTCTAAAACAGAGCTCAATAAATAATGTGTACCGATATGTGAACTCTACCTTTTTTTTTTCATAGATATGTGTGTCTCACAAAAGCTTTGGAATTTTGGAGAAACCCTTAAAGGTCCTCTTATTAATGAGTGTTAATTGAATTAAAAGAGAAAAATGAGTATGGAAGCCTATCATAAGCAAAAGTGCTTTTGAATAAGACTATATTTGAAGAGTCACTGATTTCCCTATGGGTTAATAATGTCTTTAAAATGTCTCTGCTATTTAAGATACAATCTCTCACACATTCATTAGAGAAATAATTATCATTGTAATATTTCATATCCTAATATTAAAGAGATGCTTCAGAGTTTTGTCCCAAGTTCTTAAGTAGAGCTTTAGAAACATTAAAGGCAGTTTTCTTCATTTATGTGTTTTTGCTATTGGATAAATAAGAAATATGGGCAGCATCAGGAATTGTCAGTTTCTCATCACTGTTTCTCTACCTAATTACTATCAAAAGGCCATTTATTACAGATACCCCATTACAAACAGTTCTGGACAAAAATTCTGAAACTGGTGTAAGTTTATGATCTAGTTTATGTGGAAAATACATACACTGAAACCTCCATAAAGAATTGTAAGATATGTGTGGCTTGAGCAATAAAACCAGGCTTGGCATCTGAGCGTTCTAAGAAACTCATATTCTATATGAAGCATCACATGTGGATGTATGTAACCTCAAATGGGTTGCACATCCAAACAATGGCACAAAGAACTGGAGGAGAGCAATTAGGACCTAAAGTTTGTAAAAAATCTCAAACTATCTGACTCCAGTGAGAGAGAATATAAGTACAAATACAGGACTGGACCCATAATGGGTTGTTACATTGTCAGAAAAATAGATTTTAATTACTTAATTTTCTTCCTGCTATAGAAAGGTACTCTGTTTTTAAGACCTTTTCATGTCATTGTACTAAGAAAAAAAGTGCAACAACCTTTCTAAAAGATGGTCTATTTTCAGAATTTTCCATCACATCATTCTAATCTATTATCTAAGAATATAAATGTAACTTGTTTTATTCATTTCATTTAATTAATCTACCGTAAAGGATGGAAAACACAGGGTTAATATTAACAATGACGACAGTGAGAATGTCTTAAGCACCTGTGTATGTTTAAATACCTTTCTCTTGTTTGTTGCCACAATTAGTAGATACAGATTTTTATCTCACATTCAAAGTACTTTGAAAGAAATGTTTATCAGAGAGCAATCATAGGCTAGTAGGGTAGAATGAAGGAGTGAGAAAGAGAGTAGAAGTATGATTTGTAGTTCAGGCAAAATGTTATGAGCATTGATTCATCTTTCTCTTGTTTCACAGAGTCACAGAATGGTGTAGGTTGGAAGGGATCTCCAGAGATCATTTTGTCTAAACTCCCTGTAAAAGCAGGGTCACCTAGACCTCGTTGACAAGGCACATATCCTGATGGTTTTTAAATATATCCAAGGATGAAAAGTCCACAACCTCCCTGGGAAACCTTCATATGAATGTTTTAAGTTTTTAAAAATATATTTAACGTATTAAGATTTCCCTTCATATTAATTTTCTATATTATTTTCTAGTAATTTACACAATATTGGAGTTTGTTACCATAATTTAATCAGCCCTCAAACTCTATCAGCATTTTACTTGAGGTATGACTGTACTGTAGATTCATTATGACTTTATTCAATAAATAATTACAAAACTTCTAAAGATTTTTGATCAGATATGTGGTATGTGTAGCTTGACTACTTCTTCTCAAATGTATATTGATATTCAAATCTTTTCATCTTAGGACACTTTTTCATAATCAGATGAGAAAAGAAGCCACTTGACTCCCAGAATCAACAGAAGTTATGTGTCATTCTCTGGTAAGATCAGTGCTTATAAACAGTTGGGCATTCTGGGAAATGCTAACAGTGTCAGGTGGTATATTGCTAAGAGAAAACAGGTGGAGGAAATGTGGATGAAACCAAAGTTAATTTGCATTTACTTTTTAAGATGCACTTAACAGTTGAAGTGAGAGTTAAAGAGTAAAGAGTATTTTAATGATACTTAGAATATTACTGATTCTAATAGCCCAAAGTCACAACTGTGCCTAGGCAAGGTACCTACTTCTACTAGTATCAAGCTGAAGCTGTGTATTTATGTGACAGAAAATTGTCCAGGATATAAGAATACACTCAAGATTTTAAATTTACTGTAGTAGTTCTAACTTCTGCTCTCTCTCCTGTACATGGCAGACAGGGTGAGGAATATCTAAATCATGTGCAGGTGCTATTCTTTACACATGCATCCAGTCAATCTGTTTATATATAAGTTTGTGTAAGGTTAATTGTGCCTGTTTTCAAATTTGTGTTCTGACACATACTATGCTCAATATTATGGAAGAAGAGCTTGAGAATGATGAGAACTTTCACTATGATTTAGAAGAAAATCATGACATCATGCTCTACATTTTTTGCTACTTAGAAAGATTCTTACTTTCTGAATCCTGGTATCTACCAGCTCAACAGTCTTCTGAATTTTTCCACTGTATTAGTGCAAGTGACAGTGAAAGCAAATGTGAGTCATTTTTTTAGACCCTGTAGATCACAACTCAAAGTATCACCTTAAACCAGTCTTGATCCTATGCTTTTCTGATCTACGCTACAGATTGATCCCTAGCATTAGTGGCAGGCATGATCTACCTCTGTTTATAATTTCCATTGCAAAACAACTTTTACTTCATGAAAATTCTATATATCAAGTATTTTGAATGAAGATTAATTTAGTAAATGCAATAAATGCAAGTTATGTAATAATATGTAGGAATCCTGATACTAGAATATCATACCTTGTCATACAAAAATCTTAATTTTAAATATTGATGTCAAAGCTGCAAAGTCCTTTTTTTCAGCATTTATATAAACTTGCAAGTCAGAAGTCTATGGTTCTTGAAAACAAGGAAAGAATTTGATGGTTGAGGTGAGGAGGGTGTTGGCTTTATTATGCATACTCCTGGTTTTCTCTTCAGTATTCAAATTGGAAGATGTTGCAGTCTCAGATGTTGTATTGAAAGCTAAATGCTACTCCCATGTTTGCACGATCTAACACCACATTCATTTTTTTTTTGTGAAAAAAAATAACAGAGAGAAAAAAAAAGGGGGGGGGGGGGGAGGTGAAAAAAAAAAAAAAAAAAGACAGGAATAGGCCTTTCTTGAAACAGACTTCCCAGAGTGGTGTATGTGATGAAGTGAGTTGGATTTCAGTTTGACAGGTAAGCAAAGAATCTTTTCTTCAAGGCTGTGTAATGTATTAATGATATCCAGTCAGATATTTGATTGAGTTGTTTCCCCTCTCAGAGAGCTGTCAATGTTCATGTTAGCTATATTCAGGTTACTCATTACATCTGCCATGCTCACTGGAAAAAAATACCTTTATACACTGATAGGCTTCTTTGTTTTGTTTAATTTTTCTACCTAATCTATTGCAATCAATCATGTAGCAGTTTCTTACCTTATGAGCCTAAAAGTAGTCCCAAGCTCTACTTGGTTTACTGTCCTTGCTTGGCATATGCAAGGATAGGAATATTACTCTGACAAATAAGATGCATAAGAATCTTGATCACACTGTATTTAATTTTCTGAGATATATTTCCTGTGTTTCTCATTAAGGACACCAGAAACTGCTGAAGAATAACTTGTTTCTTAAGTGGTGGCACTGCTGTTGTATTTTACTGACAGAATGTTTCCTGTGCTCATGAGACTTGGTTGAGATACACAGGAGAGACAGACACAATAAAAGTGAAAGACCACAATCATCAGTATATATGCAGAAATTCACTTAATACTGTTTTCCCAATCACCAACAGTTCAAATTTTAGCAAACACAGTAAGCCCTCACAAGCAGATAGCAGTGCTGAACCCTTTATTTTCATCATACAGTTTTAATTGCAGCAGGAAGATAAAACATTTCAGGCTGTGTAAAGCTACATTCTTATAGTTCTGACCATGGACCTATACAGGGAGGCCAGATCTCTTGTCTCTATCTGGGCACTGGAGGGAGCAAGGCATTCACCTTACCCAATTTCATGATGCCAGCAGACTACTCGTCAGGTTCTTACTGTGGTCAGTGGAGAGTGACAGTGCAAACTTCTAAATAAAACCCATGGTCTGGTCAGACCGGCAGTCAACACAGAGATGCAATTCTAATATTATTTAGTCTATATGTTGAGAGACTGCATCATCAAGCCTGCTGGTACCATTTCAGAGGGCCCTCAGAAGGCAAATAAGAGTGAAGTGGTTTCTGGAAGCAATCAGCAAACAGGGAAATAAAAATTAGGAGAAGGGAAACAATTTACTCATCCATCTGCTCATGCATGTCTTCTAGTTATCAGTCAAGGGCTAGCTAATTCAGAAAATCGTATTTTCTTTATCCCTTCATTGTCCCTGTTCCAATCACAATATATACAACACTTTCTACCAAGAAGGTGTGTGAGAATTGGGTGGTTTACTTAACTACCAGTAGGAGATTGTACATATGACAGAAAAAAGTGCTACACACCAAGATTAAGGGTTAAACTTCATTATTACATCCTAGGACAATTAGACACATTTTTGTCTATGAAGTCAGGTAGTGTGACTCTCAACATAGAGGAAGAAATTAATTAAATGGCAAAGCATAGGAACACCATAAGGAAATTTCACCATAGATTCAAAGATTCAAAATTGATGGAGACAAAGCAGCAACTGTACTTCATGTTGAGACAGTGTTGTCCTGGTACTGAAGACATAAACTGTAAATTTAGTGAGTTTCAGCTTACTAGTTCAGATCTTCAGTGGAATAAGTGTTCGCAGTGCCGTCTGACTTTGGCATCAGTTCATATCTGTGCATATATACCCACTGATAATTTCCTGGTCAGTTTTCTGAAGAAACTAATAAAAATTAACCTATCAAAGGTATGTTTTTATGAACATTACACAACTGAGGTAATTTATGTTTTAAAAAGTGTCTCTAATGATCATCCTATATGTTTTTTTTAATATACTATCCCCAACAGATCAAGCATAACTTTAATTGTATCTCTGTACAAGAATAACTTTAACTATATAATTGTACTTTAATGTGTATATTTAATCCTTTTAAGTGACTGTTGCTTGGTGACTCTAGCCATTGCTGGCTCTGATCTGAGGTTAAAGAGTACATGTAAGTTCATAGTTGCCTTTTAATTTTGTGGCTTGAGCCTTTGACCCATTGTGGTTGGTGCTCACTGGATTGAGATTAAATGGACCAAGTACTTGTACATAACACCCAGACCCTGACCTTAAATATGTAAAATGAATTGGTCATATTGTTATGGCTAAACAGTATCTTTTGAGTAGAATGAGCATCAAAAAAAAAGTAAGACACATTTTATAAGCACTCATGTGTGCCTAACAGCTTCCTTTTCTATTGCAGGGTTTCCCTTTGTACTTTCTTTATTATTATTATTTTAATTCAAATAGGTTATTTCTTTGACTT